>JAENHJ010000271.1:1564093-2164093 GCA_025330945.1 Mucuna pruriens | reverse complement strand
TGGCTGCCAAACATATATTTGGCCTTGAGTCTAATGCATATAAATACCAGATCAAATGTCATGCTTAATAGTGGCATTAGCATATAATCCATGCATGAAGTTGTATATGTTTCTAAAATCACAGTTCTTGTTTGTATGAGGAAAGCTTCATCTGATTACTTGATATGTTTTTACCATTAATTATCACAGGATGTTATTTTTCCCTCAATCTGGTACATTTAAAATGCAGAATTCTGATGTCATTCTTAATGATGGCATATAATCAATGCGCAAAGTTATATATTTCCTTGTCATTTTCAAAAATTACTCCTTGGTTCTTGAATCTATGCATGTCGTTAGTAACTAACTTCCTTTTTAAGTCAATATGTGAAGGCATTTTGCTGATAGCATTATTAGAAGACTATTGGTTAAAATACTTATTAGTGGTACTTCTATATAGGGGTTGAGTTTACCAATCACCAGGCAATCAAGTGGTATTACATTATTACTGTCTTCCAGACATTGTTCTTATTTTAATTGTTAGAAACACTTGTACAGATACTGCTTAGTGGATGGCTTCAAATAGGCAAGCGTCAACGTAGAGAACAAGAGATGGTATTCATGTTTTATTCGTGCTGGAACACCATCAAATTTACGTAGTTATTTTCATTGAGGACACTCATGTATGGTGATTTGATGAGCTATGTTGTTCTCTATTCTTGTATCACTTGACATTTTTAAGTTATACAGATGGAATACGATGTCGTTGAGGAAATCATCTATGGCTTGGAATCTGGTATTTTGTTTGGGTACTTTTGCATCCCTCTCCTCTTTATTTATGTATTCCATTCATGATTAGATACATCTCACTTTTTCATATACCTCAACACCTCAATATCAGGGTGAATTCTGACCATAAAATTAACAGTTGCCTGCTACAATAAAATTCTAAGCATTGTATGGTTTGGAATCTGGCATCTTCCACATTTTATTTTGGACTAAGTAAATTTTTTATTGTTAAAAATTAAAATACTTCAGATTATGGACAATAGTGCCATTTTATTTTTATTTTTGTTACCCCAACCACAAGCATGGACGCATGGGAGCATTGAGAGAGGTTATATATATTAAGGAGTAGGGACAAAGAGAACCTTTGAATATGTGTTCATTGTGCCAAATACATCTGAGAGGTAACTGAATGTACTGTACATCTTCACTAAATTTTTGCCTCCTTATATTTGATGAAGCCTTTGAAAAATATTACAAAAACTTCTGTTATTAATCATCAACATCATCCGAGTTTTGACAATTTTACGCAGGCTGCTTCTGCAGTTATGCCATGTCTGAAGCTGTTCATTTAGCCTATCACTTATTTCTATTAGCTTATGATTTTAAAAAGAATTCTTGGAGGCTAAACATAGCTTAATTAGAATTGTTGGTATACATGGAACGTCATTGATTCTATTGGCAATGAGAGAACAAAATGATTATACACCACTCTTAATTTTGTTAACACCTAAATGCAGGATGTCATCGGTAATATCAAAGATGGGATTTCTATTCCTAGAGCAAGGTTTTTCCAAGATATTGGTTCCTGTGTGCATCATGATCAGTGTGTGTTGTAGTGGCACAGGCTTTTACTACCAGGTATTTTAAAGAGCACTTTTATATGAACTATCATTTGAGAACTATTATACCCTTTAAGCATGGAGGGCATTTAACCTGTTTCAGTCAAAATGACGAGACACTTGTCCAAGCCAAGTTCTATGGTGCCAATGTAAGAGACAATAACCTCTTTAAATAACATTATCTTTCCTGCACCTGCAGACACGTGGTCTAAATCAAGGGAGGGCTATTGTAGTTTCTACATGTGCAGCTGTGGCATCAATTTTGACTGGTGTTCTTGCTGGGATGCTTGCTTTGGGTGAGCGGCTTCCTTCAGAACCAAAAGCTCGCATGGTGCTTCTTCTTGGATGGTAACATAAGATTATGCTTTGTGTTTTACAGTTGTTTTTTTTTTCTTTTGAACAAAGGAAAAGTCCAAATTAAACATCAACCCTTCTGTTTTGCTCTTCACCCGTTATGCACATGTACAAAGAGGAAAAGAGACTTAGGAATAACAAGGTATTCATGCCTTCTGGAATAGGATACAAGTTGAACTTTTAGATTGATAGAGTACATAATATTCATGGAGAAATGAGAAATATCCATCCAAGAAAGGATCTAATTGTTAGGTATGAGACTTGAGTTCCACATTGGAAATATAGGATTTTGGCATGGAATTTGTAAGGCCTTGGCTTTGTGGTTACAATGACTAGCTCTTGTGGTGTGGTTCTATTGAGTTCGTTATCAATTGGTATCAGAGTAAAAAAAATATGCAAGGTTGTTTGTCTTTTGGGCTAGTCAATCATGGACTAATTCATAGATCATTGGGTTTCGATTACCAAGGAATAGCGACTTTACAAATAAAACCCAAGAAGTCTAGTGTAGGATTTTTAAGATCTTGGAATTTTCAATTATAACAGCTAGCTTTTGTGGTGTGGTTCTTTTAAGGTTCTTATCAATATCTTTCCCAATCCAGAAATTAAGAATGAAAACTGTTGATTCTCAACTTACATTGATCTTACCAATGGATTGGAAGTTCAAATATTTCATGTCCATTGTTTTCCAAGGTCCTAACATCAAACAATGCTGAAACTAACACTAGCAGTTCAATACTTTCCATTTGGAAGAAGCTACATCATATTTAGTTGTCTGTTACAAACATTTGGTGGCTTTCATCTAATTTGTTGAGCCAGTCTTTATTTTGGTTGGTGAATAACTTTAATAGAGAACAACAATTAAAAATATAGATTTAGACTATTTTGGAAAGACCCAATCTAGTAAATCTTATTTCTCAAACAAAATGGAAATCTTCATGGTCTTATACATATGAAACATTATGCTGCAGGCTACTTATTATTGTAGGT
This sequence comes from Mucuna pruriens, assembly GCA_025330945.1. Classification (NCBI taxonomy): domain Eukaryota; kingdom Viridiplantae; phylum Streptophyta; class Magnoliopsida; order Fabales; family Fabaceae; genus Mucuna; species Mucuna pruriens. Next base: position 2,161,145 of record JAENHJ010000271.1, on the reverse strand, counting down.
GTGATTTTACTTGTTGGTTCAACACGGCTAGTGAAATTCCTTTCTTGTTCTTCACTACGAAAAAGAAGCAATGGGGATAAGAATTATGGCACTAGAAGAGCCACTTCTTCCCGTGTAAAGGAACCAAGTCCAAGTACTATCATTCAAGCAGCAACATCAAATCATTTAGTACCATCATCTTCCAAAGAAAAAGCTTGAGTTGACATGAGCTGGATAATGTTCCTTCATCCTTCACAGGATTTCTAAGCATTATCTTGCTTTCTAATCTATTTACAGTTACTGCTTCATCAGAGGGCATGATATTTTGGTGATCATTCCTTCTGGCTCACATTTTGGATGAAATATTTGTTAACATCTGATGCCACCTTGTAAAAACTATTCCTGAACTTCCACTATTATTTTTGCTTTCAAGGATTGTATATGACAGTGATGATAGCATACCACCATACAGAATTTTGTTTTATTTGCACTGAAACAAATTTTAGTAAAGAACAGTTTATTCCTGTGCACTGGTGCAGTGGTGATCTTTGTATAGAGGTGTTGCTTGTGTCAGACCATTATGCTAAAGGTGCACTTCATCCTCCAGAGATATGTGATAATTCATGTAGATGTTCTATCTCATAATTTATTTAGTACAAAATTAAACAACTAAGACAAGAAGAAAACTCTTTCATAAAATAAGTCTTTATTTAAATATAATTTTTGTTGTGAAATTGTAACCATGGATAACTTTGGAATGAGAACTTTTGGGAAACATTTCACATGTCTAACTAAGTTATGGTCAGGAAAGCATAAATGTAAAAGGGGACTCTTTAGGAAGTAATGGCTTTCTCCACTGGACTTTTTGCTTTAGCCAAAGCAATTGCTCCACCATGACAAGGACAAAGACGACAATAGAACCCAATAAATGACTAATAAGAGGTAAAGAATCACTATAACAAGGGCTATATAAATAGTTCTTTGATAATCCTATCCCACATAGTTGGCACCCTCAAATATGGCCAACTTGCACTATAAAGCACAACATTTGTAAACGTGATTCACGATTACCAAATTGTTTCAGCTCAGAAGAGTTACATTTTTAGAATTTAATTGAAATACATATAAAGATTTTTTACACTTATCTAATAATAAATTACCGTATAATTGAGAATTTGACTTCTGTAATAAGATAAGTCTTCATAAAATCTTGGTGTAAAATTTGTTATTATCGGCTCATTAAAATACAAAACTTAACAGTTTTATTCTACAAGACAATTTACACAGTAAATATATTTTAATTAAATTCTTCTAATAATTACTTTAAAAGTTAACATGGACTGTTTTTTAATTGTTGACACTTGATAGTGTAAAATTCTTTACACTATCAAAATTAATACTCTATTGGATAAGTTTAGTAATATCTCTTACCTTACCTGTAAATAAAAAATAAGTACAGGTATTTATTCTATATATCCAATAAAAATAATTGTATTAGTTAGTTTTAATTAAAAATGTCATAAATTTAAATTTTATTTTAAAAATATCCAATAAATATATCTGGTAGAAAATGAATAAATGATTCATTAATAAACTTCGCAATAAATAAAGGATATAAAAAAACTAGCAATTAATACATGATAAATGACTTTTTTTCTTATAATTAAGATAAAAAATTACTCTTATTTTTTTTATATATTGGATAAGAGATAGGAATACAATAGACTGAAGATACCATTTATATTTTATCAATCTAAACTTGTACTTTGAGCATCTTTGTTTCAAAGATATAATTTTATTTAAACCAAAATTATACGACAGTTATCCTAGCAGTAGCATCCATTTAGAATGTTAATAGGTGGACATTTGAAGACTTTTCTGTTTAGAAAGAGAAGAAAATGAAATTGAGGTAGGGTTGTTTAAAAACAAAGGACTATAATGGTTGCCACATTATGGAGATTAACCACTCTACTTCCTTCTATGGTACCATAGAAGAGATAAATTATAAAGTGAAGTCTTCAGGTTCACACAAAGTCTATATTGTCTAATTTTGGCACTGCGTAGGGGAGCCACTTGCCACCCCATGATGCACAACTTAGATTTTGCCATGGAAATGTTTGTCATCTCTTTGAAATTTCAATGCACTTTTACCCTTTAAACAATGTTAAGTAACAACCAAATTTGACTTTCTCATAGTGACTCGATTGACCATTAAATGAAATTATGCAAAACAGCAAAAAACGTATACCAGAACTTCAAAAATCAATGCACAGTAACAAAAACATATGGCCCCATCCACAGGGACTCTTGTATACATTTCAAGTGATGAAGAGTTACATAAAATACTCTTTTGGAAAAGCCTTCAACCAATCAAAGTTTCAGTCTGCCTTTTCCTGTCCTGCATAATTACCCAATTGCCTTGTCTGCCAGCTCTCATGAGGGGCTACATGATCATGGGAAGGAGAATAGTGCTGCAAAAAGGTGAACTTAGCATTTAGAGTTATAATTAACAAAGTAACAGTACTTTAAAGTCTTTGTTTCATACAAAAAAGGCCAAAAAGATGAAACAAAGAAACAACACAGCACTTCAAAATCATTGTTATATATAAGCATTTTTTAAGAGTTTGAAAGTTGGAATATCCCACAAAGCTACATATACTATTCATGTTTATAACAGAAAAATCATATTTGACAAATATCACACAGCAGAGTCCTTGAAAGTGATGAATATAGGATAAAATATAAGCTCCACTCTATTCTCATGGGACAAGTCAGAAAATAGGGAAAGTTAAAAGGTTCTTATGTCAATGATCTATTTTAGGTATCCAATGCCAACTCTTTAACTAATTAGTTGACAGAACCCTTAGCAGGACCCCTACTATGATATACCAACAAACACAGATGTTCATTATTTTTCTTATGAGTTTAGCATATCAATCTTCCCTTCATCAGTTTACAATTTGAATGCAATTATGCATGTGGACATTGTCAGATGTTTTCTTTGGCATGTTATGGTAAAAATGGCTACTCATAGTTAGACTTAGACCTCCATCTTCATCATGAGTTCTTTGGCTGATGAAGCCGAGACAAGTATATTCCGAGCACCACGCTTAATGAAGCCTTCTTCAACACCATTGTCAAATAATGCAAGCAAAGAGTTATAGTAACCATCAACATTTAGTAGACCAACCTGTGCAAGATGATACTGAGTTAACACATGATTATATTAGTATACTAATCATCTTATCCTACACAGTAACAACATCACGTTACCGGTTTTTTATGAATTCCAAGTTGAGCCCAAGTTATCATCTCCAACAGCTCTTCCATAGTTCCATATCCTCCTAATTATAAGGAAAGGAGAAAGGGTATAAGAAAGAAACAGTAACTATTATTCATTCAATACAGCAATCCAATACACCGAAATAGCAAATTTCAGTATATAAAATTAAGAACATCTTTAGTAACATTAACATGTGTTAAGACATACAATCATCAATTATTGTTAAAACTATTTGAAAGTTGTTATGGTAACTACCAGGGAGAGCGATAAATGCATCAGCTTCTTGAGCCATTGCAGCTTTACGCTCATGCATATCTGAAACAATTCTTACTTCACCAACTGGTTCACCAGATATCTGTCAAAATAGCCAAATCACAACTTATTAACAATTAAACAGATCGTATTTTTCACATTGAAAGAACACTATATATTCTTTCCATGACAAGGGAACTACTATCATAATGGACACAACAAATTCTCTCCCAAATCAATTATTACTGGACTTATTTAGATAAACTTCTCCATAAATACTATTGAAGAAGAAAAAATGAAATAAGCTTCCTATAAACTAAAATTAGTTTATGCATATGTTAATTTATAATAAATCTTTCATATTAGTTTTTCTAAAATTTTATTTTTAACTCATGCATACGCTAACTTTAGCTTATAGAAAAATTTATTTCATTTTTCTTTCTTATTTCTTCTCTATATAAGTATTTATGTAGAAGTTTATTCAAATAAATCTTAAATAAAAATAATGAAGTGCTACTATGCAAAACTTTGCAGTCTGCAAACAATAATAACCCCACCCCCACCCCTCTAAAAAAGTAAAGAGCTTTTTCTAATTTTTCTTTGACTCCAATTCAGATTAATTCTTCAAAAAGATTGTATCTTTGACTGTCAAATCATCACACAAACCCCAAAAATAAACTAATATGAAACAAGAACCAGTTCATTGCCAATGATCAATTTAACTGTACACAAAAAGAAAAATAAGTAAATTGACATAGATCATTAAAGGTAACGATTAAACAACACAAATACCTCAAGAGGCATGAGAGCTTTTGGAATAATCCTGTATATACAGAGAGGAGAAATAATACAGGAAAAGACAATAAACAACAAAAAAGGGTGAGACAAAATGATTAAACCAATATAACAAGCTTACACAGTAAAACACTACAATACAAAGCATGTTGTTTTAGGCATACCCAAGAACATGGCAGCCTCCATCATGCATTCTCTGGGATATTAAGCCCATCAGTCCAACACTTCCCCCACCATACACCAAGTCAATGTTCCTCTTAACCTGTAATTCACACCATAGAATAAAACACACAAAAACACAGATAAAGACAATATTGAAGCTCAATCATTCTCTGCAAACATTAGAAAACAAAAACCAAAATTTGAACATCCCACATGCTCATTATGTGACACACCAAAAAGTCAAGCGCACTTTATTACAAACAAAACTAAGATACAGTTTTTTAATCAAAATTGAAATTTCATTTTCATAACCTATATCGATTATCAAGATTCAAGACGAAACTTCAATTATGATAAAAGAAAATACGAAAAACATTTAAATAATTACATCTAAGTTTAATTTTAAATGTAGCTAGAGAAGGTTGTTAGTTATCAAAAAAATAAAAAGGGAAAAGAAACATTCTCTGACATGTACGTACCCAAATGGGCATTATGGAAAAAGATAAGTTTTTGACAAGAGATAGAGAAAGAGAAGAAGAAAAAGAGAGTGTTGCAAAAGAAAGCTGACCAGTTCATTGGCCAATTCAATGGTGGCATCGCTGAAGACTTGGCGGTTGCCGGAGTTGCTGCCGCAAAAGACACAGAGCCTCTTGAACTTGCTATTGGGGAAGCCTTGTTCCATTTCTTTCTTTCTTTCTTTCTTTTGTGGTTTGATGATGATGATGATGATTTTGTTTCAGCGGAAATCCAAGACCATTGGAACAGCCAACAAATACAACATTAATTTATAATAAAGATACATATACATTAGTTTAAATACTCATCAAATTGAACTTGGTTGTAGTTGTCATTAGTATATTGAGCCCCTAATAGTTTATATAGGTTAGGAGATTAGCAATATTTTAAAACTAAATAATCCTGCCCTTTGTTCAATGATGTGATAGATATTAGATTAATTTTAGATTTAAAAATTGATGATTGATGCTTACATGTAGAATTAAAAATAAATTACTTGTTGGAATTTTTAAGTTAAAGTGAATATAAAAACTAATTCTATAAGTATTATTTTTCAAATAATTTAAAGATAAAAACTAATTCTATAAGTGTTATTTTTGGAATAATTTTATTTCTCTTCCTGTTTTATTACTTAAATAAAATCAAAATGCCTGTGACCAAATTTTGAATTATATTTAAATTTATTTCTTTAAATGATAATGTATAATTAATAGAATTAATTAATTGATTGTATGATTATATTAATTGGTATGAGATTATTTCAACTTAATTAATTATTTTAAATTTAAGTCTTGCAACATTAAATATTTAAAAGAAAAATTTTATCACACACAGTATGGTACTCGTCATTGCCTCCGAGCAAATATATTTGTAGTCTATAAAAAGTATAGGTTTTGGAAGACTTTTTTTAAACTAATGTTTAACTTAGTTCTTAAGAAATTGCATTACTTAATTCTCAAAAGCTTTTTATTATATAAGCTAGCCTTTTGAAAAATAAAAAATTATTTATGAATAAAAAACTTAGTAGGACAAACATGTTAATAAATTAAATATTTTAAGTTTTTACATTATAAATTAATTAGAAATTATTTAAGATATAACTTTTAAAATAATTATAATAAAAAATAATTTTATCATACGTAATAATTAATAGTTAGAGGATAATATAAAAAATTATTTTATCGGTATATTTTAATTAATTTCTTAATTTTTTTAATGAATGGCATGATGTTGCTCTATATTAGATTTTAAACAAGATTTATAATTATTATAACGGTGGTACATTTTTTTATTGTAGACTATTTTGTCTCTTATCTGATATTATAAATTATATCATATGTTTATCTCCATATAAAAATATCACTCTACTATCTATTTGTTTTCACCTCAAATTATCTTCAAGAACTACTTTTATGAACTTCGGAACTCTTCTCTTTGTGAATAATATAGGGATACATGCAAAAAATACTTAAATGTCCAAATCAATTCTCTTTACTTCTGCTTCAGATCTCTCTTATTAAGAAACACATATAAGGTGTGTTTGTCTCTTCTCCCTTATACATTGTTTGTAACTTTGAATGTATTATGGTTCATAAGGGCGGATTCTATCGTTTTGTGAATAAAATGTATTTTATTGCAAACCCTTTAACATTTTATCTTCAATATTCATTGAAGTTAATGTGATACGTAACTTAAAAAAAAAAAAAGTGTGCAAGTTACTCTATCAGTTAACTGAACAAAATAAATCTAAAATATTTGATTTTATTTTTTATTATCAATTAATAGTTTTTATTTTAAATTTAATACGTATAATCATCGCGCTTTAATTTATAGGTTAAGTTAATAATTTAGGGAACTAATTATAAACCAAATCGTTTTAAACTGTCAAACCGATGAAAAACAAAAATGATCGACCAAACGGAAAATTAAAAAATTTAAAAAAATACATTTTATATTAGTTTAATTGGATTTTTATTCTTATTTTCGAATTGAACATAACTAAATCAAACCAAACATTTAATATATTTATATTGATTTGTAATATTATTTGGTAATTTTTTAAAACTGTTGATAATATTATTATATTAGGTTAAATTATTTTTTTGGTAAAATTTTGAATTTTATGAGATGGACAATACATCATTAATTGATACTAAATAGTTTGGAATGCACATTTTTTGTAAGAAATTTGTAATATAGATATTACTATTTGTGGTCTTTTATCGTTCTATTATCATTGGAAAGAAATATCAAAGTCAATTATGATTCAATTAGTTATTAAATTATATTTTATTTTGTTAATCGTCAAATTAAGAAAAAATATTAAAAGTCATATAAAAATATATTTTTTAAATCACAAAACCAAATCAAATGGAATAACAAAAGTATTAAGTGACATAAGTGCGTTCATATCTATAGGAATTGGTCTATTGTCATTTTGTTTTGTTTAGCAATGAATTATTGTAGCACACGACTACCAACTTTAAATACAGCCGAATATAGTTTTAGTCCTCTTAAACAAAGATTTTGGATTTCCCTTAAATGACTTAAAAATACAAGGTCATATGATTACATTACATCAATGAGATCATTTTTATTTTGGGTCTAATTGTGTTTTTCTATAATTTATTTATTTTTATATAATAAAATATATATATGAGTTGAGTTTATATTTTCATTAAAGTAGTCTATAGACAGACTTTAAAACTTAAAAAGTGTTTATAAAAATACTTTTAGATTACTTATCAACAAAAAAATTCAGAAAATTTGAACTCAAGTTATGATAAAATATAATTTTTATTCTTATAAATTAGATTAATATTTATTCATTGTTCTATAATTTAATTGAAAGTCGAGAAAATTACTTTAATAATTAACATCGATTAATTATGTCAATTTTTATTATATAAGTTGTTGATGTAAAATTTTAATTTTAATTAAATAAAAATGTTAAAAATACATAAAATATTATATATAAATTTACAGATAATTATCCTTGTATATCTTATTTTTAAATACAAGACACGAAAGGAAGAAAAATAAAAGTGAAAGATGAGATAAAATAAAAATAAATAAAAAATAAAAAATATTCTGAACATGTAAATATTGATATCTTTTTATATTTTAATTTAACTAATAATTTTAAATTTTAATTTTATATATAATTGTATTAAATATTTAGAAAAAAAAATATCCTCATTTTATTAAAAATTGGAACATGGCAATGACGTTATCTGCAATTTACTTTTGGAGGATCCTCTTTTGTCATATTTGCAGCTTTTCCAAAGTAACAAAATGTTGACATATCTTTCAAGAATGGAAGAGTGCAAAACAATAAACATCTCCGGTTCTATAAAACTTATTTTTTATTTTTTTCATTAATCTTATAGATAATAATTAAAAAAAATAGACTTCAGTTATTATGTAAAATCGACTTAAGAATTTATCAATGGAAAACATTAAAATTCTATAATTTGAGAATACTTTTTTTTTTTTACACCAAGAAACTAACTTTCAAAAAATAAAAATACCTCTCAACCATATATAGTTAGAAACTAAACTTTTGATAACATATTTTAAAAAATCAAATTATTTACCAACTCAATAGAAATTTGGGTGCTTAAGAATATTATTGATACAAAATATTTTTAAAAGATATAAAATATAACTAGTGAATGACGTCTATTTGAATTCAATTTAAAATATTAATAGAAAGTAGATGAAACCTCAACCTATCAAAGAAATTTTCCAAGTTTAGACTTTACTGTTTCATCTCCATTTCTTTCCCCTTCAACTCCTAAATTCAAGCAATCACAATCGGTTTTTTCCAACAAGACCAAAAAGGAAACAAAATTAGCTAGACATTTAATTTCATAAAGTTTCATTTCTCTGTAGGAACTTCAAGTATCATCATCATAGTCCCAAGTGACAAGTTATTATTATCATTATCATTATTATAGAAAAGGAGCATAAAACATAGTGGTAGTAGTAGAAGAAAGAAACACATAGATCCAATTCCAAAGTTATGGGAAGAAGAGTCCCTAATGAGAATAACACCACATTGATAGATCCATTTCTTCATTTTTCATTCTCCATGATAGGATTGGCCACAAGCATTGCCATAATCTCAGTTCTTTGTAGTGTGAGGTTTCGAAGAAAATCATCAACAAATGCCCCAATCTCCGACCATGATTTAGACAAAGTGACAATTGGATTGAACGAATCTACTACCGCACCATCGATTACCGTGGAAGCCACGACAATATCCTTAAAACGCGAACATCCTAGTACCTTAGAGGCAACAACGTTGGAGAACACAATACAAACACAAACACAGACACAAAACAATGACATGTTAGTGAAGGAGTTACCTCTTCCTCCAGCATTACAGCAACACCCCAACGTGGATCGCAAGATTGTGAAAAGAGCAACCTCAGAACGCAGGTTGTCTTTTAACACGAGCATAAAGATGCCAAGGAGTTTGTCGGTGGCAAGAAACTGGGACCAAAAGGGGGATAATGAGAAGAAGGGGAAGTTGAAAATGGATGAGTCAGTGTGGATGAAGACAAAAGGGAAGTTGAAAAGTGAAGAGTCTGTGTGGATGAAGACAATCATACTAGGGGGAAAGTGTGTTCCTGATGAAGAAGAGGATGCTGTGATCTATGAGGGAAAGGGGAAAAAAATCTCAGCTTACCATCCTAGAAAGTCTACATCTGTGTCACTTTCTAGGCAATGGTCTTACATTAATCCTGATGCCCTTTCTGTACCCCAACCCCAACCCCATCCCCATGAAGAAATAATCAATACCATATGTGGGGAGAAAATTTGAAATTAAATAATTGCTTCTTCATGTTATTATGTCCTTTATGCCATATTTTGATAGTTAGTGGATACTTTTCTTTTATCTTAATTAGTCCCTTGTCATGTGGAGCTCACATTACTCTTGCTTAATTTGAATCGAGTTAGGTAAATGCGTTTTGGAACCAATTTTGCAATACAAATTGTTACCTTTTCTCCATGTTCATTAGAAGCAACACCAGTTGCTTTTATATCATTTGAGCATGTTAACAGGGTTGTATGTACAACTTTTTGGACCTAAGAAAAAAAATCTTTAGAGAACTTTAATATAATAAATTATTCCTATAATAATTTTCTAGTTTCTAACTTTTAGAGTTGCAAAATTATTTTTGCAAGTTTTATAATCAAGTAATTATAATAATTCACTCTTAATAGATAAAATAACTAACTTATTCATTCTATCTTATAACATTGATCTTAAATAGGATTCAAATAATTTTAAATTTTTTTAAAAAATCAATAATAATAATAATTGTCATATATTTAAAAAAGAATCTATTTTTTTATACGATTTAATATTTCTATTGAAATAATACTTTCAGTTTTGAAAATAAATCAAGACCATCAATATTAAAATTATTAAATCTTAATAAATTTTCAAGATTAATATATTTTTTTAATTCATTTTCATTTTAACTTTTAATTTTTTCATTCAAATAAAAAAGCAAAAATGATTTCATATCGTAAACATTGTTCAAATCAAATTTTAATGAAAGAAGAATTTATCTACGTACTATTTATAAAAAATTGAATACATTACATTTGAAAAGAGTCCTTGAAAAGCCATTATGTGACTTTTTTTTATCTCTAAACTAGTTACATAATTATACTCTCAATTAATAAAATGACATTAATAATTAGTAAAAGTAAAATATAATTTAAGACAATTTCTTTAATATGTTTGTCTTTCTACATGATTATCTAATGACATGATTTCTATAATAGATATGGTGTCATGACGTTTCTCCAAGCACGATAGTAAATTCATTAGACTTAAAAAGAGAATTAAACTTATCACTACTTAAACCAATAAGCATTAGTATGCTAGTTAGTGAATGCGACTGTATTTTGTGATCATACATACTCGACCAAAAAAATTGTTTTTTCATTCATGTGACACCAAGGAATATAGGGAAAAACAATTGTATTTTGCTGCTCTTTGTAGATAAGTAAATAGCAAGAATACTCACCATGTGAAAACATTTATATTTCAAACGAGAGATACCATTAATTAAAATCATCAAACATAGACAATTGTTGATTTGTTCTGACAGACATACTTGTTTGGATATTGAAATTATTGGGACATAAATAAAACCTCTCACACAAGTATGCAGTAGAAGATGAAAGAGAGATAAATAAAAATCGCTCCTTACACACTCACACACCCTAAAGAGGGAGAGAGAATTTTACTTCAATACTTCAATTTACTGACTACAACTTGATTTCAGTATTAATTCTCAAATGATACATTGTGTAATACATATTGTTTTCTTTTATAGGCAATGAAGTACTATAAAATATTAAAAGAATACTTATGACTAAGGAAAGGTAACTTGTTGGATGCAATAAAGCATGTTGTAGATAATTAATGAAACAACCTTTTTAATTTCTTAATATGGAAGAAAGTTGCAAAGTGAAAAATATCAACATAGTTTTTTTTTAATTCTTCTAGGAAATTAAAGTTGTGTATATGTAACTTGATTTAATATATAACATTGCCTCCTTAAATCAAGTTTGTCATTCTAAACATTTTCTTTAACTTGTAAAATAACTCAATCTTTAATGGCTTGGTAAAAATATTTTCTACTTGCTCTTCACTTGGACAATAATTAATCTTCACTTCATTTTGAGTTATCAATTCTCGAATTTTATGAAATTGAATATCAATGTTCTTGGATTGTCCATGAAAAATTGAATTTTACTCAATGCAATGACATACTTGTTGTCACAAAATATTCCTGCGGGAACATTTTTGCATTTGATGCATCACTTATAAAATTCTTCTTAGTCATATTGCTTGTATAACACAACTGGTTACTATTATATATTATGTTTCAATTGATAAGAATGCAACAATTGGTTGTTTCTTTGAAGAGCATGATATTGTACCAATAACTAGATGAAATGTATGCCCAAATGTATTTTTTTTTCTTATTTCTACATCTCCAACCCAATTGCTATGGGTGAAAAAGGCTTGACCTGGCCTACATTATAACTATTAAGCCTAAGCTTAGCATGTTTATATGTTATAGGCCATTTTTTAAGGCTTAACGTGACCTATATAAAAGTCCATCTAGCCTGAAAGCCTATTTAAGTGACATGTTTTACAAAATGCCTATAAACTTGCAACGAACAAAAGTGTAGAAGGTAAAAGTAAAAGTATGGAAAACATACATATAGAAGTTGTTGAGGAATAGGGTGTGCTACGTTTGCGGCTTACGATTGTGTAATTTGTGTTAATTTGTCAGGGTATTGATTCAATTTAGAAAATGTAAAGAAAACAACACACATATAAGAGTATAAGTGATTTCTAATTAAAAATATTTTATTAAAAATTATTAATAATTATATATATATATATATATATATATATATATATTATAATATATAATATTATATAAAAAGGTTGGCCTATCAAGCCTAATAAACTTTTTTTAAAGCCTAAAACCTGACTTTTTTTAGTTAAAAAGACTTTTTTAAAAAGCCTAAGACTGACCTTCTTAATAAATAGGCTAGGCTTTATGTAAGCCCTTGATATATTGTTTGGCCAATTTAAACCCTTATCAATCGCTATCTATATACCCAACAAGCTTCACATCATTGTCATTATCACAAAAAAATTCATTGTAGATGGAAAACACGAGACTACTCCATGAATTTGCTAAGCAAACCAACCCCTAAAGACTATATTTGGTCTAGTCGTAGTCAGGTATCTCAAACTCCCAACCAAACTTTTGTATTGGATTGCATCCACTCTTTGCCTTCACTTTCTTTTGTCAACTTTAATTTTTCTTCAACTAGCTTAAAAATTGGCTTTAAACTTTTCATCTTGAACTTTTCAGAATATCACCTGCATATATCTTTTGGGAGATAAAAAATTGATCATTTTGTTGAATGACCTCAATTCCAAGAAAATAAGACATCATACCCAAATCTGTCATCTCAAAACAACTTATCATAACTTTCTTCAATTCTGCAATCATCCTTAAATTATTATTGGTGAAAATTATATCATCAACATAAAGGCACACGATAAAAATATCTTCAAGATCAACAAATTTAACATATAAGTGTATTAAAAAAAGGACATCTCTCAAAACCATGTTGATCAAAGTAGGAATCAATTTTCTAATATCACACTCTTGGTGTTTGCTTTAACCTATACAAAGCTTTCTTTGATCTATAAATTTTATCTTCTTGTCCTCTTACTACATATCTTTCAGGTTGTTCAATATATATACTTCCTTTTCCAATATTTTTAGAAAAACATATTTAACATTCATTTGAAATATCTTCTAAATATTTTGAGTCAAAAGGGAAATAATCATGTAAATTGTGCCTAATCTTGAAACAAGAGTAAATACTTCAAAGTATTCAATACCTAGTTTTTGTTTATATCCTTTTGTAACCAATCTTGCTTTAAAGTAATCAATTTCTCCATTAGGATTGTACTTTGTCATGTATACCCACTTCATTCTTCTTAATAGTACGAATCTCATCATCCATGTTTTTCTCCAATTCTCATCACTTGATACTTTTTCAAAGATCACTGGCTCACAATCTACAAATAAAACAAAGTTGATAATCTCCTTATTAAATGAGTTATTATCATCATCCACAAAATAATTCTACAATCTAGCTAGTATTTACCAATGCCTCTATGACCGATTTAATGACTCTTGTTCATTAGGAGTTGAATCTACTTGTCTTTTATTTTCTTCATAGTTGTCAAGAATCATTATTGTCCCCTTTTGAGATTTTGAAGACCAATCCCACATACTTTTCTCTTCAAACGTCATATCTCGACTAATAATTACTTTCTTTATCTCTATTTTGTAAAGTTTGTACGCCTTTGAATTTGTTTTATATCCAATAAAAATACACTTTTCACCTTTGTTGTAAGGATTGAGGTCGCGACAGGTCGGCGAGAGATAAAGTTTTGGAATCCGAGTTCCTTTCGAGGAAGGGAACAGGAAGACTAGAGTCGCCACCAACATCTTTAAGGAAAATGCTAGAAAAACCTAAGGTGGGATAAGGTTGGTCCTTGGAATCAAAATTTAGGTTCGAGAGTCCGTTATGGACAGGGAAGGGATTAGCACCCTGTAACGTCCATCCTAAGATGGTTACCCTAACTAAATGCGTGAGACTAATTGTGATTTCTAAACTGTGATATTTACCTTTTGAGAGTAGACATAATGGGATGGGGGCATGGAGGGAGAGATGTATTTTTTTTTAACTTGACAAAAGTCACCTCTTGCTCCTATGTATATCCCAATGCAATGGAGAAGTCAAAGTTTACGTAGTTCTAGTAAGGTTTGGAATGTGATTAGAAAAGGATGGACTGTCCATAGGCATCCAAAGAATTAGAAAGGACGTGGACTATCCATTGGGGTCCAAAGATGGTTGGAGGAAAAGTGGATTATCCATGGTTGTCCAAGAAGTTGGAAGGGATGTATCATTGTGGGCCGGTCTATTGGCTAGATGTAACTTAACTAAATTGACCAACTTGGTTGGTTGGGGGTCATTTGGCCGAGGTGTTTGGCCAAGAGGCCGAGATGTTCGTGGCCAAGAGACTGAGAGATTCGTGGTCGGTTTGACCAAGAGACTGAGAGATTCGTGGTCGGTTTGACCAAGAGACTAAGAGGCTGAGAGGTCGAGATGTTCGTGGCCGGTTTGGCCGAGAGACAGAAAGGTCGAGGTGTTCGTGGCCGAGAGGCTAAGAGGTTCGGTTGAGAGGTCGAAAGGCTCATGGCCAAGAGGTTCGTGGCCGATTTGGTCATGATGTTTGGCTAAGAGGCCGAAAGGCTCATGGCCGAGAGGTTCATGGCTCGTTTGGCTGAGAGACTGAGAGGCCAAGATGTTTGTGGCCGATTTAGCTAAGAGATTTGGCTAAGAGGTCAAAAAGCTCGTGGATGAGAGGTTTGTGGCCAAGAGGTCGAGATGTTTGTGGTCGGTTTGGCTAAGAGGCCAAAAGGTTTGACCAAGAGGTAGAGATGTTCGTGGTTGGTTTAGCCGAGAGATTTGGCTGAGAGGTTGAAAGGCTCATGGACGAGAGGTTTGATTGAGAGGTTGAAAGGTTTGACTAAGAGGCCGAGATGTTCATGGTTGAGGCTTGATGCCAAAAAGGTGTGGGTTCGCTTTTGTCATTAAGGTCGACTAGGTGTCAATGGATATAAAAGACAAGGCAAGGCTGACTATGAGTCAGCTAGCTAGGTGGGAACATGTGCTAATTTGAAGTCAGCAACGTCAAACTGGAGGGCGAGACTAACTAGGAGATGGCCAGCCAGGTAGGAGCGTTTGCCAAGTTGAAATCGGCCAGAATTCTGGCGAAACCTATTATTGATTGGGTGTCGACGCTCAACTAAAAAGAGACTGGTTAAGGAAAAAGGTTTTACCTATTTGATCGCTCTATTATTGCAAAGAGAATTCTACTCCTTCAGATTATGTGTTTCCCGACTTTTGATTCCTTTTGGGGCTATGCTCACTCTTTCTTTTTCTCCTTTTTAACAAAGTTTCTCTTGGAATCTCTCCACATCCCTTCCCTCTCCATCCTTTTTTTCTTCGTTTTTCTTCCCTTATATAGGTCCTGAGGCCCCTCTACTACTTCCCTTTTACTATTAGGTTTGTCACCATGACATTGCGGTGGTTAATGGGGTGGCTTGCATCTCCCAACTAGTCTGTGGAATAGTGGAGCCACAGAGCAGAGTAGGCACATGGGTGGTTGATGGGGTAGTTTGCATCCCCTGGGTGGTCTGTGGAACGGTGGAGGCGCAAAACAGCACAAGCGCAAGGGTGGTTGATAGGGTGTGCAAGCAGAGTGGCTGATAGGGTGCACAGGTGGAGTGGGTGGTCATCGGAGAAGCTTCTCCAATACTCTACCAGATTTTCTTTTTCCTTTTTCTTTTCTATTTTCTATTTTATTTTTATTTTTTTGACAAGGGGACAAATTTGGGTATCTACATTTGTCATCTAGTTTCTTTCTAAGTTGGTACAGAACATGAGCATATGTTATGCATCCAAAAACTCGAAGGTGTCTAATTGATGGTTTCCTTCCACTCCAAGCTTTTTTAGGTGTCTTGTCACAAACACTTTTTGTTAGACACCTCTCCAAAAATATACACAAAAGTAGCAATTGCTTCCTCCCAAAATTCTCTAGGCATTTGTTAGTCCTCCATCGTGAATCTTACCATGTCCATGATTGTTCTATTATTTCTTTCAACAATTTCATTTTGTTGAGGTATGTATCTAGTTGCCGATTGATGTTGAATTCCATAATACTCAAAGAAATTAGTACATGCAAGGTATTATTGGCTCTTACCTATTCTCAATGCTTTAATTATGCATCTACTTTGTTTGTCTATGAACACCTTAAATGTCTTAAAGGCATTACATGCTTCTAATTTATACTTAAAAAAAGTATACTCAAGTCTTTATGCTAAAATCATCAATGAAAGTAACAAAATACTTGTTGTCACCATGTGTTGGTATCTTAACAGTACACAAATCTAAATGAACTATCTCCAGTATCTTTTCTTCCTTCTAAGACTTTTCGGTTGGAAATGATCCTATAATTCTTTCCAATCTCACATGTTTCATATACTCCATTAGTAATGTTCACAATAGATAAACCAGAAACATATTATTGTCTTCATAGATAATTTAATCTAGAAAAGTGAAAGTGTCTAAAACATATATGTCATAGCTAATCATCACTTGGAATCACAAAACTCAAGCAAGAAAAATTTTCATGGTAAGTTTTAAAGGGAATAAGCAATTGAGTGTCATTTTTACATTGGTAATGGATTTTCCATTCTTGTCAATCAATGTGTAGTAGTCATGATGAATTTTCATGTTGTAACATTTCTCTAATAGTTGTCTCATACTTAATAAATTGTGATGAAGACTGGGAGCATAGGAAACTTCAAAGATGAAATGTTGAGAACCATTTTCAATTTGATAGTAACTTGATATTTTCCCAAAATAAGTATATTTGTGTTGCTTTCGAATTTTATGGTAGATTTTACCATTTCATCTAAAGTAGAAAGTAACTCTTTTTTCCCACACATATGATTGCTACACTTAGTATCCAACTACCAAATATTTTCATTCTCTAAAAATGTATTAATTGCCAAAAATAAACTTTGTGAGTTATTAGAATTCTCACAAATATTTTGATACTGACTTTCTGCTATGTTTGCTTGATGTTTAAAGATGTAGTATGCAACTTTGTGCCTAAACTTTCTATAGTAAAAACAATTAAAATTTGTCTTTCCTGGTAGTTGTTACTGTGTTCTCTTCCTAGATGGGCAAAACTAAAATTATATCCATCTTTTCCTTGACTATATGATATGAAGTTGTGTTTCCCTTTATTGAAATTGTCATATCATCTTCCTTTGTTATTTTCTTGACCTTTATCTCTGTCATTTCCTCTTTCTCCAGTGTCAAAATTATTGAGATTTACCTAACTTTTCAAGGCTTCTTTGTTTACTTTTTTGTTTTCTCCAAAATTCTACCCACATGATTTTCAATACTTCCTTGCAACTTTGTTACAATCATGGTGTTTGTGTTGTGGGACCTAATTATTGTAGTCACCATATGGTCAAACTTTATTGGCATGGTACGTAGAATTTTGTCTACCACTTTCTTATTGGAATTCTTCTCCATATACTCTTATCTTATTTACTATATCTATAACATATGAGAAATATTGGTCTACATATTCAAAACTAGACATCTCATATCTATCATATTCTCTTAGCGAAGATTGCAATTTTGATTTTTAGGCTTTCTTCACTCATTTATATGACAACTTCAAAATATCTCACATTTCTTTAGCTATTTTGGCATTTGTTATTTTGCCAAAAACTGAATAATCTACTTCTTAGTGAATCTATGACAATGTCAACTGGTCTCTCCTTTGAATAATGTCATTAGCTCCTTGTGATAACCCATATTCAATAAAGCTCTAAATATTATAAGTTCTTAAATGTGTGGATATTAAAACCTCTCAATAACTAAAATATAATTTCTCGTTTAACTTAGGACCGGACCAAACAATATTGTAATTGGTGGTCATATCTCTCTCAAAAGTATATCAATTCTAGAACTTTTGATAAAGTGAGAACACTCTTGTTCTTTATCTCACACCATTATCGAACTCTCAAGCTTTGAAATCAATTGAAATTAGTGGGACATAAATAAAACCCCCCACACATGTACACAACAAAAGATAAAAAAGAGATAAATAATAATTTCTTCACACACATTCACACAACCTAAAGGAGAGAGATAGAATTTTAATTCAATACTTCAATTTACTCATTACAACTTGATTTCAATATTAAAAGACCTAACAACTAAGAAAAGGTAACATGCTGGATGCAGTAAAGTATGTTGTGCATAACTAATGAAGCAACCCTTGTGCATCATTAATGAAGCAACTTTTTTAATTTTTTGATATGGAAGAAAGTTGCAAATAAAAAATATCAGCATAATTTTTTTAATTCTTTTAAGCAATTAAGGTCGTGCATATGTAACTTGATTTAATATCTAACTTAAGGTTGTGTTTGTGATCAAGATTTTGAATCTCTATACTAAACTCCTCACTACCTAAACCAAGAAGCATTGGTATGATAGCCAGTGAATACGATTATATTTTATAATCATACATATCCGACCGAGAAAATTATTTTTTTATTCATGTGACATTAAGGAAATTAGGAAAAAACAATTGTGTCTTGATGCTTTCTTGTAGATAAGTAAATGACAAGAATACTTACCATGAGAAAACATTTATATTTCGAAAGAGAAATGTATGTCATTAATTCAAATGATAAAACATAGACAATTGTTTATTTGATCAAACAAATACATTTGTCTTAATATATTTTCATTAATTAGATTACCAATTCAAAAAATTTGGATAGAAATATGATCAATTTTAATATAAAAATGAAATATTAAAATGACACATTCAATTATGAATCATTAAATTTATATTTGAATTTACGTAGGACCATATATAAATATGTGAATTTACAAATTCATACAAAACAATTCATGCCATCTGCATAGCAAATACAAAATTATAATATCATACAAATGTGCATGCTAGTGTTATACTTGTTAGATTTTAAATTATGATTTTCTTGGAAGTTGTTTCACATTTTCTATTTACCTTTAGTTAGTTTTACCAAGTCAAATTGTTATTGTCTATGTAAGTACTAAGCACGTAATGAAATTTGATAAGTAAACTAATTCATTATTTGACTTGCAAAGACCATCGAGAATTGGAAAGGATTTGGAGTTATTCCCTCCTTAGAAGCAAGGGGTTGTTCCTTGCCCAGCCTAGTTCCTTTTTTTTGCTTTTTTTCTTCCCTTTGTATATATAAAGTTGTTATATGGTGGAGAGATGCCAACCATTACAAAGCAAGATCCAGAATTCTTGCTATAAAGTCATAGAAAACAGTCATTCATCTATATAGTTAACTATTTTAGGAGCAAAGATTTTTGTGTTACATTTTCTGCCACAAGAACAAAAGTGAATATGTCCCTTAATCACCCAAAGACTATTTCCAACCAAAAAGGAGGAATTACGTCTAATGATAATATAAATATTTTCTTTTTCCTAAAAATAAATTGAACCCGCATCCATGCAGAGGATAAAAGTTAACTCCAAAACTTTACTCATTTGTGTCAACCTCCATTAGTAGTTTTAATATAATATATGTTTGTTAATTCAATAATTGGTTGAAAGTAAATAAATTATGATTGGTTCTCTAAAAGCTTGAAGCTCGATTCATTCTTTATGTTCTCTTCTCTTTTCTTTATCTTCTCTTCTTCCCTTTTCTTGTCTTTCATCTAAGCTTAACTACCCGAACTTCTTTCTTATAAAATTAGGCATGTGTAGCTAGGTGGCCTTCTTTGTTCTTCAAAGCCCTCTCTAGCCTCTATAATCTTATTTCTATAAATTTCTAATATTAGAGAAAAAAAATAGATCTCCTTAAAATTTATTAATAATACTTAAAATTAAGGATGTTACGTTTCAGACCAAACGTCTAATATCATCCTAAACAATATCTCAATATTTTAAAAAAAAAAAGTTAAGTTCAAATCAATAGATTAAATAATATTATAAAATAATAATAATAATAAAACTAATTTTATAATATTAAAAATAAATAATTTTAAAATAATATTACAATAAAAAATAATATAAAATTTAACCATATAAAATAAAACACAAACAAAATTGTTAATATTTAGAAATAATAATGAATATTTTTAAATGATTACATATAATAATATATAAATTAGTAATAAAAGAACCAGAAATTAGAACATTACAATAATGAAAACCATAAAATATAATAATTATTACGTGTTATATATATATATATATACACATGTTTATTCTATAATATAATTTTAAAAACTATACCAATCGACGGGTATGATCGAGAACTAGTCTTGTGACTAGTTTTATAACTCAAAAAAACCGATCCATCTTAAAACTAATAAGAACCTGTAAAGAATCAGTATAGAAAATAATTTGAATTGGTATTTTTAAAATTTTTCTGCCTTCTATTTTTAATTTTTAATTCAATATAAAACATTTTAAAGATAAGTAAAAATACATCTTTAAGAACTACACATAGATATGTATTATCTTTTTCAATTATTATTATTTTTATCTTACAAATCATATAATTTAGTCATTTATATTAATTTATATTTTTATATCTTATTTTCTTATAATTTTATATTATTTATTAAAATATTATATAATATTAAAAATATAAATTTAATTATTATAAGTTTCACCACGATTTAACCTGGTTGAAGCAATAAATCGTGAATAAATATTTCCATATGTTCAATTATCGATCACATTTTGAAAATATTGATTCTATTTTTCTATGTTTTCTTTTTTAGGAATTTGAAGTATTTTACTTCTTCTGAAATCAATATCCACGTTTTATTTTATCATTATTACAAGTATATAATTTTTTAAATTTTGTATTGAACGTAACTTTTTGAAACATAAATCCTATTAATAATCTTCATTTTCAAGTAATTATGTAACTATTCATTCCCACTAAAAAAAGTGTAATTATTTCATTTTCATTTTATAAATTATATTAAAAAATTATCTCAAATAATTTTTACAATAATACTGTTATATGAATGACTAAACAGGGAATAGAAACTAGCGCAAGATTGAAGACTAAGAGCCAATGTATGGTATGATAATACAAGACTTAGTAGTATGTATAAAGTCTGATATAATTTTAATACTACATATAATTTTCCGTATGATCACATCGTGTAAAAATTATGTTAATATTTGAAATTAGTAAACTATGGTAATTTTAGTTCTTGATATAGATAAAAAAAAAAAAACGACAGTCCATCTAATTTTTTAAATTACAAAAATAAGGATTGAAATTGGTATATAAGAGCATAAAATAAATATATCAAATTAAAATTTATTCTATAGCTAAAATTATGCTAGATGTGGCTCTTCCCCTTTCCACCCTCTCATCTCCTAATCATATCATATGTATGAAAATAAATTTAGAGTGTATTTGTTTCACGGATTAATTTTTTTTTAATATGACTTGTAGTATTTTTATGTATATTATAAATTTTTAAAAATATTTGGATATTGTTCATTTTCAAGAAAGTAATTATACTATGATTTGCTTCATTTTTATTTTTATGCTAAGGAGTGGGAAAGTTATATTCTCATAAAAATGTGAGAAGATATTTTATAATCTAATTATAATTTTTATTTCAAATCTTATTTTTTATTTTAATTATTTTAAACTTAAGAATATTTATAGAAATATTAAAATCTAATCAAACGTATTTTTAAATGTCCTAAAAAATAATATTCATAGAAATAATATTTCTAGAAATGTGAATTCTAAAAATATAATATCATACATTAAACAAACGCTCCCGAATAAAAAAAAATAAAGACTTTGGAAAAATAGAAAATACGATTTCCCAAAAAATAGTCATCCGTTTAATAGATAATTGAAAAAGAAAAAAAAAAGTCATGGAACCCGCGAAAAAGCGTTCTAATTAGGGGGAATGGAGAGAAAAGATAGATTTTAAATAAAATAAATGACTCAAATCTTCTTATTTTAATTTAATTTAATTTTATCATTAAAATATAAATTATTTAATATAATTATATTTTTAATGTAATAAACAAACAAGGAAAGAATTTAACATTCTTTTTTTTATTTAATTTCTATCTTATTTCTTTTAATAAAAATAATCAAAAAATATTTGTTTTCTTCTTTAATGTTTCTTTTTATCTTATTTCTTTTACCCTTCATACATTTAAATAAAATATAAAAATTTATGCAGGAATAGGAGGATCCGAGGCTGAAAGTGAAACCCTTTGATTAGAAAATGGTGTCCAAAGTTTGAAAATTATCATTAATTTGAAGGTCTGGTCCCAGGCTCAGTTAAGTTAAATTTCTTTTGTTCTTTTATATTCTAGTAATAATTCAGTATTCAAGCTTCTTGTTTTTTGCTTTCTCATCTTTCTATCTCTCTCCCTTCAAATCAAATGGTCCAACTGTTTAAACATAAAGGCATTTCTCCTTTGGAATAAAATGGTCCACTCTATGTCTTTTCTTTTTCTCGTTCGAAACATGGAAAGTCAAAATCTTACATAGTTTTTAGAGGAAAAAGAGAAAGAGGGAAGTGTCGGATTAATTTTATAAAAGTGCTTAATATATTAATAATGTAAAAAAAATATGTAATGCAATGTATAATTATAAATTATTATGTATAATAAAATTATTAAAAAATAGTATTTAATTTAATATCATATTTGATTGAGAGAAAAGATGAATGAGTTTTATTAGAGGAGAGGAGGTAATATTTTCTAGTTTTCTTTACAAGAAAATGAAAAATATTTAAAAAATTGTTTATTTTTATACTTTTATAATTTTGAATTTCAAAATATAAATACGGATAGTTTAGTCTTTATATTTAATATATTTTAAATCTCTCTCTCATCCTTTTTTAAAGGTTGAACCAAACATTTAAAAAAAAAATTTCTTCCATTCCCCTCCAATTAATTAAGTTCTAAGGATATGTTTAACCAAAAGGTGGAGAGGAGATAAGAAGAAAGAAAAGAAAGAAAGAAATGATAATTAAATATGGTATTTAGTTGAGAAGGGAGAGGGGAGGTAGCCTTTTTTTTTAATTTGATTCACATATAGAGGATGGAGAATTTTAAAAATAAATTTACTTTTATACTTTTATAATTTTAAATTTTAAAATAAGTACAAATATTTTAATTATTACACACAAAATATTTTAAATTTCTTTCCCTCCCGTCCAGATCTCCCCAATATTGGAGAAGAAAAAATTAGGAGAGGGACTTTGCTCCCATTGTCTCCTACAAGTTGAATCGAATAAGAAAAGTTTTAAAAAAACTACTCCACTTTTCTTCTATTTCCCTTCAACTAAACAACCTTTAAAACACAACTATTAGGAAACAGGAGCCATGCCCTCTCAAATTTTAAAAATAGATATATGTAATTTTTTTATGTATTTCATTCAATAATCTATAATTTATAACAATATATAAAAAAATAAAAAAATTTGGGTGTATATATTTTTATATATTTTTTATTTTTTATAACTATTTTTATAAATAGTTATTTCTTGTCCATTATTTTATTTTTATCTTTCTAATTATTCGTGCAAATCTCCATTAACTTGCACAAAGAGCCTCTCTTTTCCTAATTTTGAGTATATTATTTAATTATTTTAACTTTTAAAAATATTTAGTAAAGATTCGTCATCATACTTAAGAATTGGATTCAAATCTCAAACAATCATCTAAGTATAAATTATTAATTTTTTGTAATTCTTATTATAAAAGTAATTTAAAATGATTTATAATTAATTGATATTATAAAAACATATCAAATTAAGCTAAACATAAACGATGAAATTAAGAAATTTGTTTACAAGCGAGAAATCAGATGTTAATTGCATTCACTTGTGACAATATTTTATAAATAGGATAAAATTGTCTTTTTTTTAAAAAAATATTAAGTTATCATATGAATCTTTGAAATTAATTTTTTAAATATATTTTATCTAATTTTTTAAATTTATTTATTTATTATTATTTTAATTTATAAACATATTAATATTGTTATTTAAGTCACATGTTATACAACACTTTTTATCTATTTTATAAACTCAATTGACTAATTCACCAAAATTAAAAAAATAATTTATTTATATAATAATATTAAATTTATCTTAAATTTATATATATATTTTAAAATTATCTCTAACATTAAAATTATCTCTATCAAAATAAGATTCTTAATATGTTTTTAACATAAGATAAAATAAAATTTTTAAATATCATGAAGTATTGATATTAATATATTTTACTTATTATTTATTGATATTAAAAAATAATTAATGAGCGAGATATTTTAAATTGATTTGTATATAATGAATGAAGACAAAATTTAAATTTGAGTGTTATAGAAAAGACAGGAGAAAATTTAACGGTTTAATTAATGTTATTGAGGAATTGTATTTAAAAAAAATAAAAAAAATAATTAAAAAATTGATGCAACAAGGTTATAAATGATATTTTACCCTTTAAAAATTGAATAGAACTGAAAGCGAACGAATCTAATGGAACCACCGACGACGAACTTTGAGGTGCTTTGCACATCATAGTGAAAAGCTAACAATGTGATTTGTTGTTTTTTCTTTTCTTTTTTGTCCTTTGGCTTTGTTGTTCTCCATTCGAAAACCTTTTCCGGCGGCTTTTCGTTCTTTCCCCAAGAGAAGCGGGGCCCACAAAGAAGTCAGAATTTCCAAATCGAAACGGAACGACGTCGTGGGATGTTGGAGCGGGAGCGTTGCACGTTTTGAATTTCAAATCTCGTAAACGGCACACCCGAACCGAACGACAAAACCACCCACTCAAATCATTAACTATATTCCTCTCTCCACCATCATTCTCTTCATTATTGCCATCTCAGTTACTTCCACTCACAACTCCTTGTCATAACTCAACCCTAAGAAAATACTCTCTCTCTCATTATTTATTCTATTTTCCCCCCTCCCTTCAAAACCCCCCCAACTTTTCAAGTTCCTGCCTTCAACACCATAAGCAAAATGGG
The DNA here is from genome assembly GCA_025330945.1 of Mucuna pruriens. NCBI lineage: Eukaryota > Viridiplantae > Streptophyta > Magnoliopsida > Fabales > Fabaceae > Mucuna > Mucuna pruriens. The sequence goes on along the minus strand of JAENHJ010000271.1, from coordinate 2,135,891 downwards.
TGCATCTGGAAAATGGGTCAAAGCATTAATCGGGCTTAACAAGACCGAACACGTAAGTACATTATTATTATTATTATTATTATTTTTGTTTTGGTAGCAATTAAGTAGTTGGTGTTTGATGATCCGTGTAGGGTGCGAAGAAGAAGAAGTGGAAGTTATGGAAGAGTTCTTCCGGAGGAGAAAACAGATCACAAGACGAGTATGCTAATGCGTCTTCGAATTCTTTCACAACTGCAGTGGCCACTGTAGTGAGAGCTCCGTCTAAGGATTTCAAACTCCTCAAGGAAGAATGGGCGGCTACCAGAATCCAAACCGCTTTCCGCGCCTTCTTGGTATGCTAACACTCTTTTCTTCACGTTCTAGATCCCACATCGACCATTCATATAATTAAAATAGTTTATATAAAAAGGAAACAATCTTGCTATTCAATTGTAAGACTTGGATGGTTGATTATATTGCAGGCGAGAAGGGCATTGAGGGCGTTGAAGGGAGTGGTGAGGCTTCAAGCTCTTGTAAGGGGTAGACTCGTGAGGAAGCAGGCTGCGGTCACATTAAGGTGCATGCAGGCCTTGGTTCGTGTCCAAGCACGTGTGAGAGCTCGGCGCGTGCGGCTGTCCATTGAGGGACAAGCAGTGCAGAACATGCTCAATGAACGCCGCACCAAGGCTGAACTCATCAAACAAGCAGAGGTTACCATATCTTAATTCCCACCCACGATTTAGATTCAGTTGCTTGTGTGCGGTAAAAAAGTAAAATTCTGTTTATGTTTGTAAACTTCTAATCCAAACATGAGTGCGTCTAAATAAGTTTTTGTCGAATTCCTGAACCATCTACCATACCATACAAAATTGTTATCCATACCTCACCTCTACATGATGTTTTCTGAGAAACATTTTGGGAACATGAGTGCAGGAGGGGTGGTGTGATAGCAAAGGCTCACTGGAAGATGTCAAGATAAAATTACAAATGAGGCAAGAAGGAGCTTTCAAGAGGGAGAGAGCAATTGCATACTCTCTTGCCCACAAGGTATCAACACATTGAGAAAATGTGCTGTGCTACCTTTTTATTATTCATGCTTATTAATTAACATGGTTAATTGTTGGCTTTTACAGCAATGGAGATCAACCCCTTTCTCTAATTCAAGAGCAAACGCCTCTCTCAACAATCAAGAGGTGGACAAGGCTAATTGGGGATGGAGTTGGTTGGAACGTTGGATGGCAGCTAAGCCATGGGAGAGTAGACTAATGGAACAAACCCATCATGCTGATGGCACGGATAATAAGACCCCTCCTCCTCTTCCTCCACCAAAGAAATGTGTGGACTCCTCGAATTCAAAAGCATCAGAACCATGCAATGTCAAAGTCAGAAGGAACAATGTCAGCACAAGGATTTCTGCTATACCTCCCCATATTGGCCAAGCTACTCGCTCATCCTCAAGTCCAAGTTCCGAGTTTCACTATGATGAGAGCTCTAACTCATCCTCAATATGCACATCTACAACACCAATATCTGGGAGTGCTGCATTGCCTTGTGACAGGACAGAGGACAACACTAAGCCTAGTTACATGAACCTCACCGAGTCAACCAAGGCAAAGCAGAAAACAAGTAATCTGCAATACAATAGAGCTCAGAGGCAGCAATCCATGGACGAGTTTCAGTTTCTCAAAAGGACAGCAGTTTTCTCTAATGGGGATTTCAAAAGCACTGCTGGTTCTGACCCCCCTTCAATCAACTTTTCTAGGCCACTTTACCTACCAACCTACATGGATAAGAGGTCAAGGTGAAAGGGACTTGATTCAATTGATTGATCCTCTCTGTACTTATTTCCAAGAAGTTCAATACTTCAACATCTTGTTGTTTCCTAGATTGTTAATTGAATTACAACTGTAGCACTTGCTTTTGTGCTTTCCCTAAGCAATACTCCATTTGTATAATCAATTGTTAATTTTTTTGGGTATCTGCCAGGCCTAAACAAACTATAAAATTGAAGAGAGTGAGCAAATCCGCTTATGTAATAAACACATTCAAAGTTTGGATTAGCATAAAAAGTTTTATATACTGTTAAGATTGTTTACTTTAGATATCTCGTCACATTACATTTGTTTGGATTAGCATATTTTTATTTGCTTATAATCAAAATATGTTAAAAGAGATTTTATTTTAATTCATCCATTGCATCACAAGTACAAGCTACTTGGTATGCATAGCCACTCTAATGCGTTCTTGTTATGACTCTAAGCTTGACACCATGCTTGAAGTTGAGAACCATACCATATTCCATTTCTATAGGTTTTTCCATGTCAAGTGAATGACGAAACACATATGTCCGGTATAAATGAATCAGTGTAAGCTTGATCTCCTGTAGGGAAAATTTCTGACCAATACATGCCCGTGGACCAATTCCAAATGGTATGAATGCATAAGGATGCCTTCGTTTCATTTCTTCACATTTGGGGTCAAACCTCTCTGGTTTGAACTTTTCTGGCTCTGGAAAGTTCCTTGGGTCTTTTGCTAGAACTCCAATAGCTAACCATACCCACGTCCCCTGCTCATACATATAAAACCACATCGGAAATGCCATAGCTAAAAAGCCCCCCTTAATGAATATTACAATAGTTATCTTATATTAATAATGATTTCTAATTGATTGACAAATGTAAAACATTTTATCGCGACATTGTATAAAAATTAAACTTAAACTCAATATTATATTACCTTTGGAAGAAGGTAACCTCCTATCTCTACCTCATTTGATGTTTCTCTCGCAACCAATGGGGAGACAGTGTAAAACCTCATTGCCTCTTTAATCACCTGCATTAATTAAGTAGAGAATAAAATATCTATTTGGTTAGTTTTTACAACTTCAATGTACAAATCTTGAATTTCATCAGGCATCACTATCACCTGATCAAGATAAGGAAAATTGTCATGAAGATCTTGAGCATTGGGAATCCTATGAGGTGGACCAAATCTATCAATCTCCTGAAGCAATTTTTTCTCAACTTCTGGGTGCCCAGCAACCAAGTAGACAATGGATGACAAGGTAAAAGCTGTAGTAGCTGACCCAGCAAGTAAGTGCTCATAAGTAACAGCACTAATGTAATCAGGTGAAAAGACATTTTCTGATACAGTCTTAGATTCTCTTGCATTTAGAATAAGTGACAAAAAATTCTTTGAAGTTCTATTCTTGTCTTCCATTCTCCTCTTGACAATCTCACCAAGACGACCACTAAGTTTCTCATTAGTACGCTCTATCTTCCAATCCATTGTACCAGGTACTCTCTTTAAAATTTGCCTAAATGGCTCCTGAAGTATTGGGGCAAGTAGACCAAGTATGATGGAAAAAGAACCAGACAAGTCCATCTTAAGCTGTGTTGTGGAGTAAATATGTTGATTAATGAAATCCGATACTTCATTGTCATCGTTGTTGTCTTCGTCATTATTTTTCACATTGTTAACACTCTTGATTGATTCATAAATTGAATAAGGCTTAGAGAGGCCAAAGTTGACACCAAATGCAGCCTCTCCAATCATATCAGTTGCTAGCCTTAAGGAAAGATTGGAAAAGATAATGTCCTCTTTTGGAGTGTCAAGATTTTGTGTTGCAGATTCAATAAATGATTGCATCGTTGGCACTAAGCTAGCCAAGTGTGATGGTTGGTACACTGATAATATGGTGTTTCGCATGGTTGACCATTGTGAGTCTCTGTACATCATCATTGTATAATCAATTTCCTTTGTATGCTTAGATTTTGTATATGAAGCATTGCTTCTCACTAGAGGACAAACATTTTGGAGAACCATTGGATTACAAGGAATCTTCGACTCTCAAATTAATGACACCATGATCACAAAATGTAAATGACATTTAACTTTGTGACTATACTACCCCACATTTTTTTATAACATTTCTTAGTGGCTCATCTTCTTATCTCTCTTTTAATTATAAAAAAAATCATACAAAAGTGTCTTCCAAAATTATATAAAAAATTAATTATTTAGAATATCTTTTAGTCTTTCGGCGAATATGATTAGAAAAGAATACATCATTTAGGTTAATGAGATTTTTAATATTTTTTTGAGATATATTAGCACATAACTGGATTGTCTCTTATAAAAAAAATATTTTTTCCACGTGCGTTAATCAAAATTTGAATCCATAATCATTCAAGTAACAAAATTGGTTGAATTTTTTGTTTACAACCCATAAAAAAATGGGTCGTAACAGGCAAACCTGTCTTGTTTGAACGTGCTAGAAATTATAATTGTCTTCATTTATGAGTGAGTTAGTAGACCAATCTACCAAAATTTAAAAAAAAAAAAATTAAAGTCTTTCATTTTATAATACTAACTTAAATTTAATTAAAGGACCTAAAATAATAATGTTTTCGTCTAAATTTGAATATAATTTTTTATAAGAATTGATTTTATAATACAAACTAATAATAATAACAATTAATAAATATGTAATATATATATATATATATAACCGTCAACACCCCTCATTTTCATTTATTTCTTCTCATTGAATAATAACTTGTCTCATAAATTAACCATTACTCTTTATTTAATGTTACAAAAAGAAAAAGAAAATTGTATACCTGGTAAAGAAGAGACCTTTCTGGTGAAGAGGAGAAGCAGAAATAGGAGAGGGAATGCTTCTGTTTGGAATGTCTTTGAATTTTTTTATTCCCACCTCTTTACAAAGCTCTGGATCTGCTACCAAGATTAGTGGTTGTCTTCCCATATGAAATCTGCTCCATTACACAAATGGGAACAACATCATCAACAGTAAAGGTGAAAATCATGGAAAAAAGAAATTAACAAATTAGGTGAGAAGAGAAAAAGGAAATTATTTATATGGCTTGATAGCATGAAATGAAGTTGCCATGATTTATCAAGCACTTATGATGCTGATTCATAATAAAATTTTAAAATACTATTAAATACAGAGTTTAATAAAATTTTAAAATACTATTAAATACAGAGTTTAATAAAATTTTAAAATACTATTAAATACAGAGTTTAATAAAATTTTAATAAAGATTTTTACACTTTAATCTATCTTAATTATAATTTTTAAAATAATTATTTTGAAAATCAACCATCTAATCAATAATAATAATTTATGATCAAGAAACTGGCGGCTGATAAAATAGTTGACAATAATATATGAAATCACACAGTAATTTACACTCATCTTTTGCTTTCTCTTCTTTCTCACGTTGAATTGTGTTAAAATATACCTTTTTTAATAACTTAATAATTCCCTGCAAAAAAGAAAGGGAAATTTTTGGTACACATAATTAAAACTTTCCCTTTTGAGAATCGGACGCGCGTTTAGCAGAATAACCGAGCTTTTGTACTGTTGGATAAAAAGACTAATCACCCAATGATAAACAGGGGAGTAAAAAAATTCAACTGCATAAAATATATTTGCTAGATTCGATTTATTATATGTTCTATGAAATTTTTATTAAATAAATAAACTCAAGTTTAATTTTTTTAAGTATAATTGTAAAAATAAGTCAGGTTAAAATTTTATATTAAAAAGTTGTGTATAGAAGTAAAATTATTTTTATATTGTCCGTGTATATATATATATGGTAATTTAATTACAACATTTATTTTTTATATAATTTTTAAAATTATTATTATAAAAATTGATAAATTTATTATAATAATTTATAATTGAATAATAATGTAAAACTCTCTGTGTATATTTTATTTTTTTATATTTGTATTTTATATTTTAGTACGAAAATATTTTACTAAATATTAAGTAATATAAATATTTAAAAAAATATAAAAGAAACCAAAATTAATTTATCAACTAATTAAATTCTAATTCTAGCTTTATATTTTTAAACAAGTCTAAAATTTAAATTTGACTCTAGTTGTATTAATTCATGGTCATGGATCTAGCCAAGTAAGTAAAGTGTTAAAAGTAGATGTGCATTCATCATTAATTTAAAATTAACTATATCTATAAACTATGCACAGGCCTTTTAAAAAAAATGGTTTTAATGCTTGCTCAAATCTTCATGTCATCAAGGACAAGAATAAAATCTTTGTTGAGAAGGTTAAGTGTATAAAATTGAGGGCAGTCTTAATATTTATGGAGACCAATTTAATGATGGTACTAAAAGTACGGGCATGCTTATTATGCTGATGCTGCCCCTTTGTCATATTGTTAAAACAGTTAATCAAGTTAGAAAACAAGAACAAATATATAGATCTCAACAGAACATTAAGCTTTTTCCAATTTATATGATTATATCTACTTCTTCCCGGGCAATATGCACTAAAACGCTGTCCCACACCACCATAATATATACTCTTCACAAGTCAACGATAATAACCACCATCATTACTCGACCAAATATCATCCACACATTTTTTTTTAATATTTCATATATTCAAGTTCAGTATCATACCAACAATAACACCTTTATTTTTATTTTTCTAAAATTATTGTAATTAGAGTCTTTAACTTTCCAGTAACATGTCAAAGTGAAAATTAACTGTGTTTTCTAGCTGCATCTCAAATATGACATTAACCACTCGACCATATCCATGATGATTTATTTTATTTTTTTTACTATATTGTTAGTTCTATGCAATTTGTATTATGTAAACAAGTACAAACCTGTAGATTGGGCCGTATTGCTTGGCGAGGAGTGAGAAGACATCAGGGCCGTATTTGGCGAGCAAGGGAAGGTGTCCTACCAGCGGCAGACATGGTGGGCCTGGAACTTTCCGCAAAGCCCAATAGGGCCCATAAAGATAGCCCAACAATCCTCCTACTAACGCCACCAGGGTGAACATTGCTACACATGGGAAAGCAAATAACCATTCCAATTCTAAGAACACCATTTTTATTTTGGCATGTGCAGTGTGTGTATACCAAAGGAGAGAGTGAGGTTTTGGTTGCTGAGGTTATTGGAGGAGTGGTGGGGCTGTGGTTTCAATTCATGGGTTGGGGTTTATATTGGTGTGGGAATGGGGTGAGGGGCTTATGAACACTACATCAAGAGTGGGATCGTATTTTGTCCTTTAGTGAATCATCATATAGGCAATTAGATACATTGTATCCAATAAGTTTCCTTTTCTTTATTATAATATATATAGTTTTGGAACTTTAACATTTGTATCATTTAGTAATTTTTTTATAATATTTTAGCCGTTCAGTACCCCTTTATATTATTTTAGCCGTTGAACTTCCCTTAATGATTATATTATCAAAATTTACATCGATTAATATTAACAATAGAATCATTAAGTGCGTGAATGGAGGAAGAGTATGACATATGATTATTTTAGTTTAACGAGTGATATCGAGTTTTGATAATATAACTATGTTAAATATTTAGGAAAAAAAAATTATCATATAATAATAAGATATATGTATGTAGTCCATATTAAAGAAGGGGAGTTATTTATTTGAATTATGTAATTGAGATTATTTTGATCCACATATACTATATAACTTAGAAACAACTATAATTATTATAAACAACAAAATTTTTGGTCTTCAAATATTTATCAAGACTTTTTTTTTTTTAGGAGATTTGAGTTTAGTTTTACTTTGACTAATATAATATTAGTGTTTAAAATATAATATATTAATATTATAATAAATTTTTGTAATAAAATATGAATTAGTTTTGAAACTATATGAAACATAATTGATGTGATGAAAATTGCACTCTAATGATTAAATAATGAAATTCAACGTCCATGAAATGTCACTTGATGATATAAGTTGGACACGAACGTTAATGGACTCTGGCAATGATTAAAAAATCTGGAATTTGTAAATAATGGGGGTATTATGCGTCAATGTATTCGAGTGAAATGAGAGGTAGTCGTGCATGCGGGAAATTAAATCAAATGGGTGCATATATATTCACCACACCTTATTCCCAGCGCACTATTTTTGTTTTTAGTGGAATTAAAGTTTATGCTGCCTTGAACGTCAAAATTCACTAAATTTAAGATAATCATAAATTTTAATAACTATTTACGAAAATATTTATATATTATTTTTTAATTAAATCTTAACATCAATGATAAAAGTTAAATTCATGATTTAATAAGATAATCTTGGAAGTTCTCACCTTTATTGGTAACATAGTGCACTAATGATTGTTATGTGGTTAGAGACGAGCACGAAAAAGAAGTGTTTAGTGACAGTGAGCGAAAGAGCAATGAACAGGATAATGATAATGTCATATTAGTCAGTCTAGACCTAACTTTGAAACAACGTGGATAATTTATATCGAGAATCTTCTTCCACAGATATGGTGATGTTGATAACTATTTGTGGATAAGAATGTAACTTTCATGCTTCTTCTATCTTTATTACAAACAAGCACGCCCAAAGTCTTTTTAATAACATTTGAACAAGTTAATTATGGATAATAAGTTTATAGGATATTTTAATTTTAATTTATATATTTTTTTATAATTTAAGCAACTTATTAGAGTCCTGTCTTATTTAACACCAATACTTAATGGAGTGCTTAATGGAACCATTATCTACTTGCTCATTCTTATTGAATTGGAGCATCCTTAACATTTTTCCTTTGACTTTTTTATTCTGAGCCAAAACCAAAGTGTCTCAATTTCCTATAGCCATAGGCATTGTATTCGAGATACTTTACCGACGCACGACAAGACAATTTGGTACATTTTGTAATGTTTAACAATTCTTCACTTTTTGTTCATTTGGTCCTTGGTTGATACGAGTCAATGAGTTGGAAAACGACATGAACGGGGCCAAGTTCCTCCCCAATATCCAAATTGCAGAGACAATGATTTGAGCAACTTTTTTTATGCTTTACTTGGGTGGAGGACACTAATTATTAGTAGAACCAGAGTTTTGGTTTCGTCCATTTTTTCTCTACAAAATATAAGTGTAGCCATAGTAGTAGTATATATCTCAATTTAATAATTCCATCCATAGATTCATTGTTGGAAGACAATTGAAAGAAACGCGCTTCGAGTACATAATCAAAATGCATTAATTCAATTGAAAAGAGTCTCACCAATCCCTTGTATCAAAAACCAAATTTCATCATTTCATTGCTATTCCACATGTGCAAATTGCTTTACTTTAAACTAATCAACCATGTAAGCACTATAAGTAATTGTGAGATATTATTCTAAAAATTTTACCATCTAAAATAACTGATGAATGTACTTTTGAAACAACTTTATTTTGTTCAAGTTGGTATATGCAAAATAACACTAATGCTGTTTGGTACAAAATAGAGAAGCACGACTTTAAGATATTGTCACGTATTTATGAAAAACGGAAAATGTCAACCACAAAATATAGCTGAGAGATTACAAGAGAGGTGATTTTTTCAGCACTAAGAAGAAAAATAGCAGAATGTCAACCACTGTTTCAAATCAAGATCTTATTACTCACATCACACCAAGATCGTGTCTCTCTTTCTCATTCTGAACGAGAAATAATGAATTGAAAATTTAAGATTTCAATGGTTCCCCAATTGAAATCTTTCAATGTGGAGTTTGGGATAGGGTTAGATCTCTCCATTCCCAATTTTCACGTTTCACAAGGGGAGAAATTTTAGTCATTATGCCCCAGTAAGAAAAAAGTTTCCTCCTTTTTTTCTAATTAATTTTTTTAATCACTTTGTTGTAGATAAAAAAATATTTATCTACTTTCTTCACGATTAATTTTGTTAACAAAATTGACTAACCATTTTTTAATATTTAATGTTTTATCTATAAAATTCGAATTTGAAAGATTGTTTAAGAAATCAAAATCTAAGTATCGTATGTATTATCATATGTTAGTTTTCTCCAATTAATTTCGATTAAACTGCCAAAAAAAATCTTATTTTATTATTATCTCTTTTCTCTCTTTCTTTCTTTTCAACTCAACTAAACGAAGTATAAGAAAAATAAAAAAAAAATATTAAATTCTCTCTTCACTTATTTAGTTAGATGAAAAATGATAAGAAAAAAAATAATATTTTTATAGACATTTTCATATAATAAAGTATAATTCATGACTTATTTTCATTAGAAAAACAGTACATGTAGAAAGAATATTGTCTTTGTTTCTCTGTTTAAAATCACGAAGAGTCAAGGAGAGATTATGTTTTATCAGTCTCCCTTTTCTGTTCGTTAGCAATCTATTGAATATATAAAATCTATATTCTAATTTTGTTTCACCAATTTTTAATGCTGGAAAATCATTGTAAACAAAAAGTGCGACAGCATATTTGATTTAGCGTATGTTTATCGAATTTCAATCATACTAAAGTAACTCAAACTTCCTTCTATATTACTTACTTTTGACGTAAATTTACGGAAAACAAATATTTTGAAGGTTGAACTAAACACACACTTATGATTAATACTCTTACTCATAGTTATATTGGCTTAAGTAAATCATATCTAGTTACCGCATTATAAAATACAAACTACAGATTTTTTTTAACATCTAAATTTCGTGACAATGCATCTAATTAAGATATATATTTTATATAATAAAATGATTAACAATTGGAGGAGTATCTAGAAACAAAAAATATTAAGATGCCAAACTAAGACTTTTTTAAGTAATTAAAAAATTTGCCGTTAAACTAGCAAATCTTCAACTATTGTATAATGATATGCCGCTAATACAGAGAAGAAGCGGTGACAAATTATATTGAATTATTCAGTTACTAATAGAAACAATATGGTTCCATAATTGAAAGGCCATTCGTAGAATAAATAGTAGATGATAGTTTTCAACCTCCTGAACAATGAAGATCCAGCCAATGATCCTATGCAGCAGAATGATACCATTACAATGCTCAGAAAATTATTTGGATCTCAACCTTCAAGTACCCCCCCAGTTGATCTCTCCTGCATAACATAAAATTCAAACAAATAGGTCATCAAAATAATAAAAAATAATTTGTAGCATAAGCACAAGTAATATTCATAAAACTTGGTGGTGTTTAATAAAGGATCCAAATAAGAGATATCTGTTGGCTCCTTCTGCAACTACCACCTTCCCTGCAGCATAAAAACAATTCATATTTATCATTAACATCACATAAAATTGAAACCAAAACCAAAAATAGTAAGAGTACCAAAGTGTACCAGCATGATGTAATGTGAATGAAATTGAAGAGACCAGGCTGAGAACATGACAATAGTATACTACTTGTCATTCCTCTATGGTTTGGACTCAAGATAGTCCATATGATCCACAAGGTCCTGCAATTGCTCACTCCAATCATCAGGGTTTGATATCAAATCCTCCACTGGCACATCAACTTGGGAACAATCACCAATCATAACTTCATCCTCTGGATTCTCGGTAACCAAGTCTTTGTTGAGCCACTCCTCCAAGACTGTATCTCCAACTGAAATTGATGCAAGCTCTTTGATTTCACTGTTAAGTCCACTATCATAAGAGGGTGAGAAAAAAGTGTCCATCTCAGGCTCCATAGTTGGCAAATCTTGATCATGGCTTGGATGGTCCACAAATTTTTCAAGATCATCTTGTTGCAAGTTCTCCACACTTGGGCTAGCAGTTAGTCTCCTTTTCCTGTTGATTCCAACATCCAACACTTCTCTGCTTGGCTTGTGGACTAGTTGTTGCATGAAAGATGGATTGCTTAGTGCTTTGGCAAGGAAAGTCATCATCTGTTGCTGTTTCTTCTCTGTGGCTTGCAATCTTGTGTCCATGGCACTCAATTGGTCCCTTGAGTTCTGCTGTTGGTGCCTCAACCTCACAATTTCTGCCATCAAAGTGTTTCTATCTCTCTTCAACCTCTCCAACTCACCTTCTAGTCCAAACTCCCCCACTTCAACACAAGCTCCACCTCTTCCTCTTCCTCTTTGTTGCATACTCTGTGACACATTTCTTCTTCTCTTTATGATCTTCAATAAGTGCCTTTGTCCTGCCAAAAACCCTTCGTTTGCAAACTCCCATCTATCAGGATCAACTTTCTTAAATCCCTGTGTTTATTTCCACACAGCAAAATACCGAGATGAATCAAATTAGAAGCCCAAGGAAGTTGTCAATGATCAATGTAACCGCTAATTAATCAAGATGAAGCATTCAAGAAGTGATCTATTCTACAATATCACATTCAACTAATTAGTCAACAAACGGATATACTATACATCCATAGTTATGCGTCCTATGTTTCCAAAATACTAGTAGTATAAATGAAAATATGACATTCAATATGGACTTAACCTCTCCTGTTTCAAGAACTAGATATCTTAAACGTGAAGTTTACAAATACTAGACTTCACTAAGTGATCTAATAATGACCGATAGCAAGTAACTTGATAGACACAATAACAATCATTATAATAGACTCTAATTTCATATTACAATTTAGGTTTGAGTCTAACTCAATCATAAAAAAATTAGATTACAAGATAAGAGTTACTATCCATTTATATACTCTATTTTGGTCATATCACTTATGGACATGAGATCTCCACCAATTTTGATTACCAAATACATAAAAATAAAATTTCAATATTAATTTTTAACATCAAATTAGTGCTTCAATGTCAATTTTGGATCTAATCATACGTTGAAGACTCATTTAAGAATATATTTAATAAGACCAAATGGGTATTTAATTTAAATTTCATAATGCAGGCCAGATTATGAAATTTCATTAAAATATTAGGGTATTTTGTTTATCCTATATTTTAGAGAAATAATTTTATTGTTATAAGTTGAGAGAGCTTTCCCAGAAATAACCACTTCCCATACACCTCCATAATTATCGAATTGGGGACTGAAATTATGATTAGTAAAAAAAAAAAAAGACAAATCCTTAAAAACATAGAATGATTTTCATGGAGCATATATAATTATCTATTTTATTAAGTTTATATGGTCATCTTATTTTATTACAAGAAATTAAGAGTCAGAATATATTTATGCAAATCATTAGTTAAAAGTGTTTATGTGATTTAGTTAAGACTTAAGCACAAGAGTAGAGCTCAGCCAAAAAGATTAATCTATTAGTCGGGAGACTCCTAACATTATAATCTCCTTACCGACATCCATGATGACTTTTACTCTATCGACACTGATCCAACTTCACTCGCTTATGGGTATTCGGTATTCCACCTTAATCTAGCTTATAGATAGCCTTTTTCGTAATCAAACTCTCAACAAAAACATCAATTATTAAAACTTAAGCACGAGAGGATAATCCAACCCAAAAGATTAGTCCATTAAATAGGAGAATTTCTTGACTTCAATATCATATAAGTATCATTTTCTCCTCAATATATATTCCTAACAGATATTGTTCACAAACAAATTAATTACTTGTCTGTTCACAAACAAATTAATTACTTGTGGATATCCTAACCGAATATTTAAATGATATGTCATCTGCACAAGGGACAAATATTGAACAATTATCAAAATTGGTCTCACCAACCCTAGATGCTATGATCAGAACAAAGGATCCAAGGTGCTCTTGACCATAGTTAATTCTTATCCAAGACTTATCAAACATGAAAAGTATAAGGCTAATCCGATAACAAAAGTTTGGTACGAGAAGAGAAATAGACTGCCGTGAAACAAAAGTTCGAAGGTCAATTATACCGAGAGATATAAACTGTAAATCAAATATTTTATTCTCTATTGCCCTTTTTTCCTCTAAGACCTATAATAATCCTTTCCTTAGTTCTCCAAAAAATAAAAATTCACCAATAAAAGATTTACATAGGAGGCTGGACATTAAATCAATAAAAAATGAATGAAACCCCGTAAATAAAACAATTACATATCAACCAATTTTTTTCTTTTTTCTCCAACTAGGATATTCATCAATCCTAGCAAAGCTTTCTCCATACACGTAATAAAAAATCAAACTTATGACAATATATTTAAAGAATTAAATTATCGATTAAGGATGTTTAACTTAGTTGGTTTATCAACCGTCCTTAAACACAAGAAAGAACAGCTGCGACAGAAAACCAAACATGGAGAGTGAGAAACAAAATAAATTCCAAGTAGCACAAGTACTTACATAGGTGTTGAGTTGGCGAATGAAGCTGAAGAAATTGCTGTGCTTGAAGTAACGAGGTAGAATGTCAGTAGAAAACCTGTGAGAGTCCCAGACGACAAAGGTGTTGCGAGCCATGCCCCACGACACAATGGAATCCGTGGAAGGATCCTCCACCATGTCAAACATCTTGGTGAGAAACGGAGGGGGACCCACCTCGTGCAACCCTTCCATTGGCCGTGGGAAAGAAAAGCTTGAAGACGAAGATGACGATGAACCACCCCCACATGTCACCGTTTCTTCCTCTTTCACTCTATTTCCCTCCATGTCACTACAAGTTTCAGTGCCACGCCACAAGTACTAAAATTAATCTAGTATGGTTATTGGTTAATGGTTGCTTTTTTTTTGTGTCTGTTCAAGTGACAATGTTCTTTACTTTGTGACTACGTTTGGATTGGATTTGTGTGAGGAAATCCTACGATAGTTTACGAAGTTGTGTTTTGAGGTTAGATTAATGTTTGGTAGTTGATGGCAGGAAGATTCTAGAGAGGGAACACGTTTTGGCGATGGAGCTGGAAATTTCCAGACATAGATTAAATACAACGCTCTAATGATTTTTTTTTTCAATCTGAGCAAATGTTCTGGAAAGTTCAAAAAGACTGTCAACTATTTCAAAGAGGAAAATAATGCTTGCTTTCCAAATTTTTCTTTACACTTTCTATTTTAGTTAATAATGTATACATTTTCTAAGCTTGGTTATTCTGATTGGGAAGTGATTTATTGCATAGGGGCTTGAGTACCAAAAGTAGTACGCTACAAATACAATATTCCTCTTCGGATTGTAGTTTAAATATTAGTTATTATTTTTTGTGATAAATATTTTATATTTACTTTATAAATAACAAAAAATAATAATTTATTAAAAGAAAAAGAAATGTAATTAATAAGAGGAGGAGAAAAAAAATAATTTATTATTATATATTTAGAATAATTAATTAAATAAAATTATTAGGTTAAAAATAAATTTTGATAGCGTATAGTAATTTTTTTCGAAAAAAAATGTAATTTATCAGAGGAGGGAAAGAAAAGGAAAAGTAAATAATTTATTATTTTATATTTAGAATAATAAAATAAAATTGTTGGGTTAAAAATAAATTTTTGATAGAAACTACAGTATTTCTTTTCGAGAAGTAATCCCATTGAAATCAAGTATTAAGTTGATACAAAAGTTTTTTTATTCTTAAATTTAAAAGAAAAAATTAAGTGAAAAGGAAATTTAATTTTCCTCTCCTCTCCTTTACTTAAAAAATTTTAATTGATCAAAATTATATGATTTTGTTAAATTTTTAGTCTCCTCTGTTACATATTTGTGATTTTAGTTATTCGGTTTCATGCAAATTGGTCTTTTAATTAATAATTTGCTAAATTTTCAACAAAATATTGATGTAGCAAGCATGATGTCATGTTGATGTAGCAAGTTAGGATGACCTTTCCTTCTAACTTTAACTTTAAATCCATGGTTGAACCGTCAGTACAGTTGGTAGATAAGCTACTCTGATGAATGGGTTATTTTGTGACTTGACCTATCTTGATAGCCTATTAGACACACTTAGCTTGAGCTCAATTTGTTTTCTTAAAAAAATTAAAATTTTAAAGGATTTACAAAAATCAAGCTAAAACGGGCATGATACATTTCAAGTCAATTTTTTTTAAGTCCAATAGGTTAGGCCAATTTGACTCGATTCTATATGAGTCAATTTTTTTAGTCAGACCCATTTTATTAATTCTAGAGAGAAGTTCAATAATTATTATGAAATTTTTATTCTATATATACCTAAATATTTATTATTAAACATATGAATATAAGGTATTTTGTATTAAGTATTAAGTATGAATATAATTTAATAGTTATAAATATAAGGTATGTATAATATAAGTTTGAAGTATAAAATTGAATTTGTCTTTGGTCCACTGGCACAAGCTTGAGTCTTTTAACTTGTTAAGTCAGTATGACAACATAATTCTAATGGAAGGAATTGATTATAAATCACAAATACTTTGTATTATTAGAACTTGAGAACCAAAATTGCACATATATGATACCTCGAGGACTAAAAATGCAACTAATTTTTTTATCTTATATTTTTCTTCAACCAAATAAAAAATTAGTAATAATTATTTTATAATAAGATTTGATTACTTATTCATTAACCAAGTAATATAAATTATTATTTAAAATATTATATATATCAACTGAATGTTGTTAACCTAAGTAGTTTGACATTCGTGTTTCTTAATTAAGATTACTAGAGGCATCATTTTATTCTCAAAAGGACCAATCCAGTTCGAAGAGATTAATTGAGTAAAAAATATATTTGATATAAAATTATGTGATATGATTTTTAAATATATAACAAATTATTATTATTAAGAAGGGTAATGCCCCAAATTTTACAGAAAATCTTCATGCATTGAATATTAATATGTTGGATAAAAAAACATTATGATATATATCCCATTATTTTATGTATTAAAAGAATTTAAATCTTATATTGATTAAAAATAAAATTTAAATAGAATATATAATTAAAAAAAAATTCATTTTATAAGTGAGTTTTATGAAATTATATTAATTTTAAAATTCATATTTTACTGGAGAGAGGATGGTGAAGGAAGATAGTAAGATAGAGGAAGAGGGGATAAGTGAGAAAGGTCAATAATTAAGGAAGGATGTTTAGAGAATTTATTTAAAAAAGAAAAGAAAAGAAGTGTATTTATTAATAAGGGGCGCGTGTAAATATCATTGCCCATCACTTAGAAGAAAATTATGAGTTCATGTTTGGAGGTTTTTTTATTTTATTATAACAAAAATTATCGAAGTGTGTTGGGCCCGAAAACACTATTGAACCCAACAGACCGAAACCGTAATGGAACATTAGCTGCATCAACATGCACAATAAAGTTAATTGGGCTTAAAGTCTTAAAACAAACCCAATGCTTTCAATTAAAAACCCAATTTAAGCACCTAAATGATCCAACAATTGGATATATCAATGTCCATGTTGGTGGGTATGTGAACAAGGGGGGAACAAGGTTGGTTCGAAAGCGTTATTTTATTGTTTCACACGAAAATTTTCAAATGATATGTGACACGAAAAGCTAGTAGGCGTGTTAAATAAGCTTTTTAGCAATAAATTATGTTGGGAGTAGAATAAACGATTTTAGCCCTTGGTAACGACTTCGATGTTGCTTAATTCAATTTTCTACTATTTAACAGAAATATAAGCTTTTAAAAGTGAGCTAGCCTACGAAATACGTAAAAATGTGTTCACACTTCCATTTAATTTATAAACAAATTTTCTCGAAAGTTTAAATTGAGCTTTTATATTATTTGGGGTTATCACCTCTAACATCACTCAGCAACCATGCCCATTCGTAGGAATGGAGAGTCAATGAGACCTGTGAGGAGAACATGTTACCTTGATCAAATGGTTTATGGCCATCAAAATATGCATTGCAAGGAAAAAATTGTTGTATTAAGTATTCATACTTTCAATCAATTTTTACGTTACATATAGTCAGAAATATATTTATTTTTTCTTGTAAATTAAAAAAAAATAGACTACGTACATATTACCTAGAAAGCCAATCCTAAGATTAGTTTTGAGGGGTGATGACCCTGTACTCATGGTCGAGAGGACCTAAATAAAACTAAGACAACTTTAATGTAAGAAAGTAATAAAAGTTTTTAATTCCTTTAGCCGTGATACTTCAACTTCATTTTCATGATTTCTATAAAACTCCTTCAATTTCTAAATTTAAACTCATCTAAACATCAAGGGTAACAAAATTTCAATTTCCACAAAAGGTAGACACCCAATCGCATTCGATCTCCATTGTTTTTCCAAATTCATGAATTGAGAGAAAGAAATAGTTTATTATGATAATTACTTTATGTATTTTATTTTGTAGGTGATAGGTGATAATTTTATGAGTAGAAAAATATTTTGTATCTAAGAAAATATATTAATTTTAATAAAATTATGCGTCTAATTTTGTTTATAAAATATATATTTACATTTTAGAACATGAGTAGCTTTATCTATTATTTATTCTTGAACCTATAAAATATCATGATCAACATGATCACATAAAGATTAATCAAGATCATGAAAACACAGCGATCTAAAATAATATAATAATTTCTCTCTTATAGCATGATGGCACACACTCAAAAGTCCAAGAAAATGTGCGAAGATTAATTTCTGACATCATATAATATTTGGTACTTGCATGCATGTATGAACCTTTGACAACAAGGGACGCCTTTTTCATGCTTCCAAATTCATCAAATATAATAAGGAAGGCCATGTGGAGGGTAGTAATTAATTGAAAAGCTACGTGGAAAATGTATATATACATATGGATTTATTATAAAAAAAAAAAAAGTTGTAGAAGAAGAATAAGCTTATGGGATACGTTAAAGTTTGGTCAAAGAAGAGAATCCGATGCTGGTGTTTAGGCCTTTGAAGAACATAGAGAGGAGATGAGTGGTAAATAATGCTCAACGAAAATGGATCACATCCTCCACTTGCACCAATTGTGTGACAGTAAGCTCAACTAATTGAGGCATGCATGGCCCTTTTCATGCTAACCAATTAATCCCCTGGTGCCTGTGACCTTACATTCAATTTTGCTGTCCACTCAAAACAAGAACCAGATAAATATATTTTGATTTATGGGTCCTATCATATCATCTCACAAAATTAATTATGAGAAAAGAATGTGATGGATCTTGAATTCAATGTTAGTATGATTGAAATTGACAATTTGATGGCCAGTGTCTAATTTATTTGAAATATATTCGTTATTCCATAAACTAGTTTCTCCTATTAAAGGGAAACATTCCACATGTTCATTGTTTGTTAACCAGATTGTATACAAGTGTCAATTATCATAAAACGACTAAAACACAATTATTAATGTTTTCTATAATTGCCAGAATATGTTGTAAAAATCATATATTTATGTGTTATATAATAAATTAAATTTCTTACTCCTTGAAGTAGGGTACTCTTTTATTGTATTTGTTTGTAATTTCGTTATTAAAAAACACTTTTTAACAAATTGAGGATAGAGTTTAACAATAAATTAATTCTTTACAATGTGATAAATTAATTTTTGAATTTTAATGGAGAAAAATACTTATATTATATTTAGTATATGATAATGTTTTAAATAAAATTGTCTCTAAAAATAGATATTAATGAAAAATATATTTTTTAATATTTTTCAAACTATTATAAATAATTATTATTAATATTGTTATATTTATGCAAGGTATATGTGATGTCCTGAATGCTAGGTTATTGGAATTGAAAAAAATTCATATTAATAATAATGGAATTGATATGATGACTTAGACATTGTTAAAGTAAAATTCTGAAGCTTCTTGTGAGATTTTTAAATTGGTGATGATCTCCATGTATGTGTGAGAGGAAATTTTTTGAACATTAAACTCCTTTCACATGTGTCTCACTATTTTAAGTGAATAAGGGTCAAAATAAAGTATCAAAATAGAAGTCAAAGCAATTTCATATGATTATCACGGTAAAATTGTATTTTCAACTTGATTAAGCTAAAATTTTGTCAAAAGTTTATATACATTTATTTTTTCAAATTTAAAGATCAAATCGTTAATTAATTTCCTGTAATAAGAGATAATCAACTCGTATTATATAAGAAATTTTAATTCTTACATCTTCTTGATTCTCTATTTATAAGGTTGTTATTTTGATAATTTAATTGGTTGTTGAACACACAATTTATACAGCTATTTAAGATTCTTTTATACTTATTCTTATTATCTTAAAATTTTTAGTCTTCAAAAGAGTTTTCATATTAAAAATCTTGATAACTATTCATGATATTATAATAATTAATTGATTGTTGAACACACAATTTATACACCTATTTGAGATTCTTTTATACTTTTATTTTTATTATCTTAAAATTTTTAGTCTTCAAAAGAGTTTTTATATTAAAAATCTTGATAACTATTCATGATATTATAATAATTAATTATTATCATGTATTTACTATTATTCCTGATGTATTCTTACAAGTTTGAAAATTTTATTTTACTTATTCTTTTATCATTGTGATATTATCCACCATCTTCTAGAAAGCAAAAGTTGAGACTTGTAAGATAAGAAAAAATATCAAGTCAGCTTTGAGAATAACAAACAGGTAATCGACAAGTGTTTTCCAATTACTTCACATTAATATTGACTATATGCACGATGAAAGAAACCAACGAAAGTCAATTTTTTTGTGCTTCTTTTTCCTATAATGTCTAGTTAGCCTTCGAAGTAAATCATTATTCGTTAGCAATAGGACAATTTGTGCGTGTATAAGTATATACATAATCGTGTATATCTGTATGTAAACTATTAATAACAATATTAATGATTATTTTCAAATACAAATACTTAATAATATTATATATTATTAAATATTAACTATTAAATAAATATAGAAAATCATTAATATGTACAGAAAATAAATTAATTTTTATATTTGAATCCAGTTATAATTTTCAAAGTTCTTCACCTAAAATTTAAAAACCTTAGAAATATAATTAAGATTAAATTATAATTATAATTATAATTATATTCTTCATAAAAACATTAGGTACGCTCGAGAACACATTTGTTGGAAACTCCTAAAATACAAATTCAAGAATCCAATAAACTCAACAAGGCTTGAACAGAAAAAACTTTTAATTATAGCCAACGTGAACTATGCTTACTTTGGTTGTAGTTCTAAAAGTAACAAATACCCTATTAAGATATATGTCACTTTAGTAGTGCGAATTGTACTAAAAAAAAAGGAAAAAAGGAACTTAAAGAAAAGATAATAAAAAGATGAAAATTACGAGAAAAAAGTTTTTTTTTATTATTTAAGTGAAAAAAAAGTGAAGAAAAAGGAAATGATCTTTTTATTTATTTAAAAGAAAAAGAAAAGAAAATAAAATAAATAATAAGATTAAATAAATTTATTATTTTAGTTAAAAAAACTTTTCTTTTGTTTTTCATCTAAAATAAGAAATTTCACTTCTTTTCTTTCTTATTCTTTTTGTTGCTCAAAATATTTCTTAACCAAAATTAAGGACTAAATTTTTTGAAGTACGAAAATGTATGTAAAAAATACGGATTCAAAAATTTTATGCTGTAAGAACAATATTTATATACATAACTTAGTGAGGAAAATACTCATAATATAAATTATTTTTTTATACTATATTATGGGAAGAATCTGTAATTAGACATATATATACTACATAATAAAAAAAACAAAGTTAACGAAACAATTGCCTCCAAAACTCACCATGTAAATCTATCAATGTGAGAAACTTACTATTCTTCTACAAAAGGAAACTTGAAGATTGAGTTTCTAATTACCTGAACATGATTATCTATTGATGATATTATTACACTATGTTAATGTATTTATTTTTTATCAAATGATGAAAATAGTGGTTTTTAACATTCCTTTTTGAAAAAAATTGAGTGTGATGAAACAAAAGAAAATGACTTGCTATAAAGAAGAGAAAAGGCCTAGGGTGGTAATACAGTGTGCTAGAGGATGAGGATCAGGTAGTACTAGCATTTATTTACCTTGACAAGGAGAGAAGAGTTTTGAGTTTCCCCTAAAATATAATCACAGTTATGCTATGCTATGCTAGGAGCATGAGGCGACAAAGATTCAGAGGATGAAGTCACAGAGACCCCACCATTGACGTGACACGGTCATTTCAGATTGCGTCACCCATGTGTCACTCCCAATCAACCTTAGTCAACCACCTTAAATTTTATACACAAAATAAATGAATCCTCTCCACAGTCCAACCATTCAGCGGCGCCGACAGGTTTGCATTATAACGGAGCACGCATAAATAATAGCGTCCCGATCTACGCGCAATTCATCCATCAAATGTCTTGTAACCATAAAAAATAAAATAAATCCATCAAATGTCACATCCTCCAATCTTAATGCAAGTCTTCATTTGGTTATACTTTAACTAAGGGAGCTCACTCAGTAGTTTACAGCTAATCTTATTTTCATGCTACTTATTCATCTATCATTCTTCTTTTCTTGTCCTCCTATGACACATCTATTTAAGATCCATAAATAAATCACCATTAATTTCCTAACCCTAGTTTTAATAAAGACGCTACACGGTATGGATTGCATATTCACGAGAGCCTAAATTTATTTTAAAATGAAAAAAAAATATAACAGCATATTTTTTAACACTTTCTTTTTTTTTCCATGATATTTATTATCTAGAGACGTATAGAACTCAATTCATACCTCTAACTTTGTTTAGTCTGAAGTTTAATTATATTTTAAGTTGTCTCAATTTAATTCATTATCTTGTTTTATATAAAAAATTAAATAAATATATATTAATAATAAATTTTATTTAATAAATAATATTTTATATAATTAACATGCTATTATATTTTATAATGATATTATTATAAAAGATATATTATAAAACATACCTTAATTTAAGTTTTATTATATTTTTTAATTATTCTTCTATTTAACTATATACAATATCAAGATTAATATATTACAATAATAAATTGGGTTCACTCATCCTAATTTATCAAGTATTGATTTATCATGTTTAAGTTAAAGCAAATGTCATAACAAATATTTAGATTAAATAGGAATAAAGGTAAATTTATCCCAACTTACACTCATCTTAATTGAAATTTATTAAAATCACAAAATTAAGTAGAATGATATTTTTTATTTAAAGTAGTCATGGAAAATTTAGTTTTGAATAATTTTTACTAATAGAAAATGATGCGTTTAAAAAAGTGAAATAAAAAACAATGAAGTAGTTTTTATATATTAACAATTAAGTGGGTTTTAAGGGTGAAGTATAATAAAGATGTGAATAAAAGAATATGTAATAGTGCGTGCATGGTGACCATGACCGTGAGTGCCACTTCCACACAGAAAGGCTATATGGGAAATTACGATGGAGAAGGAAGAAGCCTTTGTTTTGGTCCACTCTTATTTCTCATAATATCCATGGTGCATTATTGAATCCCCTACGATCCCACGTCACTTATTCCCAGTGATTTCAGAATCCACTCATCCAATCAACATAAAGCTACTGCTATAAATAATTAAGTCAATCAACTAGTAACTCCATTGGTTACAAATTTGTATAATTTAGATGCAATGATGACATTCAAGATTTATTTTTCTATTTAGCTACTCATTTCGCCCCCAATATACACCTACGACCATATATATACTATCTAAAAATAATTAATCGCAAGAAAAGACCAAGTTAGTGTTAAAATAAAGCACGTCATGTTGCTTGTCGTCTAAGGTATATCTTCCTATCTTCCTAGTATATGCTCATTGTTTATATACTAAGCACATCTCCACTACACTACCATTATCAATTATTATCATTCATGATCACCACCCCTTTTTAACCGTGAGATCTAATTTTTTTTAAAAGAAAATTCAACCACGTCGATCTCACGGGTGAAAATGAAATTGAGAAGTGCATATAACACTACATGTGAGAGTATATTACGTGATTCCCTTGAAGTGAACATGTAAAGCCACGTCAAACGTCAATCATGTTCTCGTTCACCCACTATCGTACATCACAAGTTAATTCTATAACTTTCTTCATTTTCACACGCCCAACACCAACACTAATGAGATCTATCTTAGCAACGCACGTTCAAAAAAAAAAAAGCAGATGTTCAGCTTTCTTTTCGGAAATAAATAATCATAATCGAATTATTACTATTTAAAAATAGCAAAATTTGAACATTTTCTCCCTTGGACCGGATGGTCTGAGACTTTGAGCACTTAAATTGGAATAAAATACACAATTCTGTAAAGGGGAAAATGGCATCATATATATTTCTACTTAGGTTTAGTTTAAAAAATTAATGTTAAATAAATTAATATATATTTTAACTGATATTATTCTATAAGATTTTTTTGATTTTGCTACTAATTTTAGCTACCATTTAAATTAGTAGTTAAATCTTACCTAATTAACTATTAATTAATTATAATATTATTTTTTCTAACTAACTTTAAGTTATATTCATTTATACTTCTTATTCCTACAAATTAGCTAGAAAATAACTACAAGTTTTAAAAATTTACTACAAATTAACTAAGATTATTTTCTTAGCTAATTTGCTACTTATTTCATGCTACTATTAATATTATAGTAATTTTGTAGTTAGTTATTTTTACTAGAAATTAGTTACAAAATAACTATTGATTTTAAAATTAGTCACAAATTATTTGATAGTAAATTTTAAATTTTCTAGTAGTGTTATAAATTGAATTAAAAATAATTGATTTGAATGAATGAATAAATTAATAATTACTTTGTAATTGTATATATATAAAATTTTGGTACATCTCACAGGTAGTTCTTGAAAGACAAAACTTTTCACTAGTCTCAATTTTAATTTAACTCTCCACAAATTTGATTTTGAAAGGCCAAAAAATTATGATATGTTTGGATGAAGATTTACAAACTTGATTTTAGAAGATACGGTTTTTAATTTTGTAAAAGTAATTTTAGTTAAAACTAAGTGTAAGATAAAGTTAGTTATGTTTGGAAATTTTCATCTCAAAAGTAAAAATTATTGTAAAATTTAGTATAAAATTCCCAGCATAATTTTTAAGTTACATTTTTTTTTCAATTCTAGCTAGTTAAGCGTGTTTTTATGTTAAGAGCAATTTTACTCTTCAACAACTAAACATAAAATTTACTTCTAATTAAAATCATATTTAATTTGCTCTTATAAACATGAGTTTTGAGATCTGCCCATGCAAATCCAAACATGCAATTAACCTAAACACAAGTACGGTACGCAAATCAATTCTAATGCCCGCAAACATTATTCTCAGCCTAAACAAATAGACAATTAGAATAGCAACAAATTGCTTCTTTTCAATGTTCTAACAAAATATTAATTTATTACAAAATTCTCATATAGATTAGCAAAAATTAACTATTTAAGAATTGATAGAAATCTACTGGCTGTACAGTTAAACCAAACGAATTCGGACTTGCTAAAGGTTCTTGTTAAGATATTAATAATATAAGGTTTGGTTGGAAATCACCTTAGAGATGCATTTAATATTATGATAAAGTATAATAATAAATTTTTTAATTAAAATTTTTTACTTTCAGTGCATAGAAAGTGTCACATTTAATAAAGATGAGTATATTAATAAATAGGTAAGTAATAAAGACTTACAAACTTGATGTCTTAAGATATTGGGTTGAATGCAATAAAAAATGTATTCTATCAAAATTAATCGATTGGTAATATGTCCAATGTCCTAACTTTTAATTTTATTGTCACCATTGTATTTTCTTATTTTATAAAAAATATAATATGTGAGTCAAGCTATTAATATAAGAAGAAAATATGACAATTGAGTCAATTTTGATGGGATGAAGTTATGTGAGACTTAAATCTAAATTTTAAGATAATATTAAAATTTATCGTAATAATTATTATTAGTTGTATCAAAATACTCATTAGTAGGTCATTATCATACTATTAACAAAATGTCTAATTACACAAAATTTATGCTTGAGTTATCTAATCCTCAATGTCTTATATCAACTAGTGATATATTCAAGATTTTATTTTAAAAAAATATACTTATATCATATAAATAAATTAGATATTATTCTTATAAAGACTAACATACATATTTTTACTTCTATTTTAGTGTTAAATGTTTGCAAAATTGATCTTAATTAAGCTTGTAGACAAAGTTAGACTTTTACATAAGTCAAACAAGTCTTATTTAAAAGTACATAATCAGAACTTACTTGATTACAAAGAGTTCATAATAAATACAAAGATCAAATTCTAACAAATTCTCTCAACATATTTTTTTTATTGATATTAAAATTTATTATAAATTATAAATTCTAATACATCCCATTTTATATTTAATAATTTTTTTATTTTATAATTTTTTCAACAAATTTTAATTAATAAAAATATATATCCAAAAAAAGTTAAAAATATATTATATCACCTTGTGATTATAATCAACAAATATTAATTGATATAAATAATAGTTTATTTTATCTGTTGATCAAAATGTCGAAAATTCAAAATTTGATATTATATATAAAAAAAAATATATTAAGAAAAATATCTATAATTTTCTAATGAAGTGATAATCTCCAACAAAAAATAATGATTATATTTTACTACATGCTTCTCAGAATCTCGTAGTTGAAAACAAATCTCCTGGTGGTTATAATTAGGCTACAATTATTCATATTAAAATAAGAATGATTGGTGGTGAGGGGCGAAAGGTGAAGATGAAGCCAAGTAGTTGAAGCCTTTAAAATTAAAAAAAAAAAATGGCGAAAAGGGTAGGAGGGGCCCATGAAAAGCATGACGCAACCCGTAGTCATCACAGAGCATATGGCAGACACCAATTTACTTATTTAGCACCATCAACGGTGTACCTTCGCGTTGGGGTTTATGACTCTCTGCCTTTTAGATTCATGATGGTGGGGACCACAACCCATAAGGTCACCACCCGTCTAATCCCCATTACCAGCGAAAAAACAACCACCACGTGGCCTAATATCATTGGCTTCTCACCCCTTCACGGCTCCCTGCCCCAAGGAAAGTAAAAGGAAAGACACGTGTCACACGGGGAACGTCACGATGACGAGGAAAGTATAACTCTCTCCGATGATTATGTCACCACAATGGGCCCCGTAACCTTCCCTATGTCATCCACGTCAACAGACTGCCTTTTAGGTTTTTAATTAAAAAGATCTTTATACACTCACATACACATACTCTTTCTTTCTCTTTTTATATATTTAATTTCATTCATATATATATATATATAACTGATTTGATAAAATAAAAAAATATTATAAAATTAGATGCATATTAATGAAGTAAGAATTTAATTTCTATATACGGTAAATAAAAAATTATTAAAAATTAATCAAAAGTTATGATAGATATAATTTTAAAATAATTATTATAAAATTTAATAAATTTATTTATATTATGATTTATTGTTAGATAATTGTATGCAAATTATTATTTATCAGTTTACAGAAAGTTTTTAAAATAAACTATACTATAATTTAATTATGAGTTATTATCTATAGTAGAAATATTTATTTTTGTATTAAGAGTTTAATTTTTATATTTGTTAATGCAATTTTTATACAATTAAATATTTAAAACTTATCATAAATATAAATTTTAATATAATATAAAAAATTCAAATGTTTTGTTGGTATAACAATTAGGAAGGAAAATAGATTTGACTAAATCAAATTGAGAAAAAAGAAATAGAAAAAAAAGCAAAAATAGATTGTTTTAAAAAATAAATTTTTTTATGAAAATTGATTTTTTTAATATGCATTGAAATTGATTTTGAAAAAAACAATCGATTATTTTGAGTATAAAACATTTATACCGTTAAAAATCTAGCTTGTTGAGCAATGAAATCAAAAGCTGTGAAACCATGATTATTTTTTTTAACTCTTTTTATTTTTACACAACTAAAAAAAACTCACAATCTCTAGCTCTTCTATTTCCCCCCCTCTGTTTTCACCAAAATAAACAAACTGTGAGGGTAGTGTATGCTGACATAAAATTAAATTTTACAGCAACAAAAGCTGGTAAGGACTATAATTTATCATCACTGGCACCTGAATTTGAATTTTGTTAGTAACGTGAAGATTTGGTTGATAGATAACATACTGTTAAATATGAAGTCTTTTATAAGTACAGGGGTAAGTATTAGTTAAATATGAAAGTGTGGTGAATTTTTAATACTCAATTTACTTAAATTTTTATTGAAAAGTTAAAAATATATTGATAGGTTTTTTTTTATTACAGACTACGGACTTTAACTTTTGGTTACGTCACAGTTGAATGTTACCGTTCGACGTCCAAGTCAATGTGACGTCAGCGTCTTTCGCGACCCATGTGACTGCTCCACGCTATTTCACCGGCAAATTTGCCCTATTCCCGAACTACCTTATTGCATGCCCCACGCGCCACACCTACTCGTGGCTCTCTCTCTTTTTCTCCCAATCATTCAGGACCCTTGAGGAAATATATAAATAAAAAATATCACTTCGAATGCGAATGTGTATCGTCCCAAGTTGATGTTCTGTCATATGCAGTTTAACACTGAAAGATAAGTGTGATATGTCTGTCTATAATATAGATGTATGTACTTGTAAGTCAAATTATAAGTTCATAGTATTTGAATACATATATAATAAGCAAAAGTGATTCCAATGTTTTCCTCTAATTCTGCATGTAGTATTATTCCTCGTATATGCATTTCTTTTCAACATCTCTCTACAGAATTTTATTACTTCGTATTTCGGAGTAGTGTTTTTTAATCAGTTTCATTTATTTAAAAGGAAGTAAGAGAATGTGCTTTTTACTAGACGTACACAGGTATTTTAATTATCCAGCTAATGTAAACTTGGAAGTAGATCGATGGAAATGAGATTAATAAAAATTCAAGCACATTTTTACATTAAATAATCAGGTGAATTTATTAACATTTTAATTTTTTTAATGCACGACTTTAAAGTAACATTAGTTTAAATAAGTAACATAAATAAAAACTAAAAAGAAGTCATTATAATTTATACACACGTCCCATTTTTTCTACAACTTATTTTCGCTCTATCTTTTTTCCTATTTCTCTTTGCTATTTTCATTGTATCATATTTTGGGTGGAAGTTTATAATTTTTCAATAAAAAGTAACTTATTCTAACCCTGAAATATAACACCCATTAAAAAATGATAATTAATATTTTTAATTAATTGATTAAAGAATTAAAATAAAAAAAGGTTTTATAAAAATTGTTATTAATTAGTATACTAGATTAATTTATGTGCACAATTAAATTAAAAATTACAGATAGGTATAATTTTTTTGGTAATTATTATTATAGTAAAAGAATTGATTGTAATAATTTGTTATTAAATACCACGTAACATGTTTATTTTAAGTATATGTTTTATTAGTTATTTAAATAATATAAATTCTTATTTTTTTATTTAATAAGCTTGATAATTTTATATTATAAATAAAATTAATAGTAAGCATGCAACTATTTTTGATGAAAATTTTTTACTAAAACATATATTTAAACCTAAATCCAATGAAATTAAGATCGGAAACATGTAAGATAAAATCATAACATGATTAAATTGTAAAATAAAAGTAGTATAAGATTTAAATTAAAATATATTTTATAATATATTTTAAAATAGATAATATCATTATAAATATATTATGCAAATTTAATACATAATTTTTTTAAAAAAATTATACATTGAAGAGAATATTAGATATTAAATTAAATTAAAATAACTAAAATATTATTCAAAATCGTCCAAAAAAATACATTGATCTAATTTTAAATTCCCAACTGAATAAAACAACTTTAACTAAACAAAATTAGGAGGTGAAATTGTGTGATGGTGAGCCTTACAAAGAAAATGATAGTCTGAGTTCTATAGAAAAAAAAAAAGTTGGTCCAAGTGGGGACAAGAAAATTGAACGGGAGGAATTGGAAAGAGAGAGAAATTTATAAGCGCGAGTGAGGGGAAAGCAAAGGAGAGTGGGGGTGGGTAAGAGAAGTAGAGGAGTTTAGTGACGTAAGCAAAGGAAAGGAAAGAAAGAAGGTAAGTGAGAGTCGTGTCTTATAATTATAAATAAAAACTTGAGGTCTCATTTCCATTGTCACTCCCCTTTCCCTGTTGCGTTCCCACTTGTCTTGAGTCTCCACACGATGCAAGGCCTACGCCGCTGCTCAAACGACGTCGTCCAGCTAGACCTCTCCACCCCCAACACCAACACCAACTCCTCCTCCTCTTCCTCCTCATCCTCATCCTCATCTTCTCTCTCCATCGACGTGGACGAATCAACGGAGGCCCGCATCCAGCGCCTCATATCGGAGCACCCCGTCATCATCTTCACGCGCTCCTCCTGCTGCATGTGCCACGTCATGAAGAAGCTCCTCGCCACCATCGGCGTCAACCCCACCGTCATCGAATTGGACGACCACGAGATCGCCGCCCTCCCCCTCCTCCGCAACCCCACCCCCGCCGTCTTCATCGGCGGCGCCTCCATCGGCGGCCTCGAGTCCCTCGTCGCTCTCCACGTCAGCGGCCACCTCGTCCCCAAACTCGTCCAAGTCGGCGCTCTATGGGTATGACCCCCATCACAACAATAATAATTAGTTAATTACCGGTTACCACCTCAAATACCCCTACATATATATAAATTATCATTGTATTATTTTCCTCCAAAAAGAAAAAAAAAAAAATCTAACTAATTGTATAATTTTGGCTCCTCTATGTGAAATGAAATCTCAATTTCAATCTCAATCTCAATCTCTAAATCTCAATCCATCAAGTTTATTTGTTCTTTCCTTTACCATTTCTGTGAGCGGTGAAATGGGCGATGAGAGATGTTCGAATCGATCTGCGAGTATGGTTTGGCGTCAATGATACTCGCCGTTTTTAAGGAACACGTGTTGGGAGAGAGCATCTGTCTTCAGTGACCGTGAGAGTGACAAGGGTGGGGTGTGGTGTGGTTCGGTTCGGTTCAATGTTATTCTACTATCAGTGTGCGTGGGTTCGTTTATCAATTATCATCACGGTTTGGATCCCTCACTAGATTGGGTGCATGCCATTTCTCAATTGTTATTATTATTATACAATCCAGAACCACACACACCAACATATATATATATATATATAGCTTTGTCACTTTTGCTTGAACCATCGTACTCATAACTCATAACCTTATCTAATCTATACATGTGATAAGAAAAGATCATGACGAATTAATGAATTAATAAATATTTTTTTAATTGAAAATCAATAATATAAATACATGTGACTTCTACAACAGGAATCTTCAGATTGAAAGTGTAATTACGAGGTTTTTAAATTATTTTTGCCATGAGAGATCAATGAGAACTCGGATTTGTAGCTTATCAAATTCCAGACCCATTTTACTTTACTCAACCACCCTTCTAAGGGGTTTTTTATGGCTTGTTTTGATTGGGTGTGACAATAGTTTCACCATCCATTAACAATGATAGGGACAATTATGGCCGTCCAAAAGATTTTTTTTTTTTTTAGGGTTATTGACTTGTTGTCCCCTGTGGGGGTTAAGTCGTTAAGGAAGAAAGGGGGTTCACAAAGTACTTTGGAAAAGATGAAGAAAGAAGAAATAATTTTAATTATTTTTCTTTTATGAAGAGACGCACGCACCTCCAATTATTGCAAAGAAATTAAATCCGGCACGGCTCTTTTTTATTGTTTTAATATATTTAATTCTTCCCCTCTTCCCTTGACACTTTGGTGAACACCATAGAATCAAATCCCCTTGGCTGTGAAATAAATACTGTCCTCTAAAAAGGAATTAACGGAACCACTTTAGGCACAGTTCATTGGTTAATTATGCTGCTACTGTCAAGCTAGAAGAATCATTTGCATAAAAGGAGATAGAATTGCAACCCTAGCTCCTGCTTCTTATTCCTCCTCCTTTCTTTGACTAGATCGGTATAAATTTAATTGCTTTCCCAGTTTTTTTTTTACAAAAATGATAGATAGTGACCTTAATTTTTACTTTTACCGAAGCCCCACTTTTATAGGCCAAGGTGGTACAACCATCAACTGATTATAAAAAATTATCTTCCTTGGATTTGTTAATGTTGCAATCCGTCGTGGAAATAAAAAAAAATTGTATGTAATAAATAATATATTCGCGTGGGGCACTGTTACAGATATTTTAATAATTGTCATTGAATCTAGAATTCACAAAAGGTAAAAAGCCCAGATAGATTCAAAGCTAAAACAGGGTGCAAGGACAAACTTAAATTACTGTCATCGTGCCAAGAGACAGCTTTGATGGTGGTGCGTGATGGCATGCATGACTACATCCTCATAAACCTCAGCTAAGGTCTCAATTCAATAGTCTAAAGTATCATCCACATATGCCAACAAAGTTACCATGGATTCCGAGCATCAAACTCATATCTTACAAAAACACGTAAATGTGAGTTTTTTTTTTTATTAATGTCAAATTTTATTACTGAGTAATTTTTAAATACTATTAAACTTGTTTTGATTTTGATAAATTTTTAAAATTTAATTCACCTAAATTTCTTTATATAAAAATAAAAAAAATATCAGCCACATGACCAGCATCAGCATCAGGCAAGAATAAAAATATCAACTTTGAATGTTACCCTTTAAACCAAGCCCATGAACCTCAAATAAAAACAAAATAAAAAAGGGTTAGCACTAAGTTGCAGTGCCACTGCTTTCTCCCTGTGTACACAGTATAAACAAAAAGCACTTTAGTGCTGATTTATTGATAGGCAAAGCATCTTAGAAGCTGGAGTACAGCCAGAGGAAGGTCTTGGTGCTTTCTACATATTTGTTAATTATATATGAGTATGTTTGTTGCAGCAAAATGTACTGCAAAGCTATATTTTAAGGTAATTTATTATTTAAAAGGCTGTAAATAAAGAATTAAAAAAATCAATAACATTAGTACGACATAATTATATTGGACCATCTTACTGAATAATTTTGCTTACGACTTTAAGGCTTGATGTACGTACTGCGAACTATTTGTTTAAATAATGGTTTAAGGAGCGTCCAAGTGAAGTCTTTGCCACGATTGAAGGATATAAGATAAATGCTGAAATAGGCTCAGTCTTAGTCTTGTGGGGCGATTTATTGTTACAACCGATGTATGTATATCCTTGCATATTTATCTATGCCAAGGGAGTTTGTGGACCCTTGCCCTCCGAGACTTAACAATTTTTAGATCCTTCTCGTGAATCTAGCTAAAGTGTCATTGACATTACTCTCAAAAAATAGTAACAATTAAAGGAGAATATAGTACTTATTAAATTACTATGATTAACTCTAACATATCAAGTTACACGTTATTCAACTCATTAGACCTACTCTTGGATTCATATCATATTCAAGTTTAGAGATCTCTATGGATCGAGTATTTTCTCTAACTTGAACAAATATGAATTACACCGTGGATTATATTCTCTTTTCTCTCTAATTACTACTATATAATAAGAAAAGTGAAGGGAATTAAAAAAAGTAGAAGGTGGGAAGGATGTTTTCCCATTTTGGGGAATGAGAGAAGGGTTATTAGTGGAGATAATTAAGGGCATGAGAAAGAGTTGTAATTCCACTGGGCACGTAGTGGGACCCAAATAGTTTTTTTCCTTTGGGATGGGAAAAGATGGCAATGTGACGACATCAATGACATGAAGCACTGGATCTACAACTACGGCCACAATCCAAGGAGTGAGGTAGTGGGGGTTTCATTGTCCAAAATTTAAGGCTTTCTTTAACACAAAATCAGACCTCGCATGCATGCCATGCCATGCCATTCATTAACAACATTGGTGGGTCCCATTTTAGAATCTTTCAACCCAACGTGACAAGAATCCTCAATTTGCATTCTTTTTCCGCACACAAGAATAAAAATGGACAACCAAACCCGAATGCAACATAATAGTTTAAGATTTTAAACTTGTGACTTATTCATAAATAAACACAATTAGGCATCTTCAATCAAAGTGTCAGTTTCGCACATCAAAATCACAAGTTTCTTAGTGCTTCACTTAGATTTAGCTTTTGCTTCTCTCATCCCTTCTTTATAAATATATATATATATAAATACATAAATTTTTTTAAGTCATGGTTTTAACCTGTTTGAAAACCCGTTGAGAATTAATGAATTCTAAATAAAGTGTTTGGAAATTTGGTGAGAAGTAAAGAATCACATTTTGAATGTAAAAACTATATTAATTTTTTAAAATTATATCCAAAATCTAAAAAATTATATTTGAAACGTAAAACTAAACAACTTATAAGTGACTAAGTGCGTTTGCCTTCGCATCTCAAATGTGATTTTCACAATTATAAGACAAAAAATAATAATTGCATTTTTTTACCTCTTGAATAGTAATCTGTTAATTTGTTATTGTTGAATGAGTTTTCAAACATACTATATAATTTGAATTTAGTCAAATGAATTAACTTAAGAATATAAAATTGGTTTAATATTTATTTTTTATTTACAAAATTAAAAATCCAAAACTAAGGAAAATCATACTCCATGTCACTTGAGTCAATGACCATGGGTAACTTCAATATATATTATGTTTCTTTTAAAAAGTTTAGTTAAGCTTCTTGTAGATAAATTAAAGAGTAATATACGAATTTATTTCTTTCAAGATAGAAATTAACATAACAATGTTATATTATTAAAAAAATATATAAAAGTAATATTAATAAAACTTAAGTAAATAAAAGTAGTCTTACTGGGATCATTTTATATCTTTTCATTTTATACAGAAACAAAAGAGAAAGTGATTAAGTATTATATAATTATAAGTGCATATTGTTGTTGGATACCGATTGAGTCAGTTTAAAAGTAATTTATTTTTAAAGTAATAATTTTTCTTCTTCATTTTCGTTTTATGTCATGGAATTTGAAAATATGCAATAAAATTTTTAAAAATACATTCTCCACTTTTATCCAAACATAACCTGCGTCAGCCATAAGTCAAAATACCTATTGCATCTGGGCCATGTCCTCCAACTAACGGGTAGGTGACCAATCATCCATTTAATTAATCTCACCTAATCTCACATCCTTCATTTTTAAAACCTCTATATAAATTAGGGGTCTTTTCCCTTAAGGTATGTTGTAACGACATGTGACCATTATAACATATGAAATAACTGTAAATTACTAATTAACACGCAAAATATTGATTTTAAGTAAAATCTTTGTTTAATTTAATTGTGAAAAGAATAAATATTTTTTTTCTTTTTATGACAGCGACAATGAGCAAACATACAACATCAACATATGAATACATACATCATAAAACATCAACTGAATTGGAAATGCATCATATACGTGAATTGAAAATAATTATAGTTTTCTGGTTTACATGGAAAGCCTATTCCACTTGGCATTGCATAACTAAATACAATTGAAGGTAAGGACCTAACCATCTTCAAACATAACAAAAACAGCAAGATTATTATGGTGATCCTAATACAACAACAAAAACAGCAAGATCATTGTGGTAGTAGAGGTGCAAAAGAAGAACCTTCATCTTAATCATTGGTTCTCCAAAGGCGTTGTCCTGAAATAGCGAGGACAAGGATAAAGTTGAGAGGGGTGCCAACTATAGTTCCCAATTAACTTATCTAGTGTAAGATGCGTTAGCTTACTCCACATCTTACGGATAAACAACCAAATGTTGATGTGCATGGAAAATGAGACTGTTAAACAAGGAATACTGGTTGGTACATATTCCACAATTACTTCTCCTTAACGCACTGTTGGACAGGATTAATACTTCATGCCCTGCCTAAATCCACTATGGTGAATTCAAACCTGTTCTGGTTTAAAGTCTCACATCCTTCTCTCTGTCTCTTTCTTTGTCTTTTATCCTAAAGTGGATATTTGTCTTCTAGCAGCGAAAGTCCTCATGACTTGTAGCAGGTGAGGTTAGGTATGTCAGCGATGGAAACTTCGATCTGGGGAGTCGTACACGCAAGATTCTGACGCGTCTTCTCCTATCTTGACTTTTATGATGGGCTAGCATAGGCAGTTTGCAGGTGCGGGTAGGAAGTTGACTTTACTGGCCAGTCAGCCGGTTACGTGGACCGTCGGCTATGCTTAGACGGTCGGCCGGTACAAAACCTAACCTAAAACTGAAGTGACTTATGTGAGAATTTCTTTGAGAGTCTCTGCGAAAACCTTTCATATTGTATATTGGAGAATTTGTTTTCATGTGATATAACAACATCTTGTTAAAGTACCATTGAATATTAAAAAAAATATCAGGACAAAGCTTGCTTCAACAAGTGTTGTTTAATAATAATTTTAACTAAAGAGCGTTGTTTATTTCATGTTGTTAAAGGTCGCTTTTGTAGTAATGTTTACTCTCATTTATTTGAATCTCACTTCGGGAAGAATAATCTATAAAGGACATAAAATCATCCATTCTTCCAACTATTTGATTTTTCCATTTGTTTTCATTGTATGTATTTCTCTCTTCCCCTAATTCTTTCCCTGGTGTGTCTATGGATGCGTGTGCGATAAATATTTTTCTATTTTAACTGATAAAATTACATAATTATAGTAATTATAACCATTTGTTTACAGATTAATTGATTAATCTTTTTAAGATTTGAGTATTTTCATGATTTCAATTATTGACTTTTATGAGTTGAACATTTAATTTAAAAAAATTATTTGTAATTATAATTAATTTTTCAATTAAGATATATATATATATATATATATATATATATATATATATATATATATTAAAAATGCATATGATAAAAAATTTAAATCCTAACTAACATTCTTAAATGAACTAATTATTTTGCATACATGAAGATGAAATTATTACATGAAAATAGAACTAGAAATAAACTAAACCAACTCAAAATTATTAGAAAAAATTATTATAAAAGTATGATTTTATCACAAATATCTCGTTAAAATTATATATATATATATATAATTTAAGTTATATACAAATATGAATATATGTCTCCTTGGATATAAAAAAAATTATTTTGAAGAAAAACTACCATTTATGATATCTAATGAAAATTAGTGATTACATTTGGTAGTATATATTTTTGGGATATTAAGAGGAGAAAAACCAAATAAATATTACATCAAAAGTATACAGGTCAAAGGAAGACCCATAGCGTCTCTAAGAAGCAAATGCACCACCCCACAAGTAACATGATGATAATATTTAATTTTATCTTTTTCGCGTGAGTAATAAACGCTAAATAGTTCCTAACAAATATATATTTTATATCTATTTCATAGTAAAAAAAAATACAAATATGAACATATTTGTAAATTAAGATAATATTTTATAAAAAATACATTTATATAAATTAAAATAATATAAAATATGTTTTAGCACATACCGATTGTTTCAATAGATGAATATTAGTAACTAATTTTTGTGTTTGACCAAACAGACGTCCAATAAGTTTGTAAGTAGTGTAATACAGTGAACTTTTCTTTTTACACCCGCCCTTTAACTTAAAAAAATATGGATTTACTTGCAGTTATTTATGGTTTTACCCGTGATTAAATTCCCCATAAAAACATTATCCATTATGCCTTTTTACATCCATTGTGACAACGGATAAACATGTTTCTACGATTTCTAAAAATTGTGGATAATCATGCACTGTTTGTAAAAGTCTGAATAATTGCTGGCAATTCATAAACCATGGATAATGGCCAAGAGTTATTAAACTGGGAGTAATTACTTTGTGTTATTATACTGTAGACAATTAATTTCAAAAGTCATCCACAATTTAAAACTTCCACATTGGTCCATTTAAACATTTTTATTAAACCATAGATATAAGATTGTTAGTAGAAGTAGTTTGATATTTATGTCAAGTATGAAATTTAATTTTATTTTGAATTGGAATTATAATTGAAAGTACTACTTTATTTTTAAATGAACTGATTTAATGAGAAAGAAATTAGTTAGGTAAAAAATATATCACAAATAATTTTTCACTTATCAATTTAGTTAACTTCAAGAAAATGGGGATAACAAATACTAATTTTTTTTTTTTAAAGATTTCACAAATACTTTTTCACTTACCAATTTAGCTAACTTCAAAAAAAATAGGAATAACAAAACAGGTATAACTTGTCAACTCAATTTTTTTTAAAGAGAGTTATATAATTGAATTCGTTCAACTTGTCACGCTCAACTTATATAATATTTTGGATTTACAATTATAAGTGTCATTATTTATTAAGAATTATTTTTATTTATATCTAATTATTTTTATTATTTTTGAATGAACAAATACAATTCCTTTTATAACTATTTTTACACAAATAAAATTATAAATAATAATAAATTTATATTTTAGTTTTTTTTTATGTTATAATAACACTAGAACTTAATTTCTTATTTATAAGAATAAATTTATTAGTATAAAAATTATTTAATCTAATTTAATTAGTATTAGATGATAAAAAATTTAAAATCCAATTAAAATTTTTTCTAAAATTTTGGTGGGTTGATGATGGGATTGGTTGGCCCGCTATACGACCTTTACTATAAAATAATAAGATATACAGTAGGTTAAGGTAGCCAAAATTAAGAAAAGATAAATTATAGTCGATATATTATGCCTATCCGTTACAATATTTGTGAAGTTTAAATACCACGGATTATAAGGGAAAGAAAATCTCCTCCCACACGTGTAGCATTTTTAAAAAAGATTTTATTCTATTAAAGAATTTAAAAGAGGGCTTTAATAAGTGAAATCCTGCATCATGCGGGCTTGGTGGTTTTGCATTTGGACTTAAATCTCATATAATTGTTAGGTACTTGTATTGGTCCCAGAAGCCTTATAATTCATTTAACTTAGCACACCTTCGAATGAGGTATACAAAAGAGAATTTAACACATATAATTATTATAAAAGTTTTTACAAAATAAATAAAAAAATTATCTTTAATGTAATTTTTAAAATAATTATTATAAAATTTATTGTATAAATTTATTTGTGATCGAATAATAATATTAATTTATTATATAAATTATTAAATTTATTATATTATTTATATATCAAGCACAACAATACCATGCGTGAAGGAATATATTGAAAGATATTTATATCCAACGATATTGGGAGAAATTCATATCCAATGTTCACAAAAGATAGAATCTGAAAAAATTTATAAATAAGAGACCATTTATACCTTTTAGGTTCCTTTTTTTAGGTCAAGTTAAATACAAAATCAAATTATTTCAATTTAACTAATAATATCGAATAGTTTCAGCATATTGATACAAAAACAGCTAATACTCATTTTGAAAATAATATTTTCTGGGACATTTTAGGTTAAACATGAAGGGCTATAATAAAGATTTGTCTAATGACAGCATGAATCTCAGCAACAGGAGAAAGTCAATTTATTGAAATTGAGTGCAATTGGTAATGAATTTGGAATTGTTCTTAAACAAAATTGGTGAGTAAGCTCAATTCATCGATCTGCAGAGACACATTACAATTTATTCTTGAATAACAGTAGACAGCAGAGTTATATCCCGTATGCAACAATCATGGAGGGACCAAAACAGAAGGAAAAACAAAGTATAAGACACACACATATAACAATGTCAAAAACCTTCTAATCCTTCTTAGGCATAGCTTATGTTTCCCTCATGGCCAATCTCCGCTTGCTTCATGCTATAAGCGTTTAGTTTTGAGATGACCACACTCTGGCTTCCATAGTTAAATACATAAAGATGGACATCTTTGTCAATGGCCAATGATGGATAAACTCTACTGGTGATGCAAACTCCTCCTTCATCCCCAAAACTCTCAATAATTGAGTGGTCAATCTGCATAATAAGTATACATCAAACTAACAAACACATCATGAAACAAGGAGGAGTATACTTATCATTAGAAATAACTAAATAAAAGGAATACTAACAACATTCCTTTTCTAATACCCTTTCTATTGTTAGCTGAAACTTATTGAAAATTATAAATTTTGGTGGTCTTTTTTAGTTTAAGAGAGAAACTCATTGAATGTGAAGTGAGATTCACTAAATTTTGTTATTTTCAATAAATTGCAACCAATAATAGATAGAATATTAGAAAGGGATTGTTGCTAGTATTTTTCATTAAATAAACATACCAAGCTTCTTAGTGAAATCTTTTTGAGATTTGGATCAATGTCAAAGATAGTTCCATATGTAGTTTTGTCAAGGTCTTGCCACAATGAGGACCTGTAAAGTGCAGACAAAAATCTAGGACTCAATGAAAAAATACATGGGGAAGTTCAATACAAAGGAAACGAGGAATATATGAACAAAAAACTAAGTTGGGGGGAATGTTAGAATTAAGAAGCAACCTGCTTTGGTCACTGCACATGAGGCATACATATCTATTTGGTGCTCTATATATTCTGAAGAAGACTGCAGTGTGCTCTTTGAGATCCTTTGAAGCTAAAGCTAACAAACCAAATGGCCCTATTATGCCACTTCTTGATGCGTATTCTTGGCTACAGAGTAGTTGGGGATCAACTCCATTGGGATCAAGAAACTCGGCATTTTCTAGTTCACCTAGCTCAAACAACACTTCTACATCGGCCTTCAAAAGTTGAAATTTGAAAGTACTTACCATTGATGTTGTACTTGGTCTGAAAATTTATCATTGGAGATATATAGCATCAATTTACTCACCTGTGATGCAGTGATACCTGAGACTTCAAGATTTGATCCATGGACAAGTTTCTCTTCCGTTATACTTATGTGCTTGTCACGTAGTTTTTCTACCTCTTCAATTGGCCACTGCACCAATCGCTTCCCATTTTTATCAAGCCAAACTTGCCTTGGAATTGACTACAATGCCAAACAAGGATCTTTTATCAACTTGATACCCTTCCATGTGAGAATTGCTAACAACATACTTTTCATATATTCTTGCTGACACACACTCTACTATTGATTAACATACACACTCTACTATTGATTAACATTTATTATAAAATACAAAATTATGAGTAAAACTCATAAAATTTTGTAATTATTAATAAATTTCAATAAATAATAGAAAATATATACAAAAGATTGTGTTGCTAACTATTCTTAAAAAAAAACTAGACCTTATGATATAATTCATATGAACATAGAAACAATAAGGCAGCTCAAAAAACTAAAATACCTGTAGACCAGCCCATCCTTTCTGAATGTCATCTTGTGTGGTGTCAGACTCGTTCACCCATCCCCACAATATCCTCCTGTTTTTGGCATAGTCAAAAAATGACTTGGAAGCATAGAATTTACCATAGTCATACCTCAAGTCTGAGCTAGTTCCTGTAAACCTAACATCAGGAATAAAGTTTTCCTGATCAGATACATATTTACCAAGAAAATAGTAATCATGTTGTTTCCTTAGATAGCTTATCTTCAAAACATGTCTAACACTAGGATTTTGCACAGATGTATCCACCCCATTTGTGCTGCCATTGATGAACACAGGAAAGAAGTCTGGACACTCATAAACTCCAGTATTATCTGATGCATAAAAGGGATTAGGATCCACTGTCCAATTAACAAAATCCTCACTTTTGTAGAGAATTGCCTTCCCTTCATCACCATTTTGAGCACCAATGACTACCCTCCATTTTCCATCCTTTCCCTGCCAAGCAGTTGAAGGGTCTCTGAAATTATCAACTTCAACTCCACTTGGTGGAGTCATGACAGGGTTCTGAGAGTGTTTCTTCCATTCCCTTAAGAAGGGGTCTGATAGATTCCTTGGCATAGCTAAGTTTTGAACTTGATGCTTCTTATCATCAATTCCTGTGTACAAAATAACAGGTTGTTCTTTCCCTGGGATTATAGTGGCTGAGCCTGACCAGCAGCTATTAGTGTCATAGGGCTCACTTGGTTCAATGGCATTATTCAGGTGAATCCAATTGATGAGATCATAGGATACTGAGTGACCCCACACAATCCTATCACCAAAGGTTGCTGCTTCAGGATTATGTTGGTAGAAAAGGTGGTAAACACCTTTGTAGTACATAGGTCCTGGAAGATTAAATCAACATTAACCCCGGTAATCTTATTATAGTTTGGGTTGCATAAGTTAATATTATCTTTAAAAAAAAATTCTTATTTACTTATCATATAAGTATTTAGGGAGAAATTTATTCAAATAGAGTCTTAACAGGTGAAAGAAACAATTTGATAAGTTTCCAATGGAACAGAAAAGAACATGGCAGTTTCTATTTTCTCATATGGATGATGTAAATAAATAACTGATAGTGACATAAGTTGAAGGGCTTACCATTTGGATCTGCACAACGAAGACATCCGTTTCCAATTATCATGAGCAAAAACATGTCAGGTGATAAAAGAAAAGGATTATCAAACTTATCAGTGGTTTAACAAAAGAAACAGAACGTGTTTAAAATTAAATTCACAAAGCTTGGAGGGGATAACAATACCATTCATCCAATTTTGTTGGGGCTGAAAGTGATAAGAAGTTCGGTAAGGTTGGTTTTGAGGTGTGCTGTGCTTGATGCTATCTGTGGTGGATGCTTCAATTCCATTTCCACTGTTGAGCAGAAAAGTAAGTGTTACAAATAATAGTAGCTCTTCGAAGAGCTTCATGATGCAAGCATGAAGGAGAAGAAGATGAAGTTCAACAAGAGCGAGATGGCCTATGAGTTTGATCAAGGACTTATATATGTGCACAGTGCATCACAAAAAGGACTATTATATTCACAATGGATCTGTCACTTTGTGGAAAGAGACAGATCCAAAACCAATCAGATTTTAAATACACACCAGTTTGGATATACTCCAACCTCAAATCATGTGTGATTAGTTAGTATACCAGTCATGAATTTCATATTCTCTGCAAATTAGGTTCTCTTTTTCAAATGAATTTAATTATAATGTATCGTCCTATCATAGATGGTAACGTTTTATAATAATTACTGGAAAAGTAAGTACAAGATAATTTTTTTAATCAGTTAATAATTAAACTCTTATTAAATATAATGTTCAAATAAATTATTTTGAAAAATCAAAAAACTGACTGAACAAGAACTTGGTATGATTGCACCTAGCTTTTATGTGGGAGGTCGGGCTACAATGATGTTTTGTGTGAAATAGGTCAGACGGGACAGGACAATCTCAAGCTTCATGCATATGCTCATGTGGCTCGAGCTATCAAGAGAGTTTGGCACGTGAAAATCAAGAAAAATTATTATCATGGTTAGAGATAATAATTTTACTCAAATTCAGCAATTCTCTTCAACATTATTAGTATCATTATTCATTTCTATTTTGCATCATTTAAAAAAACCAAATATTAATTTATCATATTATAACATTAAAAGAAAATTGATAGACTACAATATTTATTATTATCTATCTATATTTTTCACTAATACATAATTTATTTATAATTATTTTTTATACGATAAATATATTGAAGTGTAAATTGAATATGATATGAATAATAAAAAATAGTTTAAACTATAAAATATATCTTAAATAGAAGACTATTCTTTATTTATTTATATATATATATATATTAAGTAATAATATATTAAATTAAAAAAATAAGATTTTATTTTTAATTTTCAAATTTCAAACTAGCGAATTGGACTAACCTACCACAAGTCAGCAGTGTGATTTTGTGTGATAAATGGTTGAGCTACTTTGGGTTTGGAACAAATTATTTTGAGTTTAAATTTTGTTTTCCTAACTCATGTTTTATATTAGTCTTTTTATATTAGTCTAATAGAGTGACTACGTTATACTAGACTTGACGTATAATTTAATACTATTACGAAGAAATGGTGATCAAGATGTACTCATAATAAATCTAATTTTTTTAAATATTATTGTACTGGTTGGCTTCCCACACCTAGACTCGGGAAGTAGGAGAGTCAGTCGGTTAGTCTGAGTAATTGATAAAAGTACACCGTGATAATTAATGTTTGCTTATGTTGCATGACAAAAGTGTAGGAAGGAGTGCACTACTCAAGGTCTGAAAAGGAAACTTTACCCACCCTATGGGTAGACATTCGAAAGCTATAGGTATGGGAAGGAAAAGACAAGACTGAGGGGTCCTATCAAATGAAATCTACACTAAGGAGGGGTGACGGTGATAAATAGAAAAGAAAGAAGGTCAACGAGAGACTCAGGTTCAAAACAGGAACATTGGTGCCCACTGCGAGGCCTTGTGAAAACTTTTCCTGACGCCCACAAGTTTGAGAGACCAAAAAGAAAGAAACCTTGAGAAAAAACCTTAAGCTCAAATGAAAGTGATTATGCCAATGATAAGAAACCAAGCAAGTTCTACTAACGAAGGGGAGGAAGATACCTTGTAGAGGTTACTCCGCACAGTGGCCTCCTTGCAGGAACGAAGTGGTGAGCAATCATAGCTCTGTATAGAGGTTGTGTGTCAATAGATAGAGGTGGAGGAGCGACATCACCAAGCTGAGGAGCGGGACCTTGAAGCTATAAGGATGGTCGAGCAGAGGAAAGAGGAGCTCCGCCAACAAGTAGCAGCGGTGAGGAGATAGACGAAACTCCCATCCCGACCAACTTTCGAGAGTTGGTGGTGGACCCATTTGATGGCACCTAAGGCCCCTATGTGCACCTACAAGCACAACAAACTTAGATGTACATCAGTGGAGGAATTTGATGATCATCATAATTGAGCGCACCAATTTGATGATCTATTAGTCCTGGTGGCAATATCAAATAAAACTAGAGCTAACTATAGCATAGCGTAACCCTAGGTCATTCTCCTCAAGGACACAGTGCGCTCAATTATGACTTAGTGCGGGAATCAAAGTTTCATGCAAAATACTAAGTGTGTGGAATGTTGACTCAAACTTGGATAGAACCGGGACAGATGTCGACTTTATCTCAAACTCGGACTGGAGTCGAACTGACTCGGACTCAAATCAAAAGTAGTAAATA
Source organism: Mucuna pruriens (assembly GCA_025330945.1). Taxonomy (NCBI): domain Eukaryota; kingdom Viridiplantae; phylum Streptophyta; class Magnoliopsida; order Fabales; family Fabaceae; genus Mucuna; species Mucuna pruriens. The sequence continues at coordinate 2,091,154 of JAENHJ010000271.1, read as the reverse complement.
GGGGAGTTTGGATTGTTGGAATGTAAAGTAAGATAGGAAATAAACTAAGTATGAAAGTAAATATGAATTAACTATACTATCATATTTATTGCATCAACACAATGGTTCAATAAGCAATTAACTCTCAGTTCCCTTCTCATGATTATGATTCCAAACCAACTTAGAACCTTACGACAATCGTCGAACATTCGTCCGTTGCCTATCGGAGATTTACACAATCGTTACCTCATCAATTGATAGAGAGTATGCACATGGTTGATTTTAGGTTCTCTTATCGATTACCTAATTATGTTGCTAGATTGGTTCCAATTGGCCTAACCTAGTGTGATCCACACTCACAAATGCACAATCGCAACACAAGCAAGGGCAGATTAATGATAGGATTCGCAATCAAGAAATAAGGAAGCGCAAACCAATAACATTACTAAAACAGAGTATTGTTACAAGGTTGATTGAATTCATGGAGTCCACCTTCCACAACGATCGTCGTGGAAGAACGGTGATGGTCCACCAACAATGGCTAGAGCATTGAGGATTCAGTCCACCAGAGTGTATTAGCTATACTGAGCGATCTCCTCTGCTAACTTTCGACTTCCCAGACTCTAGACCTACACCTCTTCAATCAAGAGAGGCGCCATATTGAAGCATCATGCACCACCAATGAAGTGAATGAGAACGAGAAGATGGAGCGTGTGTGAGACGATTAATTTCTGAATTCAACCTCCTTTGCACAAGCTCTCACGCCCCTTTTATAGACGTGCTTTATTCCTTTCTCAGTACGTTACTCCTAACTAACTATCTAACAAAATTATAATTCCTAATTTGTCCTCTTTACCTCCCCAATGTTTATGTGTCACGTACGCACTCTTGGAGTGTTATTGGGCCTTGAAGCTGGGTTCGGCTGGGACGGGACGAGACGAGTCTGGCCGGGACGGTTCCTCCTAGGCCGAGACGCTTCTTTGAGCTGAGACGCTCTTGAACTTGACCTACAAAAAGAATTCAATATTTTATTTGCTAAAATTTTCAAATTAGCATAGATTTATGTTTTTCCTATTTTTAAGTCAATAATTTGAATCTTAGCTAAGATGTGATTTTTAGTTACCAAATGGTCTCAATAATACCCCTCTTAAAGTGTTTAAAATATGACTTATCACACCTAAGACCCCATGCGCACTTGCAAGCATTCCGAATTTAGATGTACATCAGTAGAGGAAATGATCCTCTTAGTTGTAAACTTTTCCCTGGTACTTTAAGAGGAGTGGTCATACACTGACTGGCAACCCTCTCCGCCCGAACCATTCAGTCATTCAAGGACTTGGCTGTTCTATTTGTTTCACAATTTGCAACTAACAAGACGAAACGGCTCAAGGTGACCGACTTGTTTGATATAAGACAAGCAAAAGGAGAAAACTTGAAGAGTTACCTCACCAGGTTCAACAATGCCACAATCCGGATAAATGACCCAGACCAAAAGTTATTTGTCAAAGCTTTTCAGAAGGGATTGAGAACTGGTCAGTTCAGCGATGTGTTGACATTAAGATGACCGACTAATATAGAAGAGATAAAGACACAAACAGAAAAACACATAAAGGCCAGGAAAGACCTGGCCGACCGACTTGAAACAAAACGCCAACCTTTAATATTCCAGCAGTTGAAACCTAGTACAACCTAGTACCTCAGAGTGCTTAAAGGAGAAAACGAGATACTGGATGCAATTTCGACTACGTGACGACAACGTCCAATCTTTTACCTCATTCGAGGTAAAGACGACATAAGTACGGTAAAAGGTAAGCCATACCCAATTGCTGGAATTCCCGAAAACAAGACAAGATGAATGGTGTGAATTTGACAGGATGCTAAGCCATGTGTGATTAGTTAGTATACCGGTCATGAATTTCATATTCTCTGCAAACTAGGTTCTCTTTTTCAAATGAATTTAATTATAATGTATCGTCCAATCATAGATGGTAACGTTTTATAATAATTACTGGAAAAGTAAGTACAAGATAATTTTTTTAATTAGATAATAATTAAACTCTTATTAAATATAATGTTCAAATAAATTATTTTGAGCACTCAGAAACTGACTGAACAAGAACTTGGTATGATTTCACCTAGCTTCTACTTGGGAGGTCGGGCTACAACGATGTTTTGTGTGAAATAGGTCAGACAGGACAGGACAATCACAGGCTTCACATGTGGCTCGAGCTATCAAGAGAGTTTGGCACGTGAAAATCAAGAAAAATTATTATCATGGTTAGAAATAATAATTTTACTCAAATTCAGCAATTCTCTTCAACATTATTAGTATCATTATTCATTTCTATTTTGCATCATTTAAAAAAACCAAATATTAATTTATCATATTATAACATTAAAAGAAAATTGATAGACTACAATATTTATTATTATCTATCTACATTTTTCACTAATACATAATTTATTTATAATTATTTTTTTAAACAATAAATATATTGAAGTGTTTAAACTATAAAATATATCTTAAATAGAAGACTATTCTTTATTTTATATATATATATATATAAAGTAATAATATATTAAATTAAAAAAATAAGATTTTATTTTTAATTTTTAAATTTCAAACTAGCGAATTCACCTAACCTATTGAATAAAATCAAACCAATTCTTACCCTCCTAACTTTTAAATTAATTATTATAAAAATTAACAATCTTATTATAAATGACAATTCATAATTAAATAATAATATAAAGAAATTATACTACACCTAACCTATTTGAATAAAATCAAACCAATTCTTACCCTCCTAACTTTTAAATTAATTATTATAAAAATTAACAATCTTATTATAAATGACAATTCATAATTAAATAATAATATAAAGAAATTATACTATCAATATATTTAATTATATTTATTTATTTTTTATCTTTTCACTACACTGAATTACTATTTAACAAATTGAGTGCTTCCTCTTTAAATTGTGTGGGTCTGTCTTTCTGCGTGTTAGGTGATAGACTAAGGAAGTCAAGTCATCAATAAATATAATTTCCGGTTGCAAAATTCTCAAAGTGGTGTATATTTAAATCCTAATAGGTTATGGATTTGTCTGCACGATCCATTGTGTCTAGAATTTGCATATATTAGCCCTTCATCAAACCAAACCACTCACCGTCTGGTTTTTGTTGACCTTCCCATAACCTTGGCACTATCTTCATGGAGTTCAATGCAGAGGATGCATCCTCACACAACATAAATTCTATCAAGTTCAAGGTACCTGAGAAACAGCCTTATAGAACTTGGTACCACTTTCAACCCCCACAAAATTGGATGAACGGTATTATCCTCACCACTCTTTTGCCAATTTAATTTTAACATGCTTATGTCTATTTCAGTGCTCATGTCTAGTTATTTTCTCTTGGTCATTCGACATGTTTTGTTGACACAAATTGGAAATCGACAAATGGTTGTCTTTATCATGCAGATCCAAATGGTATGTTCATGAACTTCTTGGACTTTCTGGTATTTATTTGGACAAAACTTGAATACAGCTCTATAAGTGTTTTTGGTACAATTTTTTTTTTATCAAAATTAGAATTTCACTTTGAAAATCATTGTAATAAAAGTTTTCTTTGAATGTTAACCCAGATTTTCAAGATGAAATTCTAATTTTAATTAGAGAACAATATTAAAAGAATATATAAAATTGTATCTAAAATTTATCCTATTTACTAACCTTTTTGTTCACAACATCATAATATGTCTTGAGAGAAAATTAAAAAAAAAAAAATTTAATGATCATGTACATAACTTAGTTTCACCCACATAACAAATGTCGCTTCATATGAAATTTGATCACACGCTGCTACTAGTCTACTTGTCAACTTTTAATTCAATGAAATCATTGAACCAGTATTCAAAAGTGATTATGATCAAATGACAAGTGCTGATTTACATGTGGCAGCACCGATGTACTACAAAGGAGTTTACCACTTTTTCTACCAATATAACCCTTATGCAGCAACATTTGGCGACAAAATGGTGTGGGGTCACTCAGTATCCTATGATCTCATCAATTGGATTCATTTGAATCATGCAATTGAACCAAGCGAGCCCTATGACATCAACAGTTGCTGGTCAGGCTCAGCCACTATAATCCCAGGTGAAGAACAACTTGTTATTTTGTACACAGGAATTGATAACAATAAGCATCAAGTTCAAAACATAGCTATGCCAAAGAATCTATCAGACCCCTTCTTAAGGGAATGGGTGAAACACCCTCAGAACCCTGTCATGACTCCACCAAGTGGAGTTGAAGTGAATAATTTCAGAGACCCTTCAACTGCTTGGAAGGGAAAGGATGGAAAATGGAGGGTAGTCATTGGTGCACAAAACGGTGATGAGGGGAAGACAATTCTCTACCAAAGTGATGATTTTTTTAATTGGACAGTGGAATTGAAACCTTTTTATGCATCAGATGATACTGGAGTTTGTGAGTGTCCAGATTTTTTTCCTGTGTCTATCAATGGCACAAATGGGGTGGATACATCTGTGCAAATTCAAAGTGTTAGACATGTCTTGAAGATAAGCTATCTACGCAGACATCAGGACTACTATTTTCTTGGTAAATATGTGTATGATGAGGGTAACTTTATTCCTGATGTTAAGTTCACAGGAACTAGTTCGGACTTAAGGATTGACTATGGTAAATTTTATGCCTCAAAGTCATTTTTTGACCATGCTAAGAACAGAAGGATATTGTGGGGGTGGGTGAACGAGTGTGACACTAGACAAGATGACATTGAGAAAGGATGGGCTGGTCTACAGGTATTTATTTTAAGTTTAATTATTCACTGAATATGTCAGAAGAAAGTCTCATAATTTTACATGAAAAAAAAGTAAAGAATCCTCTTTTTTATTTTAATTTTCTCATTCTATTCGTTATTTTTTTCTATTATTTTGAAATTAATTACTTTATCTTTAGCCACTTGAATTTTTTATATCTTTTCTTATTTTTTATTAAATAAATGACATATTTTTTTTGAAAATTTTAACTATTTTTATTCTTAATATGATAATGGGGATTCTCATTATTATTACTTAAAAATTGTATGCTTAAGTATAGAATTTTTATATTTTAGTTACTATACTTAAAAATTACTCATTTTAATTTTTATGTGTATTTTTTTACTTGTTTTAATCTCTATACATACATTTTTTATTATGTTTTAATTATTACATCTTGGATGGCTGGAACTAAAACGGATCAAAAGATATGTGTATAAACTAAATCGAATAATTTTTAATTGTAAAGATTAAAATGAATAATTTTTTTAATGTAAAGACTAAATCGTAAAAATAATACAAAGAACATGAGGAATTAAACCTTTATTTTATCTCTACATTGGGCATTTACTTTTGCCTAAAAATAGTTTTAGGGCTATATATTCAAATCATAATGTGATCATGTTGATGAATGATCTTGGCTATGTACTATGTAGTGTATTCCAAGGCAAGTTTGGCTTGATGAGAGTGGGAAGAGGTTGATGCAGTGGCCAATTGAAGAAGTAGAAAAACTACGTGACAGACAAATTAGCATAATGGGAGAGAAACTGGTTGGTGGAGCAACTCTTGAAATCTCAGGTATCACTGCATCACAGGTAAGTAAAAAATGATGCTATGTTTTCTCACATTCATTTTTCATGAATTTTATAACCAAGTACAAGTACAACATCAACGATGATTTTTTCTTCTTCTAAACTTTAACTTATCAAGGCCGATGTAGAAGTGTTGTTTGAACTACAAGAACTAGAGAATGCTGAGTGGCTAGATGAAAGTGAAGTTGATGCTCATTTACTGTGTAGTGAAGAATATGCATCAAGAAGTGGCATAATAGGGCCATTTGGTTTGTTAGCCTTAGCATCTGAGGACCAAACAGAACATACTGCAATCTTCTTCAGAATATATAGATCTCCCAATAGATATGTATGCTTCATGTGCAGTGACCAAAGCAGGTTATTTATGATATAATTCTCTCAAATTAATTTGTAAATTATGATGCATATATTTTACTTTCCATTAAGATTAAACCTCAACTAGTGGTTTATGGTTGAGGCTTGAGTATACGAGTGTTGTGTACACTTCACAGGTCTTCATTGAGACAGGACCTTGATAAAACCACATATGGAACCATCTTAGACATAGACCCCAATCTCAAAACGATTTCACTTAGAAGCTTGGTATGTTTATTGCTAATGATAAATAATATTCTTCATGTTACATCACGTGCTTGCTAGTTTGATATTTATAGGTTCATGTTATGCAGATTGACCGCTCCATTATTGAGAGTTTTGGAGAGAAAGGGAGAATTTGTATTACAAGTAGAGTTTATCCGTTGTTGGCTACAGACAAAGATGCTCATCTTTATGTCTTCAACAATGGAAGCCAGAGTGTGGTGATCTCAGAACTGAATGCTTGGAGCATGAAGCAAGCGGAATTTAGCCAAGTGGATGACATAAATAAGCAGTAGCTAAGAAGGATTTAGATAATCATACAACATTTTATCTAGGTACTTTATATTGTATGTGATATTCTCTCTTTCTTATTGTTTCATATGGAGAATAATTTGAGCAACTTGAATTTTTTATATTTTAATTTCACACCTACTTTATACATAGTCTCCATTCCTCTCTTTCTTGTTATTATATTATTTAAGTTTAAATATTTTTTAATAATATACAATTTTTCTAGTAAAATCATTTTTTTAAATAGTCCTTATAAAATTTATTTACTTTATTTTGATCTTTAATACTTTGCTTTAATCCTTATACTATATCTTTTTTTTTCTTTTAGTCTATATAATAGTTTGTTCATTCTGTGATAGTTCTTTTTAAGAAAAAAATATAAAGATTAAAAGAAAATTATTCACATGTTATAAAAACAAAAATAAATAAAAATATATATAAAAATAAAAAACATATTTTTATCTTTTTTTTCCTCCCCCTTGAACTCCTTTAGGCCTTTAGGCGACTTGGATTGAAATTGCATAAGCAACAAAACAACGCCAATAATCAATCTGAAGATGCAAAATATAAGAAAAAATTTAGAAAAAAAATATTGTTAATGCCATAAGAAAATTTAAGTATATGTTATTCATTTTGTACTTTTATAAGTTTCATGAACAAAATTTTTAATTTCATGAATTCTAATAATTGTTCCCATAAAACTAATTTAGGGATCACATTTTGGTTCTGATCACTTGGTCAAGCAGTACAAAAATTTAAAAATATTTCATATTGTCTCAAAAAATGTGTCAATACTTGAAGAACACAATAAATTTTCATAAATCATATCTCACTTACAAGTTACAACAAAGGACTTGAAACACTTTTTTATGGTCAATCCTATCTAGAAGCCATAGTTAACTAATTGTTTTTTGGTTCTCTTGCTAAAACCTTGTCTATATCTAGGGGTGATAAAACAATTCATCCATTTATCATCCACCTAATTCATTCGCAAGTAAAGTCATCAAATTTATCCATTATAAACAAAAAAAAAATTAATAGGTATCCAATCCATCCATTTATTTTCATGAATGGATAACAATCTATCAACTATTTTTCAAAATCCGTTAGATTGTATTAAATAAAAAATAAATTTATTGGATAAAAATAAAACCAAAAATTACAAGACAAGGCTAGACCGAAAATGCTTTGACTGAAACTAAATGGAAGCTGAGCCAAAGATGCACCAGCCAAAGATGTTCTAGGTGAGGCAGAGACAAAAATTGATTGGAGTCGAGTCAACAATGCACTTATAGAAACTTAGTTAAAGATGATATGACAAATATCGAAATAAAATTATTCTTTCTAAAATAAAATTCAAAATATTTTATAGACATTTGAAAAAAAAAGTATTTTTAAAATAGTCATAATATTATTTTTAATTTTTAAAAAGAATTTTATGAATTTGATAATTTTTTAAAAATAAATTATAAATAAATTGAATTTTTCTAATAAAATTTTAATAAATATAAATAAATTAATGAATTATTCATCCATTATAATCTACATAAAATTTATGTAATCCATCTATTTCCAACACCTAGTTATACATGAGAGATTGTCTAACCTTAGTTGGTATCTATCTTGGACTCAAGCGTCTCCTTAACTTGTGCTTATAATATTAACACTACTTTGTTAAGTATGTGGTGCACATCGTTTGGGCTTGGACTGAAATACTTTAATATATTTGGGTCCATTTGTTTAATTTGAAGATTATGGGCCTGAAATGTAGCCCAAAACAACACTATTGTTTCTCAATTGGTTAAAGATACTTAACATTCATTTAATCTTTGGTTAGTCAGAATTGACTGATTAGGCAAGTAAGTCTGCTCATCTGTTAGCCCTTAAAATGATAATCATAAGCCTCAGAGACAAGAAATTACCAAAGGGCAGGCAATAGGATTGCACATATTGATGTGGCATGTTCTTTATCAAATATAGTGAAGAATCATACATCATGTCATACCACAGTTTACTACTAATATTTTGCACCCATACACTAGGTTTGTCACTTACTGAGCTATGAGCAATGGGTTTAGTGATATGTAGTAAGCAACTTATTTATTTATGAATAACCAAGTTAATGATAATAGTGAGACAACTCTCTCAATAACCTTGCGTATTAAATTCACCCTACCACGTATTACTTTCTAAGTTCTTTTTAAAGAAAGTCAATAACAACTTAAAAAGTGACAAAATGCATGGACCGCAAATGTGTACCCGTGTTTGATAACTATATGATATGCATTGAGACAATATAGTTATTTTTTCAATAAAAAAAATAGATGGCACACTTTGTGAAATAACTTCTTTCATAGTCCTTCCGTCCTTCGCTATATTTACCTTAAAGAAAAGAGAAAAATAAAAAATAAAAATATGATAATAATAGACTTAAATATATTTTTATCTAGGTAATAATATAGTCTTTTATAAAATAATTATTTTTTTTAAATAGTTCTTGTAATTTTTTTTATTTTGATCTTTATTATTTTATTTTAATCCTTACAATATACTCATATTCTTATTTTTGTTCTTATAACATGTGTATAACTTTCTTTTAATTTTTATCGTTCATATCTCAAAATGAATAAACTATTATAAGGGAAAAAATAGATAAAGTAAATTTTTATAAGGACTATTTAAAAAAAATAACTTTACTAGGAAAAAAATTGTATAATACAATGAATAAAAATATTTAAACTTAAATAATATAATAACAAGAAAGAGAGGAATGAAGACTAAGTATAAAGTAGGTGTTAAAACTAAAATCTAAAAAATTCAAGTTGCTCAAATTATTCTTCATATGAAACAATCAGAAAGAGAGAGAACATCACATACAATTTAAAGTACCTAGATAAAATGTTGTATGATTATCTAAATCCTTCTTAGCTACTGCTTATTTATGTCATCCTCTTGGCCAAATTCCGCTTGCTTCATGCTCCAAGCATTCAGTTCTGAGATCACCACACTCTGGCTTCCATTGTTGAAGACATAAAGATGAGCATCTTTGTCTATAGCCAACGAGGGATAAACTCTACTTGTAATACAAATTCTCCCTTTCTCTCCAAAACTCTCAATAATGGAGCGGTCAATCTGCATAACATGAACCTACAAATATCAAACTAGCAAGCACGTGATGTAACATGAAGAATATTATTTATCATTAGCAATAAACATACCAAGCTTCTAAGTGAAATCGTTTTGAGATTGGGGTCTATGTCTAAGATGGTTCCATATGTGGTTTTATCAAGGTCCTGTCTCAATGAAGACCTGTGAAGTGTACACAACACTCGTATACTCAAGCCTCAACCATAAACCACTAGTTGAGGTTTAATCTTAATGAAAAGTAAAATATATGCACCATAATTTACAAATTAAATTGAGAGAATTATATCATAAATAACCTGCTTTGGTCACTGCACATGAAGCATACATATCTATTGGGAGATCTATATATTCTGAAGAAGATTGCAGTGTGTTCTGTTTGGTCCTCAGATGCTAAGGCTAACAAACCAAATGGCCCTATTATGCCACTTCTTGATGCATATTCTTCACTACACAGTAAATGAGCATCAACTTCACTTTCACCTAGCCACTCAGCATTCTCTAGTTCTTGTAGTTCAAACAACACTTCTACATCGGCCTTGATAAGTGGAAGTTTAGAAGAAGAAAAAATCATCATTGATGTTGTACTTGTACTTGGTTATAAAATTCATGAAAAATGAATGTAAGAAAACATAGCACCATTTTTTACTTACCTGTGATGCAGTGATACCTGAGACTTGAAGAATTGATCCACCAACCAGCTTCTCTCCCATTATGCTAATTTGTTGGTCACGTAGTTTTTCTACTTCTTCAATTGGCCACTGCATCAACCGCTTCCCACTTTCATCAAGCCAAACTTGCCTTGGAATACTCTACATAGTCAAACAACACACTAAAAATATCTAGATCCGTTTATTGTAAGAATATATGTAGGTGTTTGGTTACATGTTGAGTTATAAAAAATCACGTTCAAATATTACCTAATGTAATTTTAGTTAAATGTTTACATATTTGTCTCATGGTGAAGAAATTGATTATCAGCTCAATTAATTTTGAGCTCATAATTAATTTTGAGTTGGAACAATTTTAGATGTTTTTGTGTTGAATTAAAAGTTTTATAATGATTTTTACTGTTAACTTGTTTTTAAAATGAAAATACTCAAACATAAATCTTTTCACTTCAAAATCAATTTCAACCAAAATCATTTTCATTCAAAATTATTTTTGAAAATACTCACTCATGCATATACTTAAGATATGATCTAGCTAAACTTCTTAACAAGTACACATAGAAAAGAAAATAAAGAATCTATAAGATAAAATTAAATTATGCATAAGTTAATTTGTAGAAACTTTTTTTATCTTTCATATCAATTTCTACAAAACTAATTTTTAACTTGTACATAAGCTAATTTTAACTTATGGAAAAATTTATTTTATTGTTTTTTTTTATTTTCTTCACTTATAAATACTTATAAATTTTTTTTATTCAAACAGTTTTACAGACCTAAACGAAGCTGCTGAAAATACCTGTAGACCAGCCCATCCTTTCTCAAAATCATCTTGTGTGGTGTCACACTCCTTTGACCATCCCCATAATATCCTTCTGTTCTTGGCATAGTCGAAAAATGACTTGGCAGCATAAAACCTCCCATTGTCCAATACTAAGTTCAGACTAAGACTAGTTCCTGCCAAATCATCATCAGGAATAAACTTTTCCTGATCAGGAAAATATTCACCTATAAAATAGTACTCTTGTTGTTTGTTTTGATAACTCATTTTCAAGACATGCTTAACACTAGAATTTTGGACTGATGTATCCACCCCATTTTTTGTGTCACTAATGTACACTGGAAAAAAATCTGGACACTCAAACATTCCGCTATTGTCTGATGCATACAAAGGATTGGGAAGTAGTTTCCAATTAACAAAATCCTCACTAAGGTAGAGAAGAGCCTTCCCTTCATCACCATTTTTTGCTCCAATAATTACTCTCCATTTGCCATCACTTCCTTGCCATGCAGTTGTTGGGTCTCTGAAACCATCCACTTCAACTTCACTAGGTGGAGTCAACACAGGGTTCTTAGGGTGTTTCACCCATTCCCTTAAGAAAGGGTCGGATAGATTCTTTGGCATAGCCAAGTTCTGAATTTGATGTTTATTAGTATCATTCCCTGTATACATAATAACAGGTTTTTCCCCAGGGAGGGTTGTGACTGAGCCAGAATAACAGCCATTGGTGTCATAGGGCTCACTTGGTTCAAGAGCATGGTTTAGATGAATCCAATTGATGAGATCATAGGATACAGAATGACCCCATACCATGTTCCTACCAAAAGTTGGTGCATAAGGGTTATATTGGTAGAAAAAGTGGTAAACTCCTTTGTAGTACATTGGTCCTGCAACAGTTAAGTCAACACTTGTCATTAGATGATAATTTGGATGTGTTTCATTGAATTAAGATTTGACAAGTGGATGGGACAGTAGAGCATTAGCTCCTATTTTGGGAGAGAAATTATTGTATAGTGCGGGACTATTGTGTTTCTGGTCAATCTTCACATAACATTCAGCCAAGTTTTATTACAATTGAAACAAACCATACAATAACTTTTCATGCGGTAACATGGACAAAGAATATTTTTACTATTTCTCCACATAATTGATTTGAGCAAAATTTATAGTGTTTAGAAACTTGTTTAGAAGTAAAGAATCATGTTTGAGATGCAAAAATTATAACTATTAGCTTCTTAAAAATCACATCAGAGATGTAGAGCCAAACAAATTGGATTTTTTTTTTTTTGTTTTTCCTTCTAGTCCTATTATTATACTGTGGACAAGAGATAAATATTAACTTAAGTGAAAGTTAGAGAATTCACAAGCATACCATTTGGATCTGCATGATGAAGGCGACCGTTTTCAGTTTTCATCAGCAAAACATGTGAAGTGACATAGAGAAAATAATTAGACATAGGCAGTGATATAGAACACAAGCATGTGTGGTAGAAGTAGATGGACAAATTAAGAGAGTGCTAAAGATAATACCATTCATCCAATTTTGTGGGGGCTGAAAGTGGTACCAAGTTCGGTAAGGCTGTTTTTCAGGTACCATGTACTTGATTGAATTGATGTTGTGAGGGGATGCATTGATCTCCATGATGATAGCACCAAAGTTATTGAAAGGTCAACAAAAAACAGATGGTTGACTTGGTTTGATCAAGAGCTTATATATATATGCACACCATGGATCTCTCACTTTGTAGGAAAAATGCCATAGATAAGTAACATGAAATATGAGTTGTGCACACAAATCTATAATCTATTAGAATTGAAATATAAATAGTTAGGATTTAAAATAAAAAATGAGACTTCAATAAAAAAAAAAAAAAACTAGTATATTAGATGGAAGAATCTCGCAGCTTAAATATTACACTAAATTTATTATTTATTCAATATGGAATTCCTACCGTACACCAACTTTTGAGAATAATGCAGCTGGAAATTATATTTATTAATGACTTGACTTTCAAAGTCTCCTCAAATTGGATTTTTTTTTAATAAAATACAGGAAAATATAGGAATGGAAAAATATTAGCATACTCCAATTATTTATTTTGTCGGCGGATCTTCCTAAACAGATTATTCAAAGTTGATCTCATTAATCTCATTATTAAAGGATACTTGGGAGACATTATTATTCAAAGACTCAAAGTCTTCAAGATAAACATATTAAAAGAAATTTAAAGTCTTGTGCTTTTATTTTTGGAGGTGGGTGTATACGAAGTAATGTCTCTTGACATTTTTTATTTTGGTTGTTTCCACCAATTTGGAATTGCATAGAAGAAAACCAAGCAAGAGCAGAGTAACTGGAGTTTGAGTTTTGCACGAGTTAGATTCGTGATTGTGTAATTTTGGGTGCGTGGAGAAAATTTTTTGATATTTAAATTGACAAAAAAGTAATAAAAAAATGAAAATTTCAAGTTTTTATTTTAGATTTTTTTTTTCACTTTCTTCTTAATTAAATTATATATATATATATATATCGTTATCCATACCTATTAGTAAAGAGAAGGTGAATTTTTTTCATTTCGCATTGTATCAACCTTTATTAGTAATACTTTTTCACTTCACATTTTTATAATAAAGAGATAAAAAAAAGGAAAATGTAAGATAAAAAATAATATAATGAAGAAAGATAGAAAAGAATAATAAAATAATACTATAAGAATGTAAAGAATAGCATCTGTCTTATTCATTAACTGGGTTATTATATAAGATAAATATTTATTTTTATATAATTATAATTTATAACAAATAAATAATTTAAATTTATAAATAAATAATTTAAACTATGATATAAGATTATTTTTATATTGAAACAGATAGACAAATAAAAAAAGCCAAATGTACATATAAATATAGAAAAAGAGTAGTTTTAGTTGATTAAAAAAGATATTTTTCAGTTGGTTATAAAGAAAATGTGTGAAATGCATCTAAAAGGGAAGAGATACTGAAAATCTCTACTTGAAAAGTAAGAGTTTTACTCTCTAAACAAGGAATTCTAAACTCTTTTAACCATATATAACTTAACATTGGTGTTAGAATTCACATAATTAATTAACTTAATATAATAGATTAAATTGCAATGACACCGTGCACTAGGCTTAACATTGCCATTATAATTAATTAGCAGAATGACAGATACTACTGTGTCGATGTTTGTGCTTTTTATTTTTTAGATAAGATATTAAATTTGATATATTGTATCAGTGTCTCATATTATATATTGATGTAAGTGTTAATTTTAATTTATTAATTATTTTTTGTTCAATACATACATTTCTGTCTACATTTTTTATTTTAAGAGGTTAAATTTCATTATTATAAGAGTATCTCTTATTATATATTGATTTATATATTAATTTTATTTTATTAATTTATTTTTTTACATACAATGCAGAGTGAGGTGAGTGGGAGAGAAGAGGAATAAAGAGAGAAAAGAGGCTAGAAAATGAATAATGGGAGAGGTTACAGAAGAAAGAAGGATAATTTATTCCAAAACAAATAATGGGTACACTAAAATATGATATTGTCTTTATTATTGTCATAAATTATAGATAAAAAAATTTTACGGTCATTATTCTTAAGATAATAAATAATTAAAAATAAAATTACGATAAAAACATATTGAAAATTATGCTTTCTAATAAAAAAATTATTTCTTAATTAAAATCAAATTAAATATTTTTTTAGTTAGTTATTTTCTATTCATTACCATTGAAATAAAAATATAACATGAATTTGTAAACTATTTATTAATTTAAAAGTTCCCCGTAAAATTTAAGAAAAAAATCTTACTAGATATGTTTAATTATGGAAAAATAAGTTATGTTATATCTACCGACTTTATTATTATTAATTAATCTTCACCAAAAGAAATCTATTTAACCATATTTAATGAAATCTCTCTTTTTTTATCTACAAGATTTAAATATAAAACTTTACTTAAAAAATATAAATTTAATACCACTTACACCAACATAATTATATATATATATATATATTAAGTTCTAATTACAAATAAATTATCCACCGAACGTTTGAATTAACTTATACAATTTTTTTTCAACTTAAATAATTCTTACATTCAAAATCAAAATATGTACCTGTAATTAATATTTGAAAAAAAAAATGCAATTCATAATAATTTTATTAATTAAAATGGAATTTGCTAGTTCAAAGAATACATGTGGTAGATATCGATGCTTTTGGCTAAGATCGCCATACATATATTACACAGAGACTGGGGTCAATAGTGACAAATAGAATTGTTTCGAAAATAAAAAAATAAAAATAATAATTACGCGGTGACAAAGAGTCAAATACCGCAAAAGTTTGATAGCTTTCCACATATCAATTCAATTTCTTATTGGGCATAGGATGATCATTTTGCTTTTGGGTTAGCTTTAGCCAGCTACATGTTACTAAACAACATATTCTTCTGTCTTTGTCAAAGTGACATGTGACATCAAATTGTCACATATATAATTGCGATGTCAAATGTACAAGGTTGCTCCGATAGGGTGAACCCCTGATCCTCAAAACTCCATTAACTTTTCATGTTTCAAAATCTTTAATGGAGGGAAACAATCTCTACCTAGTTTACAAAGGCAAATGAAACATTATTTTGGATAGGACATATACTTAAAGAATTCAAGTAACTCAGATAAAATTTAAAGTACCCAAGCATAGAAGGTTTGAATCATTTATATAAAAAAAAAAAATTTGAATCATTTCTAGGAACGTCTTCTTTGACTTAAATATATTTTAAATGTGTATTTGATTTCTTTCAAAACTGGACGCGCTTTCATTGAAGCTAAGAATGATAGTTTTTGTGTGTTTTTTTAACATGTGTAAAGTGAAAATATCAAAGTATGTGCATAAATAATTGCAAACAAGTATAGATCACTTCAATTATGGTTTTATTTTATTTTTATTTTTAAGTTAAATTATAATTTTGTTCTTTTATTTTATGATAAAAATTTATTTTAATTTTTTATTCTTAAATTTAAATTAATGTTGTCTTTCCAAAAAAAAATATTCGTTTTCGATTTAGAAAACAATTTTAAATCATTTATCAACTTATTCAATATATGAAAATTGTCTCATAGATTTATCTACATAAAAATTATGAAATCCAATTAAAGTTCAAATAAAAAAAGGTCATAAACATTGTGAACATAGTGGGAAAAGTGAGTCCCACAAACATGAAAAAGTAAGTTTCATTAGAAGTTTATTTTTTCGATTACTCATAAGACTCATTTCATACAATGTTTATCTTCTTTATGATCATTTATTGTTTGAATAATAATTAGTTTTTGGAGTTTTCATATAGATGAATTTAATGAGACAATTTTCACTTCTTGAATCAGTAAAAAAATAATTCAAAATCTTTTTCCAAAATTGAAAATAATCATTTTTTTCGCAATGAAAACATTGACCCAAAGTTAAATGATCAAAATAATTTTTTTAAAAGATACAGGACCCAAAAAATATTTATCATAAGATAAAGGACTAAAGTATAATTTAATCTAATTTTCACAAATCTTTTTGTTATTTTTAGATTTTCATTTTTTGAGTCTTTATTATTAACTTTAATTAGTTTAATACTTATATGATTAATAAAATACAGAATATTAATTAAGATAAATAAAGTAATGAAGAATATTTTAAATTAAGATAATTAGATTTTTTAAGTGTGTAATACAATTAAGTAATGTATTTAATATTTATATAAAAAGGTAATTATATATAATTTATTTTTATAATTTTTTAATCTATTATGAAAAGTGGTTATTGGTATTTTAATATTATTCTTATTTTTAAATTAACTAACTTATTTTCAATTTTTTATTTTTTTTAAATATATAATTTAATTTTAACATATTATTTTTATATTTGAATTCATTAATTTTGACTTATTGTAATAATTTATTTTTTTAATATATTTCAAGTAGTGATTTTGTCTCTAAAAATAAAAATAAATTGAAACATAATATATATTAGAATTAAATTATATAATCAATCAAAATTGATGAATTAAATATAAAAAAACATAAAAAATAATACATTAAAATTAAATTATAAACATATAAATAAATTATAATTTTAAAAAAATAATACAATGTTAAAAGTAAATTAGTGGATTGATACGTAAGAATAATATTAAAAAATTTTAATTATATTTCCTAATATATTAAAATAAGTTATAAAAGTAAATTATATATAATTATCTTATTTATATAAAATAATATTATTTAATTGAATGATGTACCTAAAAATAATTTAGTTATCTTATTTTCAAAAATTCTTTGTTACCTTAATTATTTTAATTAATATTATTCATTTTCTTAGTCATAATAACATTAAACTAACTATAATTAGTTGTAAGAATTAAAAAACGACACTAAGAAAATTGTCAGAGATTTAAAAATAACAAAAAATTATAATGACAAAAATCATACTTAATCATATTTGTAGGGACTTAAACATATTTAATCATGAATTTTAACTTTTGTGTCATTATTTTAGCATAGTTTATGGTCATTTTTAGTAATTTCTCTTCTCTTAATTATTTTTTTTTCATCTACAAAATTCGAACTTAAAATTTTACTTAAATAATCTAAATTCAGTATCACTTAAACCAACATAATGTTAATTTTCATGTCCTTATTAAATGAAAGGTTTAAAATATAAATATATTTTTCAACTTTAAATTTGATCAATTTTGATTTTAGTCTTAAATTTGAATTTTTATTCCTCAAATTTGAATTTTCTTTTTTAATTTTCAAATCTTGAAAATGGTTGTTTTTAGTCCTTTGATATATATATGTTTATAAAAACGTATGTATCAAGTTGTCAAAAGACTAAAAATAACAATTTTGAAATATAAAGGATGAAAAATAAAATTTAAATTTCGAACACTAAATCAAAATTGACTTAAATTTAAATAAAAAATATATTTAAGTTTAAATAAAATTTTAGTGAACTTGACAAAAAAAAAAGAAATCAATAATTTTTTTTTAATGAACTAAGCCTATATAGTTATTATTATTTAATAAAAGGTAAATTAATATTTTCATCCTTTAAATTTTAAAGTTGGTATCAATTTTACCTAATTCTTTTTGTTGTTAATATTAATCTTCTAACTTCTTTTCTCGTTTCAACATAGTCCTTTCCATTACTTCTATCAACGAAATTGTCCTACTCTTAGGTGACTCTAATAGAAATAGAATTAAATTATTCTTGTGTGACTTTAATCGTGTGAACAAAATTAAATTTTGAGTAAAGCAAACAAATAACTTTTTTCTTCATGACATGAGCATATATATCTTCAAAATTTCCACCATTACTCATCATTTGATTAACAATTACAAGATTCTTGTAAAATAATTATGAATGGATTCTGACTCATTCCTGAATAAAGATATAAATTTGTCTTTACTTTTGAAAATTCAGCTTTACTATTTATTTTGTGATTGCGAGGGTAAGAATTTTGGAAAAATTCGCTGGCATGCTCAATATTCGTGACACAAGAAATTATATCTTGTCATCTAAAGTTGCATAAACGATGCAAAGAATATGTTGATCCAATTAATTCATAATTCTTTTTCTAATTTGTTTCTTTATACTTTATTCAAGACTCCTTTATTTTCTGATTCGTCATAGACATTTTGATCACGTACATCTTGAGAATTAAGAATGCCCTCACACATCTCGTATAATATATGTCTCACATGATTAAATTTTTGTTTTTTTTTAATTTAAAAATAGCTAAATAATCACTAATAACTTTTATTTGCTTTAAATATATTTCTATTTTTATAATTTTTATTTTTATTTTTATCTTTGTAAAATTATTTTTTAAAATAATCCTTAAAAAATTTTATTTTATTTTAGTCTTTTTTATTTTGCTTTAATCCTTGTAATATATTTATCTTTTTTTTTAGTCTCATTAATATTTTGTTATTTTAAGTTTATTCCTTTGAAAATAAAGGGTAGGAACTAAAAGTAGATTATTCACAAATTTATTAAAAATCATAACTTTTAGTGAGAGTTACTCCCATTGAATGAGTTCAATTCTCACTTGATTTATTGATAGATCTTATCAAACTTTATGATTTCCAAAAAATTTTAGTCAAGTAGAACATATAAGAGAGTCTCATAATAGAGTGTGTCATTAACTTTCCTCTTTACATATACAAAGACACACAAAAAAGGAGTATTTACCATGACTAAAACAAAATGATAAGGACCAAAATAAAATAAAATAATTACAAGGACTATTAAAAAAATTATAGGGATCAATCCAAAAAATAATATATTACATAGACTAAAAATATATTTAAATTATTTTATTTTTAATATTTTAGTGAGATATATATATTAATTACTTAGTTTTTTAAATTTGTAATTTATTTTTAGCTTAATTAAGTTTCTTTTTGCTGTGAGTGAGCAATTCTTCATTTTTCCATTAATATAAAAAAAATTAAAAAAAAGTTTGTAAGTTTCAAACCATTCATTTTTAGTTACAATAATCAATTTCCGTTAAAAAAACGGTAAAAACAATGTGTTACGTCAACTACAAGAACTAAAAATAAAAAATTATAAGGATTGAAAATGAACTTCTTTTATAGAGATGAAAAATAAAAATAAATTGTATAAACAAAAAAAGTGACATCTTTGCAAGCATAAATAAATATTTAAGCTGACTATAATGTATAAATTTAATTTAAAATTAATATAAAATAAAATAAAAAATAATTATTTAAAAATAGAGAATATATATTAGTTAATTTTAAACTTATATCAGTTTATTATAGTTTTTATTCACCCAAACACCTTACATACTAATAGAGATTTTAAAACTTTTATTAGAACTCATCATTGAGGTCATCAATCAACTAAGTATGAAAATTACAAAAACAATAAAAATTGTGCGTACATGACATGACATGAAGAAAAAAAGAATGCTTATGTGAGCTATATTATTAAGGATGAAAATAGGTTAAACCAAGTTAATCTCTGGTAGGACTGAGATTGACTTTAGTTAAAAATATAAAACTCAATCTAACATTTTTATCTATCATTGATTTTTTTAAATAGATCTAGCCTAACATGCATATTTACAAACAATTATGTTGCTTACTACAGTTTTCGTGCATGATATAATTAACATTTGAATTATTCGTATGTTGGACTTATTCTCTATATTTTATACAACAGACTTGTCAAAGTATGATTGTTGTAAATTTATTTTATTAAGAAATATTCTTAATAAAAAGTATTATTAATATATTAAATATATATTATATATATTACATATGTAATCTACAATATAATGTTATATTATATATCTATATAAACAAGTCGGTCTATCAAACTTAATATGTCTTTTTTTAAAGTCTTAAGTAATGATCTTTTAACTTAAAAATGTTTTTTAAAAAATTTAAATCTAACCTTTTTAATAAATAGATCAAGCCAAATTGTAGACCCGTGATAGGCCATGTGACGTACTTTCACGTGACCTATTTTCACTCTTATCAATTATGAATGATGATAAAAGAAATAGGAGATAATGTAAAAAAGTGAGAGTGTGAAAGAGTTCAGTGAGAACAAAAAAAGAGAATAAGTCATAAATTGATGGTTGTTGGGAATATTATAGATATCTGATAAAATATGATAGGTTACGAATATCTAAATATCTTATTAGATTAAGATGTTACAAATATCTAAATATCTCATTAGAAGATCGTGATCATCATAGTTTATCTATAATGATTATTTTTATTTTTCTGTTATTCATACACATTATCTTTAAGTAGTCTTTAACCCTATAAAAGGAAATTAGAAATTGTATTATACAATTTAATAAATACAAAGTTTCTTTTAGTCTAAAAAAAATAGCTGATGCTTATAATAAAATAAAAGCACGAGTCATGAAAGACATGATAGTTGGTAATGTGACCAAGGTTACTTTCGTTCTCTTGGTCACTTTGATCGTTATCATTCTATGTTTCGAGATTGACATTGAAAAGGTAAATTTATTTTTAATTTTTCCAGTACCTTATGCAATTATAACAGTGGTAGAAGATGAATTATGCCCTATTAAGATTGGAATGAAAAGAAAAATAGATAGATAGATAGAGAGAAAAGAGTAAATTACTCCAAATATCTTTCAATATTTTATATTTCATACACAAACTTCTCTTGTTGTATTAACATGATACACTTAAATCTAAAACTTTTATTTTCAAATGAAATTGACAGAAATACTCTTACTACAATTTTTTATAATTAGATAAATTCCTCCTATTTTAAAACATTATACATAAACTCCGTTCTATACTTATATATTTAAAATTGAATACCTCTATCATAGTAAAAAAAAAATACCAATATTAAAATGATAAAATTTTTAAGATAACATTAAAATAATAGAATAAAATAGATATTAATACCAAAATTATCAATAACTATGATTGTTTCAAAATTATTGTAATAAATAATTCAATAAAAACTTAATAATTTAAATTATTAATAATTAAATCAATAAAACATGATTCTATTTTTATTATATAATTATTTAAAGTTGATTCGAAAAAGTAGTTTTATTCCAACATATTAATCATTTATGTAATTAAGTTTTTCTACAAAAATGAAAATAATATTTATATTTTGAATGTGAAATGATAATTTATTTTATCATTTATTCTTCTGTGTTACTTTAATGTTATTTAATTTTTTTTGTAATTTAGAATTTAATAATTTCAACTATTTACAATAATATAAGAATTTAATTTTAATGTATTATAAAATAAAAGATAATTTTTGTAATGTTTAACAAATAGAAGGAGTTTGTATAAAGTGAAAAAAATAAAAATAAGACAAAATCTATAATAAGGATTTTTGTCAATTTTATAAAATATAAATTATTACTGACTTTCAGTAATATTTTATTATAAAAATGTTATGTTTTATATCTTTAGTAATATTTAATAAATATAAAATATTACTAATGACATTTTGTAATATAATTCAGATATAACATTTAATAAAATATTATTAAAATTAATAAATAATATTTTGTTTATATTTTCGTAACATCTTTTAAATATTATCAGAAATCATATATGTAGTATATATAAAATAGAAGGAGTTTATGTGAATTTTAAAAATAAAGGAGTCGTGTACAAAATATAAAATAAAATAAAAATAAATTAATTTATATTAAAATAAAATAAATTTAAATATTTTGTAGTTCCTATGCTATACATATTCAATATTTTTCATTCCTATAAAATTTTACTTTATAGTTTTAATTACGCCAAACAACTATTCCTATATATTTTTATATGTTTTTCTCACATGGTTTAATTTATTTTTAAAAGTAAAAATTATTAATATTATATATATATTAAATAATAGTTTTGTATGTGAAAACATTATCTTAAAGAGAAAATATGCATTGTCTTAAAGAAAAATAAGTTATTTATTTATAATATAAAATAATTTTATATTATTATCTAATCATAACTTATTATATATAATATGTTTATTAATTTTTTTATAAATATGTTAAAAATTATATAATTTTAATTAATAATTAAATGTCATTATAAAATTATTTTAGTATATTACCATCCATCTCTAAAAAAAATATTATGTATTGATTGACATTGTTGTCCATACGAGCTTTATATGTGCTACTAATGGTTCCAAATTTCAGTGCATGATTACTAACTATTCGTGGTTATGGCTGTCACAGACTGTGTGAATGCAGATAGAGGAAAGCAGAGTTGTTTTTTAGTTTTTAACTTTTTATCGCTTTTACAAGTTACCCTAGATGTTAAAAGTTCATTATCAGCCTCTCCTCATCTTTCACACTCTCACGGACCCTCTTATTTACTTTATCGCTACTTTTTAGGAAGAGATAGAGAATGTTTGCCTTCAATAATCAATCCATGTCAGACATCTACCGTTTAACAAAACATATACACAGACAGAATCATTTTTTTTTTATACTCTATGTAAATATTTTATTCATATTTATTATTTTATTCCTTATATTATATTTTTTTTCTTTTTAGATGTATATCAGTATATATGAAATTGTTGGTGCATCATTTTATATATATACATAGAAATCAATTCACATCTGGGTATGTTTGATTTACGAAGAAAAGTAAAATAAAAGAAAAAAAGATAAATAAAATTTGTAAGTTTTTGTTTCTCTTATTTAGTT
Organism: Mucuna pruriens; assembly: GCA_025330945.1. NCBI lineage: Eukaryota > Viridiplantae > Streptophyta > Magnoliopsida > Fabales > Fabaceae > Mucuna > Mucuna pruriens. The sequence continues at coordinate 2,067,765 of JAENHJ010000271.1, read as the reverse complement.
ATATAAAAATATATTTATAATATAACATAAATATTATTCATCATAATATATATCTCTATATATATATATAGTAAGAATAATTTATTCTTTTATTGTAAGAAGACACTTTCTCTCTTCTTTTCTTCTCCAATTAGAGAAAACTCCAAAAATATGGGTCCCCATAATTTTTATTCTTATACCTTTCATGATATTATATTAAGAAACCAAATGAAAGGAACAAACATTTTTTTAATCTTTTCCATCGATCTCTCTTCCTCGTTTCCCTTTTCACCTCTTCTGTGTCAAACTTTTATATTTACACTACTTAATAATATTTTATAAAATGCAAAATTAATCAATTCAATAATAAATTATTTGATATTTTTTTATTATATATATATCAAATTTCACAGAATAGGACGTTAGGTGAATTTTATATTCTACTTTCAATTAAAATGCGTTTTTAAGATGTATGTATAACAATAATTATATAGCGTTGCGTAGCTAGAGAATTAACTTTTTGAGGTTTGAATAATAAACTGATAAAAAAAATGAATGATGCAAAAGTTGACAGACACGAGAAAAAAATCATAACGTTATTATGCAATGCCATTATTGAGGAAGAAAAATTATAAGAATGGAAGAAAATCATAAAGTTATTATGCAATGCAATTATTGAGGAAGAAAATATTAAAAAAATGAAGAGTAAAAAAAGGGGAAAAGACAGAAAGTGCACTTCAGAAGAAGCCAGTTTGGCTTGTGTTTTGGTCTCTTGTACGTGCGAGCTTCAAAGGCATCCTTTAGTTTCCTCATCCACATTCTTCCATCCTCTTCCCTCTCTCTCTCTCTCCTCTCACACACTCACACACCACACAAAACTGAAACTTCCTCAAGTAGCTAGTAATTAAACTGTTCTTAGCATTCTCTAGCTCCAAGCATATACTTTAGTAATGCTAGTTGCTTTTGGTTTCTCACAAGTTTTCTTTCTTTTTTTTTTAAGTAATTTTATTTAAAATACAATCAAATATTAAATATAAATATCTTTTTCTATGAAGATTTGAATCTTGATTTATCACATTATAAAAGACTAACCCTTTCTGCTAAATTGGAACTGGTTGATTTTTGGTGATGCTAGTTGCAACAAGGTGTGTGTTTAAGAGTTAATTAAAGTTGGTAGCTATAGGTTTGGTTTGGAGTCAATCCATCTCGGGATCCATTCTCCTTTCTCAGCTTTTTCCTCTTTCTCTCTGTCGGTGGTGTTCTCAAGAATATCTGAAAAGTTTGAAGAATAGAGAAAGCTAAATATAAGCAAGAGGGATCCATATCCATGAGCTGAAGAGATCGATCAGATCCATTCATTCCCTACCATATATACTATATCCTTTTCAGTGTAAGATCTCACAAATTCTTTTGGTGCAAATAAAGTTTCAAAGTGTACTATATATAACAAAGCTATTGTTATTATTGTGTGTATATCTCACTTTATGCCTTCTTACTTAATTGATTTTACTTATATAAAGGTTTGGTGGTGGAAGAAAAAATGTCCAATTTGACGTCTGCATCCAGTGAAATAAGTGCTTCTTCCGGAATCAGGAACGAAAACGGTTCTCTCTATGCTCAATTTTCCTCCACCTCAATAAATCAAGAACCACCGCAACCTAAAAAGAAGCGAAGTCTTCCAGGCCACCCAGGTCTTATATAAACCATCAAACAATACTACTACTTTTTTTTCTTCTTCTAATTGATGCTGGATTTGCTACAAATATCAACATTTAGTTTGTTTCCTATAATTAGTGTATGTTTAATTCACTTTAGAGTGTAATTTTTATGCATTGGGTAAAATTTTATACTATCTTAGTATAATTTTTAAAATAATTATTATCAAAATTAATAAAATATCTTTATACTATATTAAAAATTCATATACCATATGCTCTTTACTTAATTCGTGAAATGTTTTTAGTGTCGTTCTTGAATGAGAGTTGAAGTTAATTTGTTTAAGTAATTAGAGTAATAAAAGTTTGTATAAAATATGAGTATAAAGTATGAAAGTGAAAGTTAAATTTTCAAAGGTTTATCCTACATAATGTTTGGCAAGAAACAGTTAGTGTATTAATTGTATATATATGTTGTTTTAGAATTGAATGATGATGTTGGTGTTAATTGGTTCAGAGCCAGGGGCAGAAGTGATAGCTTTGACTCCGCAGACCCTTTTGGCAACGAACAGGTTCGTTTGTGAGATATGTAACAAAGGGTTTCAAAGAGATCAGAATCTGCAGCTTCACAGAAGAGGGCACAATTTGCCATGGAAGCTAAAGAAAAAGAACAGCAAAGAGGCGAGAAAGAAAGTGTACGTGTGTCCAGAGGAAACATGCGTTCACCATGACCCGTCAAGGGCCCTTGGGGACCTCACAGGAATCAAGAAGCACTTTTTCAGGAAGCATGGGGAGAAGAAGTGGAAGTGTGACAAGTGCTCCAAACGCTATGCAGTTCAATCGGATTGGAAAGCCCATTTCAAAGTTTGTGGCACTAGAGAATATAAATGCGACTGTGGTACCCTCTTCTCTAGGTAATTCTGAATCTCATTAATTTCTCAACTTTTTATTGATTTTAAATGCCAAAACCAAACCACTCATTTCCAAAACCCATTCTAAATTGCTTAATTAAAAAATATCTATTTATTAACAAATTCACATTGGGTTTACTAGGGTTGTCGTGTTGGAATCGCTGGACTTCAATTGGATTTGCTTTGGTTTAATTTAATATCTAATCCAATAAAACATAATAAGATTAGTTTGTGTTTTATTGTTTACAGCGGAATTTAATTTTAACTTTATTCGGTTTGAATTGAATTAGGTAGTTAAGTTAATCACATAAAACAATAATATATTCTAGAAATTAAAAAAATAAAAATTTAATTAGAAAAGAATTAAAAATAAAATGTTTGATTAATTTAACTCATTTAAAATCAGAACATTCAAATGTATTAAGTTAGCTAAACAATAATCATAAAGAGTCATGTCACAATTAAAATTACAATATAAAAAATTTAAAATAACTCAAATATATCACTTCAACTTAAGTATAATAAGAAATTAGTTATATCAAAAATTTCAATATAAATATAAATTAAAATATATAATTATAAAATGTATTATAATTATACATATATGACAATGAATAATTATAATTTTATTAATATTATTATAAGACAATCGAATTGAAAAAACACACTAACTTGACATTCAATTAATTATAATTAAATTAGTCAAAATAAACTCAATTCAATCCGATCAAACGATGGCTCAGTTGATTGAGTTCACAGATTAATTATAACTCACTTACATTTCTATATTTATAAACTTTATCTAATAAAAATAAATTATTAGTATATTATAATTTTATAATAATAATTTAATTAAAATTAGTTTTAAAAAAATTACATTGCTGTGTCTGAATAATTCAAAAATTTATTTTTACGTGATTGTCTTCGTCATGAACCGTTATATATATCAAGATGGTTGACTAATTTTAATTAAAACAATTACATCAAAAGGTATATCAATAATGATTTTTAATTTACTAACCGTATAAAATTATTTAGTCTAATAATACATTAAAATCCAACTCTTATGCTAACAGTATAATATTGTAAGATTATACTAATAAATAATTTTGTTGGCATAAAAACTGATAAATATTATTACTATATCATATTATTATATTATTAGTATCATATATATATATATATATAATTAAATCACCACTCTATTTTTTATTTCTTTAATTAAAATAAAAATTATAAAAATTCACTCCTTTTCTCTTTTATATAATTTTTTATTTTTTTCTTTCTTTATTTATTACATCTATCACTTTCTTTCTTTATTTTTTTCCACCTTAATTCACCTAATTTTGGAGTGTCCGATTATCATGACTTCTATTTCAAATGTGAATAAGAAAATTAATAATTAGGAAAAAGAGTATTCTTTAGAACCATTTGCCACTTTTTAATAACATATAATAAGAAAAGGGATAATAATTGAAATATGAAATATCAATATGTGAACACATGTATTTGAGTATCAATTGCAGTTATATTATAATTTATACTTCAATTTTTACGACGTTTTCTATAACTATATATTTCCTTTTATAATATCACACATTTTTTTTCTCTATTCCTTCTATCTTCCTCCTTTTTACATAAAATGTACAATTTTTTTATAAGAAAAAAATCTAAATATCTAAAAATTTCTTATCACACCTTTTTTTTTTCTCTCAAATGTGTCAAATTAATACACAGCCTAGCATTTTTGTATCAATTGGGGAGTGAGTGAGGACACAGTTGCGTAATAACAAGTTCAAAGTCCCAAAAGATAAGAAAGGAAAGTGTGTAAAACAGCACAAACAACAAAAAATTGTACTCTAGCCAGGAATGTGTGATATATATACATGAAAAAATAAAAATAAAAACTATATGTAATATTATATTAGAATAAAACTTAGAAATATTTTTTTATATATTTTTTATGTATTCTCAAATTAAAATTAAAATTTTATCTTGATAGTCTGCCTAATAAAAATTTGCATTAAATATCAACTTAGATAAAAGAAAAATACTAAAAAACACTTATACGACTGTATTAAAAATAAGTTTGATTAAATTTCTTAATAAGTAATTATAGAAAAGAAAAATGAAATAAATTTTTTCATAAGATAAAATTAGTTTATGCATAAATTAATTTATAATTTTTTTTATATTAACTTCTCCAATAAAAAATTATTTTTTTATAACTTATTCATAAGCTAATTTTAATTTATAAAAAAATTATTTTATTTTATTTTTGGTATTTTTTTCTCTATGAGTATTTGTGACTGACAATTTTAAACAAACATGCCTAAAATTGATTATGCTAAAATATATTTATTTTCTTGGTTTGCCTTTTTTTTTGGTTGCAGAAGAGACAGCTTTATCACTCACAGAGCCTTCTGTGATGCCTTAGCACAAGAAAGCATTAGAACAGTGAACCCTCACCCTCACCCTCACCCTCACCACCCTCTCCTGTCATCAACTTACAGCCAATTTCCTAGGCATGCCCTTCAAGCACCATCACTTCTGAAAAGAGAACAAGAATTCAACTTCTTAAGTCAAGAAATTCCATCATGGTTGGCTTCTCCACCGGCAGAAGAAACTATCAGAAGCTTAGACTTCTCAACGCCACATGCGAACAACCAGTCCTTCGTCCAGCACGAAAACCCTAACCCTACTTTGGTTCCTTCTTTGAGTTCCTTCCCTTATTCAACCTCGCCTTCTCCTCACATGTCAGCCACTGCTTTGTTGCAAAAAGCGTCGCAAATAGGCGCAACAGTGAGTAGTAGTGCAGCTTCAGAAGCGATGCTAAGACCCCACTTGTTAGTGCAGCAGGTTCACGTGCCCGAGTGTAGTAGTACTATAGGGTATTACATGGCTCCATCTTCGGCCGTTTCTGGAACGGTTATGCCCTCACGTGAAGAAATAGTAGGGACTTGTGGCTTTGCTCGTGGCTTGGCATCTTAAGGGAATATAATAAAGCTGCAATCCACTCTGATTACTTGGAAGAAGGTGCTGCCAACGTTGCAGAAGCTAGCTAGCTTCTAGTGCTCATTATCGAGCATCTTCTCTCTTTTCCACATGATGGGTAGTGTAGTGTAGTGTAGTAGTACTGTGCTGTGCCTTCTGCCAGTGCCTTTGAGGAGCCTATATATATATATATATATTTAATCCATCAACAGATATTGTTTATAACTTCCAGGAATTACTTGTTTCAAAACCAACACAATCCCCTTTTGCTTATAAAAGCAACAAAGGGTAGTACTGCACTAGGTGTCAACCAATGTTTTTAATTGTAATCTCGTCTGTGCATGATTTCACTTGATATGGCAGAAAATTGCAAAAACAATGCTGTTGATAGGAGATTTCCGAATCTTAGAGAGGAGTATTTTTCTCAAAAAGATCTTCTTCATTAATTAATTAATTAATATATATAAAAGGATTCAGGTTATTGTATGTCTAAAAATTACTCTTTTATCTTTATTGTTAATTTTTTTTAATTTCGAGTAATTCATCTTTGATTTAAGAAAGGTATTTTTCATTATCATCTTTTATTTTCTTGGAATCTAAGAAAGGTATTTTTTATTATCATCTTTTATTTTCTTGGACTCTAATAGATAAGATATGTTATTAATTAAAATTATTAAATTATAAAAAAATGAAATGTGAGAACCAAGAGTAATTCTCTTGAAACTTGATCCCTCTTTGTGTATACATAAATATAATCAACATTATGTTAGTTTCACTAGAATCAAGCTCAAATTTCTTAAACAAAGTATTGGCTCATGTCTTGTAATTGGAAAAAAAATGTAATTAGAATGAAAGATTCCATAATCAATTAAAAAATTAATCACATCAATCATACCTATAACATGATAACTTACAAATCACTAATATAACTTACATTAATTATTATATCATTTAATAACTTTTAATTGGATAATGTTATTTTAAAACTCACCATTAAATTGAATGTTTCATTTTCTCATGTAAATAAAATTTTATATTAATTTAAATTTATTTGATAACTTATTTAAATTTACACTAAGATTAATATAGTATATGTTTTTTAAAATATAAATAATTTAATTACTTTTTATTATTTTTAAATTTTAACCAATTATTTGAATCAATAAAATCTATATTCTATACTATATAAAATCATTGATAATTTAATAATTAATATAAATTACATCGAGATAATAACACAATGCTTCCTCCTTTGTATTCTTGATCGTATGACAAGCAAAGCATGACCGCTTTAATGCTTATGAGGTTTGTACATGAACTATAATTAATTGTTGTTTAATTGTTGTTTTTTTTACGAAATCACGTGTATCTTCTAAAAAAAACATACTTAAGCGACCATATAACAAGTAAACACATGTTAAACATTCCTTTAATTAGTGGCTCTAGTGTATTTTCATTTTCTTTGATCAATTTGGTATAACTTTAAAATGATTTTTCAAAAAGAATATAAATTTTGATAAGTTGGAGATATATTATATTAATAACTTTGCTATAGAATTTTTTAAAACATTTTTTTATAAAAATATGGACACTGAACTCGACTGTTATTTAAATTTTAGAGTTATTATTCTCCCATTCAACTTAAGCAAATTTTGTTACGTACCGTGTGTCTAAAGCCATGGCCTTCAATGTTAAATGAGCTAGTCGAAATTATAATCTTTAATTTGAATTTAAGATTTGTTACCACCTTTAGATATATACTAGCTAAAAGATAATTGCATAATCAGTCAGAAAAATAACAATATTAAAAAGTTAAATTTATATATCATATTTAGTATACACAACTTAACTAAAAATATATCGAAGAAAATCTACAACAAACTAATTATAATAGGGATTTACTAAGAATTTATTTAAATAAACTTCACATATTTAAAAATTTAAGACTCAAGTCTAACTTATTATTTGTTATAAATTTTTTTAAGTATAGTATGATTTTTTTAAAATTTTAACTTAATATGGTAGTATGTTTGAAAGCTTATTTCATACAAAAACTTTTAGATAAGTTTAACGTAATAGGTTAATCAATTAACATATGGACGAGAGAAAGAAAAACTCAATGTATAAATTATAAAAATTAAAATCACTACAACCTTAAGCCATGAAAAAAGGTACGTTAAGTTTCATAAAAATTGAGTCTAATTTATTTATATAATATAATTATTTATAAGGTCTAGTTAATATGACATTTTAATAATTTATTTTATAATAATAAAGTCTCTAAATAAGGTAAAAATTTATTTTCCAGTAAATTTATAAGTTTGATTTTTTATGTATTTGGATCAATGGTAAATACTAAACATTTAAAAAAGGGATTATTATATGATTTTAATATATTATAAAAAATTAATATAATAATACTAAAAAAAATTATTATTTACTTAAATAGGTCCTGTGTTGAACTATAAGACTTTTTTACTAGCTTAAAGTATGATGTTTTTAATTAAATAAATTTTTATAAAAGTTTTAACCTAATTTATTTCCTAAAAAATCAGGTTTAACTTCACCTAATGTTTACTAGCCATAAGTCTAAGCCCGATCACCTATTTTCATACTTAATGATAAGTTAGATTTATAATTTTAGCTTTTATAATATATAATACATCATCTTAAACAATAAATTTAAAATTATACAAAATTAATAAAAAAAATTACATTGGAGGACAACTAAAAAAAAAAAAAATCCTTTTTTAGTGTCGATACTGAATTTTAGGGTACACTTTTTGCCTTACAAATCAGCAAGATATATTATGTTAGCCATTTTGTTTTAATTGCCGTTCAAACGAAAATCAATATACTTTTAGCTCAAGTTGATTAATTATTAAAGTCTAGTTTGATTGCTTTCCTCCTAACTTTATTTTGTAAGCATTATCATCTTATATCACTTTCGTATATAAGGATAAAGGATTGTTTTTCTATGCATGATCCAGAAAATTAGAATTTTAAAAATAAATATAAATTAATAGGTAAAATTATATCAATATCTTGATATTAAATAAAGTTTTTAAATATCTCCTCTGTAATCTGGTTATTTTTTAGGCTATATAAAGCTGCTTGTGAGTAGATATAAAAGAGAGTTCGTGCTATAATAATAATAACTATTGTCAAAGTGAGACAAGGAACAGAAATATTCTTGCTTTAATGTCTTCTCAGTTCTCACCATCCACTTTATAGGAGAAAAAACCTACTTCAACTAATAGAGTTGAATTTATAGCAGGAGATTAACAAAAGTGTATAAAAATATATTAACTAAATTAATTTTCAAAACTTTAAATGTGTATATTTTTAATTTGTAATTTTTAACTACTAGTAATTTTTTAATTAAATTAACATTCTTATTAATTTTTTAAAAAAATTATGTTTTATTATTAGATTGATAGTATTTCTAAATATTCATATAATACGTAAGTTATTCACTACTTTAGAATTAAACTAAAAATATAATAATATATTAAATTGATAATTGAAATTATAAACATCGAATAATTTAATTTTTAAATTATAAAAAGTCATTTTATTCCGAAAATTATCAAACATTGGTTATTTGAATTTGTAATTTTATAGTTTTAAAAATTAAAATAACCATCAACCATCGTTTAATTCCATTCTAAAAAAAATGACTAAATTGGCTACTATTTAATAATTTTAAATATTAAAATGTAATTTTCACTACTTTAAGAATTAAATTGCTGAGCACTCGTAATTTTAAAGAGCAATTTCTAATATTACTCTTTAAATTATTATCAAGCAATTGTATACAATTATTTATTTTAATATTTCATCAATATTTATATTTAAACATACTTCAATCCTAGATATTGCAAAATAACAAAGAAGGAGAGGTTGCGCAGATAGTTGTTCATAAAATTTCACAATAAAATTGATTAGTTTGAATTTTGGTTGCAAGTAATAATAAAATAATAAATAATAACTCTTAAATAATAAATTTCAAGCATGTGAAGCATTTGAACTATCTCTTTATTATCAAACTCGTAGATTAACTAAAACATGATTGTTTCCGCTTAACCCTTGTTCGAATATTGGATAATTACGTTTTAGAGATTTTTTAATTTTAAATAATTGTATATATTAAATTATTTTCTAACGCCCTATGTTTGAGTTTGGGGTTTTAATCCCTTCCCATTATTGTGATCCTGTTTAAATAATTTATTAAATTGATTATTTCTTTTATTAGCAATGTTTGTCATGGAATCGTTATCTGAAAATGTAAAATAAATAAATAAATAAATAAATAACAGTAGGGGAAGAAACAAAAAATAAAAATGCAATCAAAGGCAATGATAAATCCTCATCTCGACCCAAAATCGATACATATCAAATTTCAATATTTCACAGCCACCAAACAGTAAAAAAAAGGAAGCTCTCCCTTTAGCCACGAACAAGCCCATCAAACACCATACGTTTGGGCTTTAGGCCCAATGCATTAGTTTGATGAGCTTAGGCCTTAAGGAAATTGTGCTGAAAGTGGGTTTTATTGTGACCACTAAAACAAGTAAAAATTAATTATTTTATTTGACAATTATCTAATTATTATAAATACTAATCACCTATGTACCACTTGTTTCATGGTTTATCATATAAATTTTCCTATTGTTATTCACTTTATGCTAGCATTTCCTTTTCACGAGTATTACATGGATTTAGGTGCAAAGTTGGATGTCTCAAATTTCATTTGCACTAATTAAATTAGATTTAGATTTATATTGTTTTGAGTTATCATATTTTATTTTTCACAAGTATTTCTTTCGAGGAATTCTGTTGAAGGTATTTTCAACCCAAAATTTATCTGAACACGATTCGGACTCGTTGATTAAGTTGGTGTAGGAATTTTTTGCATGATGTTTGGGCTATTAGATTTATTCAGAATACATGTGCAGTGAGCGTTGGTGTAGGTTTTAAATATTCAATTTATTTGGGTAATGCAACATGCAAGATAAATGAATAGTGATAAAATAAAAATGAAATATATAACACAATGTTACAGAAAGAAAAAAACGTGATATAAAAATTTAAATGTTATGATGTAGATATTTGTAGATATTTTGTTTATTATGTCCTGTCCAGTTAATTAAATTTGTTATTTGTGATTAAATAAATATTTCACAAAAATTTAATTTTTTTATTCTAAATTTCAGGCAATGATATGTTATGCTGACGAATACTTTATACTATTTTCGTGTATTACAAGAATAATAAAAGTTCATCTATAATCACGTTATCTTATGCCTTAAGAAATCTTAATTTATATATATATATATTTACTCGAAAGGAACAATGAATGAATACTCGCATTTCTAAAAAAAATATATAATTTACTCAAAGTAAAATATTGAAAATGATGGTTAAAAATAATTTGTTGTATTTAAAATCAGCAATACTTAGACATTATAATAAATATTCAATTAATTAAAAAATTAGATTATCTTTCGAATTTTTAATACTATTGTATGAACTTAATATTCTTAATTAAAGTAAAATAACTTCTCATTAATTAATTTAATGTTAATCAAACACACAAAAGATTTCTTTGATGACTAAGATAATACTAATAGAATAAAATATAATAATGTTATCATAATTTGTTAGTCTAATGTATTTATTATCTCAAGAGATTAGCTGAGTTAGAAAATAACAATATAGGATCTCTCTATAACTTTATTTCTTTTTTTGTTTACATGAAATATAGGTGAGTGAGTCCTGGAGATTTGTGAGGGCCTAACTGTATCTTTTATCTATAATAATATATATAAATATATAATATATAATATATGTAAATGGACATAATATTATTATGTATAATATATATTATATAATAATATAATATATTTTTATTTAACATATTATCTTATATGTATTTATAATAATTTTGATATGTAAATTATATTATTAATTAAAATATTAAAAATAAATTTAAGAAAATATTTAAATAACAAATATAATTCTAAAAATATTATAGAATTTTTATAGTTTTAAGAAAAGTAACTATATAAGTAAAATAATAATTTGTATAATTTTGTTTAAATTATATTTTTTAAAGTTTTATAATTGAAAAATAATACTTAAATTAAAATTTATATTTTAGATGATTATATGTATTTTTTTGTTAAAATAATAATTTTATCATTTGAATATAATTTATATTTTATTTTATTATTATCTATTTTGTTTAATATGGACTAAACATTATTATGATTAAATTTTATCGTATTTTGAACTACAATACATATTTAATCATATTTTATTATATTCTTATTACGGGTCTTCATTTATTTACTTGAGAGTTTTTTTTATTCTTTGTATATATAAATTAAAATTATTATCTTGAAGTTAGAATGTTTGTAGTTATTATCATTTAAAGAAAGTATTTTTAATTATTTTTTTCAATGAGAATATTTTAATATATTTTTTTAATCTTTTATCTCTTTTAATTTATTATTTATAATATTTTTAGTTTTAAATTAAATTTTATATTTTAAAATTATTAATAATTTAAACAATATTATATCATAATATAAATTATCTATTATAAATTTATTTATTATAAATTTTAATTATAATATAATTTATATATTTAAAAATTTTTATTTATTATAAATTTTAGTTATATAGATAAATACTTATTCTGTGTCATACAAAAGTTAAAATATTAGTTTATAATTATCAATAATTCTAAACTAAATAATGTTTTTAATCTATCAAAATCTCATAAATTTGTTATTTATATAATCTCCTATATTAATAAGTTATAATTAGTCAATCTAAATGTTTTATTATCTATATAGTCCTTTGTTTATTTTCATTATTTTTGTTGATTGAGTATTATTTTTTAATCTTTTTATAATCACGACTTTTTTTATTTATTTAATTCCTATATTATTATAAATTTTCGATAGTCTTTCACTTTTTTAAGGCACATAAATATTTAATAAACAAAATAAAAAAAACATTAAAAAGAAACTATACAGAGAAAATTTAATTTATAAATAAAGAAAAAAGAAATAAAAATCATAATATTTTAATACACAAATTCAAATTCATAAGAAAAAGTTTAGATGCAGTTTTTTTATATGTATTTAGTGTTATTTTTTTAACTAAAATTAAAATTAATTTAGATTAAAAAAATACTAAAAACACTTATTTGCATCTAATTTTTATCCGAATCCTAATCGTAATCATAATATCGTACATATTAAACATATTAAGCAATTTTTATATATGTCAATTATTATTCTTTCAAGTATTCCCAACAGCCACCACACAACGTTGCCATTTGCAGATTAACGTTGCCATTTGCAACGATTTCGTAATTCAATTAAGGTAGCTCGATCTCATCGCAACTGCAAACATGGCTTTGAGGCTTTTGTTAACGCAGGTAAGTTGTTTCATATTCCTCAATCAAACACAACCTTCGTCAATGCTTCCCTTCTTTTTCTTGTTCCCGAAACCCTAATATTGACTTTTAATAGGATTGGCTTATTGATTTTCATACCCCTTTCTCATCCACCCGTTTTCTAGATTCTTTTTACTTGAATGGATAATGGGTCTAATGGGTTTCTTCTGGTTTTGATTCAGGATAAGAAAATTTAAACCTTTCTGCTGTAGGGGGGAAAAGCATAATTTTTTTCCATGTTATTGAGACCTTATAGCAAATTGTTGTCTTTGTGTTTTGAGAGTCTGTCTTCATCATCTTGGCAGAGTGGTGAAGCATTAAGCTTTTTTAGGAGCAGTGAAGATTGCAACCATATTGATTTCAGCTTGTTGGGTTATATATGATCCTTTGTTTATTGAGGTTGTTTGCTTTGTGACTTATGAATGAAGATTCTGTGGAGGGTTTTTCAAGTATCAGTTTTGAACAGCTGTTTTGTAGCTTCTTATTGTTCATCTTATATTATTTTATTAGTGGTGGGATTTTTGGTAGTTTGTACGAGGTCCTAGGTTCAAACTTCATTGCCATCATTGTACACATGCACAAAAAAAAGAACTTAAAGAAACAGTGTGTAAGCCACTAGGCTAGGATGAGAACTTCAACTTGTGTTCATTAAGCATGTTATTGTTGTATGTATTATTGATTAAATGTGGCTTATTTTTTGCACGATCCTAGTCGCTATATATAATCTATATTTTGGAATTCTTTAATGCTTCAGTTACTTTTGTAATTTACTTTTACAGGTTGCAAGACATCAGTCCAAATTTGGACAGATTAAAAGTGTGTATTCTACAAGCTATTTTTCTGTCAATAAGATTGGAAATCACGCAGGTATAAATCCCTTCCTCCCAGACCATGCATTTTTCTTATAGTTAACTTCATGTTATTTGTGTATCTAAGCAACGGTCTTTGCTTTTCTTAATGTCGATTTTTTTTCCTAATTATGTTCGTTTGGGAATTAACCTTCTAGAATTTGTTGTCTTGTGGAATTATTTCATCTTTTCTCCATTTTCTTGGGAGGTGGGGGTGGATATGTTTATTTGTGAAATTATTCATGCCTTTTTTTTTTCCTTTTTCAATATATTTTCAAATTCAAAGTACCTGGGTATTATGTCCCATTTGGCATTTAGCTTTTGTTTTTGCACTTACTTCCAAAATTCTGTAGGGAATAGGCTTTTGTGTGCCCAGGAGAGATTTCAGTCTAGCTACCTTGGCAGTCTAGCTCGTCGAGCACGTGACGCAGATGAGGCCGCTGAAGTTGCTTATCTCAAAGAACTTTACCATCAGAATGATCCTGAGGCTGTGATTAGAGTATTTGAAAGCCAGCCATCTCTGCATAATAGTCCTTCAGCTCTTTCTGAATACGTAAAAGCATTAGTGAAAGTTGATAGGCTTGATGAAAGTGAATTACTGAAGACATTAAGGAGAGGTGGTTATTTGACTTGAATTGCTCATTTTCATGTGATTGATTACCCTATATTTGTCAATCCTGAGGCTGTTTGATATCTTGTCTCATTTATCTGGAATTCTTTGATGATCTTAATTGTGAGGGACATCAGTAGGTTATCAATATATTGTTGAACTAATAGAACTGATTGGTTAAATAATCTTCTGTGCTTATCTGTTTCTCTCAAGTGAGTAAATAAGTCTTAGTGTAAAATGGTATTTTAGTAATTTGTTTTGTGCCAATAATCCATTTGTCTGGTTGCACTGTTAGTCAATAATCTTTTCCATGGATTATGAAGTTCAATTAATGACTTGCGCTATTAATAAGATTAATAAAGAATGTAATGGTGATGCCTCTTTTGACCTCTTATGTAGTCATAGGACAAGTATGATTTTCTAAGGCTGCATGAACAAAATGATGCAAGATAGAAACTATATTCAGCTGAAAAAATTGGCATTTCAACTAATACTTGTCTCAAAAGTAATATTAATCTTACTGCATCAGCTATATGGACCTTTATTTCTTTAGCATATTTTTCAGACTCTAAATTATGACCTGACATGATGTGAATTTTCAGGCATGTCCAATTCAATAAGTGAGGAAGATACTGCAGCTGCTCTCACTGCTTTTAGAAAATGTGGGAAATCAACAAAAGACAATACTATTGGAACTGCTAATAATCCAATTCATATGGTGGCTAGAGAAGGTGGGAATTTAAAAGATCAGCTATGGCGTACAATTAGGTCACTTGCAGTGGTCTTTTTCTTGATTTCTGGTGTAGGAGCACTCATTGAAGATAAAGGAATTAGTAAAGGTATTGCCTTGTCAGTGTAACCCGTTCATATTCATTATTTTTTATTGAATCTGAATTTAGCAGACATGTTCTTTGGTTTGCTTTTTCATATTTCCCAGGACTTGGTATAAATGAAGAAGTGCAGCCCAGCATGGATTCAAGTACAAAATTTAGTGATGTAAAAGGTGTTGATGAGGCAAAGGCAGAGCTGGAAGAAATTGTTCACTACCTTAGAGATCCTAAGGTAGACATCTCTGGCATAAATTCATGCTATCCCCGTTGCATACATTTCTAGCACTGTGAGCTCAAGCTTGAGCACTTAAACTTGTGTTGTATGTTTAGATATAATATACTTTTCAACTTTGCTATTTAACCTATTTTCATTGATACATGTTTTGGTCTATTGTTATCTTGTTGATTACTTCTTGTGATTATTGATTTGATGCCACTAAAAGTTATGTAGCTGCAAGTGTCTATGGACTTGGGGATGCAGATGGAAAATCTTAATATATCATTGTCAAGTGACGTGCCATTCAATTCAAGTAAAAATTAGAGTAATTTGTGAATAAATTGAATCTCTTTCTTTGGGTACTAACTAAAACTCAAATAACTTGGCTACAATACACACTTCTAATATGTTGCTTTTATAGAAGCTTCTGTGTCACTATTCAGTAGGCACCTTGGTTCCTTAGCTTTCAATATGCCTACCAAACATCAATATGCATTGCACAGCTTGTGCTGGAGCAAACTAGGTAACTGGATTTGGGTTTTTACTTCAGGATGATACCTACCAAACATCAATAAGACCATACTTGTTTAACATGTGCTTACTAGTTACTACCTGCTTCTATTGGTGGTGATGAACTGATGATTTCATGCGAGAATCTAAAATTGGGTGGCATATCCAAGATAATTTCTTAAATGGGCTATTCAGTAGTCACATTCCTTTGCATACTCTTTTTTTTTTTTTTTACATTTTATATGCTTTTTTCTTGATTGCATATACTGTCCTGCACTTTTCCTTATTATCTTTGTTATTGTATGACTTGTTTCCCTTGTGACAGCGCTTTACTCGTCTTGGTGGTAAACTTCCAAAAGGAGTTTTGCTTGTTGGTCCTCCTGGCACTGGAAAAACAATGTTGGCAAGAGCTATTGCTGGAGAGGCCGGGGTCCCGTTCTTCTCCTGCAGTGGAAGTGAATTTGAAGAGATGTATGTAGGTGTCGGTGCACGAAGGGTGAGGATCTTTTTTTCTGCTGCAAGGAAGCGAGCACCTTCTATAATATTCATTGATGAGATAGATGCTATTGGAGGAAGCCGAAATCCAAAGGACCAAATGTACATGAAGATGACATTAAATCAGTTACTGGTCGAGCTAGATGGATTCAAGCAAAATGAGGGCATAATTGTTATTGGTGCTACTAATTTTCCAGAATCATTAGATAAGGCATTGGTCAGACCAGGGCGATTTGATCGCCATGTTGATGTTCCCAATCCAGATGTAAAAGGAAGACAGCAGATTTTGGAATCACACATGTCAAAGGTATGGTTTAATCCCTTGCAAAGAATGTTATAGAACACCAATTTGAAAAGGATAAAAATAGGATTAAATTACACCAGATTACAGTAATTTCTTGCTGTCCCAGCGTTAAGAAACTCCTACAGAGGTTATCTCTGTCCAGAAAACTACCAAAGGCATAAGTGTCCCTTAACACCTCCTCCCCTCAACATTATTCCCTACAGAAACTGTCAAATGGCAGTTATTAAAGCTGCATTCATTATTAAAACTTAGTCACAACATGACAGTTATTAAAAGTGCAGTAATTCTTACAACTAAGGCCTGTTTCAATAAACTTCTCCATAAACACTTATAGAAAGGGAAAAGAAAAATGAAATAAAGTTTTCCATAACATAAAATTAGCTTATGCATGAGCTAATTTGTAGAAGCTCTTTCATATTAGCCTCTCCAAAAACTTATTTCTAATTTATGCATAAGCTAATTTTCACTTATGAAGAAGTTTTTTTCATTTTTTCTTTTCCTATAAGTATTTATGATAAAATTTATCCAAACAAGTCCTAAGTCCTATATTTTCTATAATAGACTTTTCCAAATAGTTGGTATCTGTGGGTGGTCTGATGCCTTATCATTACCTTCCTCTGGAAGTTTTGCCTTGTTCTTAAGACAAAAAGTTGGAAACTGCTGCTGCAAAACATATTGGTTTTCCCAAGTTGCATTCTCCACTGCTAAACCTTTCCATTGCACTAAATATTACCTGATTTCATCACTTCTCTGCTGTCTAAAATTTTTCCTGGCTGAACTTCTGTTGGATGAGTCTCCAATTTAGGTGGCAATTTTGGTTCAATAAAACAACCAATTGTCTTTATTGATTGGGACACATGGAAAAGTGGTATCTTTGAAGTAGGAGGAAATTGCAGCTTGTAAGAAACCTCTTCATACTTACCTATAATTTGAAATGGTCCATAGAAATGAGGAGCTAACTTGTAGTTGATCAGGTTAACAATGAATTGCTGTCTATGTGGCCTGAATTTCAAGAAAACCCAGTTGCCTATAGAGAATTGTTGGCATTTCCTCCTTTTACAGGCATACTGCTTCATTTGATCTTGGGCTTTAGCTAGATGATACTTAAGCTAAGCAAGTACTTAATCATGTTCTTGTAACTCTTTGGCTACATCCTCCACTTTTGTTTTTTCTTCCATAAAATAAATATTAGTAGGAGGAGCTCTTCCATACAGCACCTGAAATGTAGTACCAATGGATGCATGAAAGGTTGTTATACCATAATTCAGCCCATGATAGCCAAATAGACCAAGTCCTCGGTTGTTCAAGAGTAAATTTTTGGTAGTCATGTAGTACCTATTCCCTTGCAGTTTTTTTTTTTCTTTTTCTTTATTTTGCATTTTTTCTTATTTTTTATTTCACAAAAAATTAGGAAAAAATAACCATACATGCCAAGTGTCTTGCTTTAAAGGGGAAGGAGTACATACTACAGGGAAAATTCCATTGTCCATATGCAAAATAACATAGATAAACCTCCATGCAGTGGTTTACAACTTCAGTTTGACCATTTGTTTTTCCATGCTAAGTGTCTTGCTTTCTTTAAAACTATTCACTGTTATCTAAATAATTTCTTCCAAAAATTACTGACAAATAATTGATGATGGTCACTCAAAATAGATTATGGAACCCTATGCAACTGAACCACTTCTTTTAGTTTAACAAATATGGCAGCCACACTTAGATTTAAAAAGTCGAGTGATAAAATCCATAGATATATCCTCCCACACTTGAGTTAGATTTAGGCAAAGGCTGCAATAGACCACTAGGGGACGTGGCCATATATTTTGCCTTTGACCTAGAAGTTGATTGACTACTACCAACACCACAGCATAACCTTTAGATTTAAAATGTTGAGTGATAAAATTCATATAGAGATGTCCTCCCACACTTGAGTTGGAATAGGCAAAGGCTGAAATAGACCATCCATATGTTTTGACTTTGACCTGTGTCACAACAACGAACATACTCCATTATTGACCTTTTTATTCCATCCAACACAAAGTACTTCCTAATCTTCTCTTAGTTCTAAGATATCTTGAATGACCTCCTATAGGAGTAGAATGAAATTCTCACAACAAGATAAGGCAAGGTTGGGGGAATAACCAGCTTATTTTTTAATAATGGACTTCCATTATGCAGAGAAGAATTTGGATGACATAAATATAAAGTAAATGAATTGAATCCCTAATTTTCTTTAACAAATATTCTACAATATTGTATTGACGTGTAACATCTGTAAAACATGCTATTTAACACTCCTCAAGCTGGAAGATATATGTCATTTATGCTAAACTTGTTACAAATATATTCACCCTGAGAATCTCGAAGGGATTCAGTGAACATATCAGCTAGTTGATTGCTAGATTTAACAAAATTGGTTGTGATTTCTTTAGAAAGCACTTCTTCTCTAACAAAATGGCAATCGATCTCTCTGTGTTTGGTCCTTTCACAGAAGATTGGGTTTAATTCAATATGGAGTGCAGCCTGATTGTGACGGATATTTCCCTATATGTCTCCCAATTTTAGTTGGAGTAGTTGTCCAAACCACACAACCTCACATATAGTTGTTTCCATTGTGTGCTTATGCATTGGATCTCCTAACTATGTTTTGCTTCTTACTTATCTATGGAACACTGATGTTTTATGCTTATTTCTTTGGGCTATGATTGGCTATCCATTGGATACTTTTGTGTATGAGCTCACACACATTTATTTTGAATTTTACATAAGATGGCATTTATTATATCCATTGAATGTTATTATTATTAGAACAATGTATCAGCTTCTTGATCAGCATTACCTACTTGTTATGTTGGATTTTTGTCTCCAATCAAATACAGGTTCTGAAAGCCGATGATGTTGACCTAATGATCATTGCTCGAGGAACACCTGGGTTCTCTGGTGCTGACCTTGCAAACTTGATTAACATTGCTGCTATCAAGGCTGCAATGGATGGTGCTAAAGCTGTGAGCATGGCTGATTTAGAGCATGCAAAAGACAAGATCCTGATGGGAAGCGAACGAAAGTCAGCCGTCATATCTGACGAGTCACGAAAGTTGACTGCTTTCCATGAGGGTGGCCATGCCCTTGTGGCCATTCATACTGATGGGGCCCTCCCTGTTCACAAGGCAACTATAGTTCCCCGCGGGATGGCTCTTGGCATGGTTACTCAGTTGCCTGACAAAGACGAGACGAGCATTTCCCGGAAACAGATGCTTGCCCGGCTTGATGTTTGCATGGGTGGCCGTGTCGCCGAAGAGCTCATTTTCGGAGAAAATGAAGTCACTTCTGGTGCATCCTCAGATCTCAAGCAAGCAACTAGGCTGGCAAGGGAGATGGTTACCAAATATGGAATGGGCAATGAAGTTGGACTTGTTACTCATGATTACAATGATGATGGGAGGAGCATGAGCTCAGAGACTAGGCTTGTTATTGAGAAAGAGGTGAAGGAATTCCTTGAGAGGGCTTACACCAATGCAAAAACTATTCTAACCACTCACAACAAGGAGCTTCATGCACTTGCAAATGCTCTTCTGGAGCATGAGACTCTTACAGGAACTCAGATAAAGTCATTGCTTGCTCAAGTTAGATCTCAGATGCAGCAGCAGCATCAGCCACAAACAGTTGAAGCTCAGAGCAGTTCAAAATCCAAGACAGTACCTCCATCATCCAGCCACCCAGCATCTGCTGCGGCAGCTGCCGCCGCTGCCGCTGCCACAGCCGCAGCTACGGCTACTGCTGCTGCTGCCAAGGCTAAAAGTGCTCCCGTGGGATCTTAGCAGTACAAGATGCTACAGACATGCAGCAAACATAACTTAGTACGGCCAGATTGAAATGTGCTTATAGTAATTTTTTCAGGTTTTTGGCTTTGGTGGAACTCAACTCATGCATGCACCTTGGAGTCAAGTTGACATAAGAGTATATACATTTTCTTTTCCCATTGTTTGTAGTGTACAATGAAGAATCAAGAGATTGTCAGCTGCCTCCAACTCAATCTGTTACTCTCACTCGGTCTTTTCAGACTATAAATTATAACAAATTACCTTGTTCAATTTCCTCTATATTCTTCTCTTTTATCCTTCTTAGAGAGATCAACTGATTTTCCTTTTCTTAAATGACCTGTAAAGTCAATCTCTTTTATATTTTTTTAAATATAAATAATTATTACTTTAGACCATCAAAACAAATTTAGATTTGGGGTATAAATTTCTCCATAAATACTTATAGAAAAATAAAATAAAATAAAAATGATGATATTTTTATAAATTAATTAGAAGTTTTTTAATATTAGTTTCTCTCAAAAAAAAATTACTTTAAGTATAAGTTAATTTTAGTTTATAGTTTTTTTTTAGTTTTCTTGTCTTAAACGTATTTGAGGAGAATTTATCTTAAACAACTCTATTACACATGTACTTATCTTTAAATAATATGCTTTCCTAAAACTAAAATTCAATTATTAATTTGAATTTGGAAGAAGGATCAAGCTAATTTTATTAAATAAAAAGAATATGTAATACTTATGTTTAGTAATACATATTTTTATAATTAAAAAAGGATATTATGATTTGAACAAGAACATACAAGTTCACCCCTTCCTCTTCCCTTCGCCCTGTTGTTATTTTTATAAAGGAAAATTTCTACATATTATAATAGATTTTATGGGTGGTAATGGTGTCCACGGTACACTATATATCAAGGTTATGATTTTGAATTTTACTGTTGGATATACATATGTATTAAAAATTTAGAATGAGAGTTTTGTTATTCATAATAGTTCAATACAATTCAAGTAGAATTGACTTTGATAGAAGATATTTGTTGGATAGATATTGTTATTTACATAAAAATAAAAAGTTACAGCACATGAAAAGCGATGACTTAGGACATAATAATAATAATAATAATAATAATAATAATAATAATAATAATAATAATAATAATTATTATTATTATTATTATTATTATTATTATTATTATTATTATTATTATGTCCTTTAATAAATATTTTTAAAGAACGGTTATAATTGAGATAACATGTATTGAAAATTCTATATTGACTAGTAGAATTATTTGAATAAAGCATAAAAAGAGACAATTCTCAATTTATAAATCGATTTTGTAGAATTAAATTATACCCGAATTCAAATTATAAGATCTTTATACTTGCTTATTAAAGAAAACTTCATATTTTACAAAAAAAAAAATACAATTTCTTAGAAAAAGGCCTGGTTTCTCATCCCCTCCCTTTTTACTACATTGAACTTCTATTTTTGGTCTCTCAAACAAATTGTTGGATGATGGATTTTTTATTTTATTTTTATTTATTTTGGATAAAGCCTATAAGAGTAAGTTTTCTTCTTATTTGAGACTTGATCATCTTTTGCCTAATATATTTCAAAGAAATGCATGAAAGGGAATTCTTCAATGGATTGTTGGTTGCATGCACATTTGTCTTTGACAATCATTCAGGTATTATAAACAATTTAATTATCATATAAATTCATATTAAGAGAATATATGAATTATGTCTACCTTCGCTTAATGCATAGATTTTGAGTTATTAACCTGTATAAATTACTTATAGAGCTACAAATCTTTTTACTTGTATATGTGATAACATTTAAAATTTATGAAGAGTTTTCTCGAAGAAAAAGACGAATGTTTCGATAGGTTATATCTACTAAGCATTCATTAAGAAACATTATATGTGTAAATATAGTTAATTTTATGGTTAAAAATAAATAAATGTAATTATATACAATTATTATTATGAATGATACCAACTACTTATGAGCTGAAATTTATCACAATTCGATATGTCAATAAACTTATTACACTATTAATCACATGTTTACAATTGTATATAATTATGTTTTATTTATTTTTAATAACTTGTAAGACAAAGTTAACCATATTTATACATATAATTAACTATGATACTATAAATCATTTATGAAATAAAATTAATTATCATTAAATATTTAAATAATATCATGTCACTATTAACAACATCAATAATTACATACAATTACGTTCATTTACTTTAAACTATTTTCATAAAGAAAAAATAATTATATTTACATATGTAGTTAATCATGTGTGATGATCAATAATATCATGACACTATTAACTATTTACGAAGTAAAATTAATCACTATAAACATTTTAATAACTTTGTGATACTATTAATTACATATTAATAATTTATGAAATTATGATAATTTATTCTTAATTATTTGGGAAAAAAAAAGTTAATCATATTTACATGCGTGATAAACTACATGTACTAGGTAGATGCTAGGTGAAAATCTCAATGATAAGTTAATTGGAACTTGAGGAGACTAGCAATACCATTTTATTATTATTTGAAATTTATTAAAAATTAAAAATTTGGATGGATCTAACTTTCATTTAATGAGTATCTCGTCTTGTTTAGAAGTAAGATCCACCAAAATTTTATGATTTTTAATTTTAGCTAATAATAAAAAAAATATTAACAAAAATATTACTAGTATTTTTTGTTGGAACTTTGCTGAAATACGAGTGAATGGAGAATAGTTTCAAATATATCGATTTTTTTTTTACACAGACCTTTGGTATGTAACCCAATGTACTTTTAAGAAGAAAGGATTGAGTAGGAACTTATTATTTGGTTGGGTGTAATTAAAGAAAGAGAAAATAAAGAGGAGAGAGACGTAATGAAAATATCAAATTTTTATTGTTATTATTTATTTAAGAGAAGAAAAGAAAAAAAAATACCACCCAAAATTGAGGTGAATATGTGATAAATGTGCTGTATTCTTTTTTTTTAAATAAATAATTTTAATAGGTGCAAATAGAAAATTTATGTAGAAGGTTTTTTATATAAAATTTATTTTAGTTATTTATTTTAGCCTCAAATGATATGAATGTCAAATAATGTCTCATAGAGAGATCATGTATAGTGTTAATTATAAAATATACTATTTTTGTTCTATGCATTAAGACTAATATCTAATTTATAAATTGTCTTTTATATAAAAAAATAAATAACTAATATATTAAGACTAATAAAAATGAGAGTAAATAATATATGTATTAATAGTGTATTGTTGTGTATGATAAATTTATTGATTTTTATAAAATTATATTAAAGTTATATTAACAAATGTTTTTATTGGTTTACCGTTATATTTTTTATCCTAATATTATATAGAAATTAAACTCTAAAAATAGTTAAGTTAGTTGATTTTAATTAATAATTATATAAAGTAAATTTTATTTTTTTAAAATAAAATGACATAAATGGTAACTATATTTAATGATATTATTCGTAATTTAAAAAATATTTTTTTCTACCAATAAATATGATAAGTTTTGAAATGTCAAAATTGCTAAAAATAAAAAAATTTATACCAATATTTAATTAAACAAAATGAAGTACACTTGTATGAAAAATTGATGAATGTATAGACTTCACAATATATTAAGGATTAAAAAAAAGAAATGAATAACTAATATGTTTGAAAATAAAATTGTTTTTTATAATTAGAATAAAAACACACTCACTTATTTCTTACATAAATAACTACATATAATATATAATATTTTTATTACAAAATAATACTTTTTAATTATTCAATTCATGTATAGAACCACGTTTAAGGATTAAAATGATTATTTACTTGTAGTTTGAATTATTTATTACGTAATATTGGTACTTATACGAGATACAAAAATTTTCAAAAATATAGAATACAAGCATGTTAATATATTTTTTATTTTTAAAATAATAATTTTATATTATATATACATGACTAAATTGTATAAATGATAATAACTTACTGTTAAATATTTGGAGTGAGAATTTTGTTCTTATAGTGAATTTACCTAATTGAGTAACGTGTAAAAGATACGTATGATCTCTAGAAAATTAAAAAAATGCATAAATGATAAAAAAAAAACACAAATAAGCATAATTTATAAAATTAAAGGATATTAAATTCTTTAGCATTACAATAAAATATCTCATAGTAAACAACTATAATGAGTATATACTGCCATCAATATCAAAGATGCTACCAATATTCTCTTTAATACTTTCTTTTCTAATATTCTATTTATTGTCAATGGAAAGTTATTGAAAAATGTAAATTTTGATAAGTCTCATTTCTAAATCAAGAAAGATAATTAGATTTTGTTTGGATAAACTTCTCTATAAAAACCTTATGGAAGAGGAAAATGAGAAGGAAAAATGAAATAAACTTATTTATAAGCTAAAATTAACTTATATATAAGTTAATTTGTAAGAACTCTCTCATTCATGGATAAGTTAATATGAGAGAGTCTGTACAAATTAGCTTATGCATAAATTAATTTTAACTTATTGAGAAATTTATTTAATTATTTTTTTCTATTTTATTTTCTTATAAATGCTTATGTAAAAGTTTATACAAACAAATCCTAATTAGATGAGTACAAGACTCGCCAAATTTTGTAATATTAATAAATTTTAATCAATAATAAAAAGATATTAAAAAAATAATGTTAATCATTTTCATCAATATTATAACACTTAAGTATAAGTATAATATTACAAATTAAGATATTTGATCTCACCATTGTTTATTAGTGATTGAGAGTAAAAATAATCATCTCTAAATCTAGATAATCAAGAGAAAAAATAACATCTTTCAATAATACAACTTTTTAAATGAATTTCAGTCATCTCTATCAATGTAGTTATTTGAGAAGTATTAGACAAGTAACATCAATAACTTTAACCCTCTCTATTACCTATTTGAATTTATTAAAATTATAAATTATAAAATATATCACTTTTAAATTAAAAAATACGCTTACTAAATAAAAAATAAAATATATTAAAATTTATAATTTTCAATCAATTCTAACCTATAATCATTAAAAAAATTGTAAAAAGGTGGTTGTATCTTCTTCTCCTTTATTTTTGCTTATAATTCTTACTTTCTTAAATCTTGAAACCTCTTAAATTTGAATCTAATTCAATTATTGAGATATGGGCCAATACTTGGCCAAATAATATTTATAAGTAGCCAAAGCGAAGTACTTCAAAGAATATGCAAAATTGCTTTTACAATGACGCTTGTCCTTGATCAAATTAAGGTAGTTAGAGTTGCACCTTGCCCTAATCACTATTCACCCAAGCGAGCATCGCAATTCCTTTCGACAACTATCGAAAATCATCAGGCGACACGGTACGAGATCTTGTGACAGTATATATCATCTAATTGGTAATTATCCTGGTAGAATGACCGAAAGGAGAGTTACAATACGAAACAACCATGGCGAAAATCTCGTGGGTATCTTACATAATGCAGCTTCAATTTCGCTTGTTATCGTGTGCCATGGCTTCCAATCTTCCAAGGTTGTTGCTCTTCACATTTTTTATGCCAATAGTTTCCCTTAATAAACTTACTAATTATTTGCAAAAACAAGAAGATGAATAAACTATGCACTTGATTTTTTGTCGCTTTGAACTAAAGGGTCGAATGGTTTTATCTTTAGGAAAGGATTCCAATGGTGAACCTTGCTGCTGCTTTGGGAAAAGACGGAAACAGTGCTTTCCGTTTTGACTTTGCGGGAAATGGGTAAGCTTCCTTGTGAAGGAAGATGAACAGTTAAATGAATTAGTGCATTACTAATTTATTTAAGGAATATAAACATTGTTTTTTAGAATTTAATTAGAACGATAGTAATGTTGGTTTTTGTAGTAATTACTTTAAAATCATACTTTGGTGATTTCTTATTAGTTGGTGGTACATGAAAATTAATCTCTTTTCTTTATACGAGGGATAGTTTGATTTGTTTGCATATGATTTACCTTTCAATTTGATTATTTAGTTTTTTATCTGCATGATGCCGTGGTCTCCAAGAATAATTAGTAACTTAAATTTTAAACTTTTGGACATGTTTATGAGTATGAATTTGGAATTTTTTTTGTGTAAAAGAAGAAATTCGATAAAACAAGAGAAGAAACTTGCAATGAATTTGGAGGATAAGGGATCCTCTCTAACTAAAATGCAAAATACTGTCATAGACCAACTTCACTAAAAGTTTTAGTGGCTAGGTAAAGGTTCATACATGGCTTATTAGTTATTACATCTATAGCAAACATAAACATCAGAGACAATGAGATCTTCAATGGAGTAGAGCTGCCCACTCCCTCAACGAATACCGGTTGGTACACACTGCTTGATTTCAAAAAATGTTGAAGATCTCATATTGACTAGTAAAATGGTTTGAATAGTATATATAAGTAAGGGGTAATCCTCACCTTACAAGTTGGTTTTATAAGATTAAGTTAGACCCAAAACTCACGTTCTTAATATGGTTTCATAACCTATCCTAACAATTGTTGTTGGTTCTATTAAGTCATTCACTATTGAGTCATTATTGGACCAACCGCAGATGTATGGTACTACAAACTTTATGCTCAAAATGTCCAATACTTGACATGAGGATAGTATATTAGAAGTCTCACATCGATTAGTGAAATGGCTCAAATAGTGTATATAAGTGGAGAATAATCTTCACTTTACAATCTAGTTTTGTAGGATTGAGTTAGGTAAAAAACTCACCTTCTTAATAAGGAGGGTGGGAGCATAGGGAAAACAAAATCTCTCCGATATAGGAGGGGGGACGAAAAAGTTAGCAAGCTGAATCTTATCCCAAATCAGCTGCTGTATCAAAGAAACCTTAAAGATACAAATGTTCTGCTACAGTTGAATGCACCAAATAGTAGCATAAATTGCACTTTGCCATACTATTTTGTTTTTATGTCCTATTACAAATAAATATTGTCTTCCATAGACATTCATGGCTTTATTTTTCCTAAAATAAACTGAGACGGAAACTTATGAAGCCACATTTAAAAGGGACCAGTCTATTATAAAAATGAATATAAAAGCAATTCTACCTTGTAGGTAACCTGAGGGTGAACGAATTGTTATAATACTAAAGAAAATCAGTTAATTGAATTGTAATTATGTTTTCTAACAACTCATGTCATTTGTCTTCTAGGGAAAGTGAAGGTTCATTTCAGTATGGTAATTACTACAGAGAGGTTGAAGACCTGCGAGCTGTAGTTCAACACTTCCGTGAGCAGAAATACGTAATTACAGCAATTGTTGGTCACAGTAAAGGTCAGATTACAATTACCCTTATTATATGTAACTGAAGTTATTTGTGGACTGAACAGACAAGATATATGGAATACTTCAGTGGCGGTTTGAAATGGTTTACTCTGCTGCCCTGTGTTGATTTGGTTAAACAATATTAATTTCAGTTACTTTGTAATTTAGGTTATTAATATTGTCAGAAATATTTTATTTTTAGTTCATAGATGAATAATAGATGTAAGAGTAAGACTGTAGGTCTACAGAATTTGTATAATTATTTCAAGGTAATTTTTTGAAACTGTGTGTGCTGAGAAGATCTGTGGACAATGCATAGAGAGAAAGATTTAGATCTTTATTTAGTTTTTCATTTCTGTGGAGAAAGCATTTGTTGACATTGTTCAGGTCCGATATTCTTTTAATCATAAACACAGTGTAGACTGTAGACATATCTTGAGTGTTGAGTGTTTAATATTACGAGGAAGTTGTTGAAGGACATATTTATCAGAGTTAGGTGTAGCTTTGATCTACCGGTAAGATAAAGGAAAATTGTCAAATGGATGCTATGGAGATGTAGATTTAGATCTGAAAATGTTTGATAAAGATTGGAAAATGTTTAGTATAAAAAATGGACCTAGTTCACATTAGTTAAACTGAAGATATAGTTGTACAGTATTGGTGGAGAACGTAGTATTCCATAGGGTTTGATGGTAAACTGAAATTTAAGTTCTCTGTGAATGCTATAGAATTTTCTGTATATTAGTCTTTCACAATTCTCAATTCCTCTTGTAAGCCACCGACTATTATGGCTTCTGCAGGGGGTAATGTGGTGCTTTTATATGCCTCAAAATATAAGGATATTCATATTGTTGTCAATATATCTGGCCGGTTCAATCTAGCAAGAGGCATGGAAAGTCGTTTGGGCAAAAATTTTATACAAAGGATCAAACAAGATGGATTTATAGATGTTAAAAATAAAAGAGGTGAGCAACAAAATGTAAATAATCTTTTGAGTTCTATTTGTCTATCATTTGTGGTTTTTAGTCATGACTTGGTCAATTTTCCATTCTTCTTTGTTCTTTTGTTGCCATGAACACTTTTGAGTTTACGTTAGAAATGAAAGAGGTGAGCTATTAGATGTGACTGCTCGTGGTTCTAATAATCTCTAGTCTTATCATTGAATCACATCTCTTCATTAATGTGTTGCATTTGGTTCCATGGTCATCAGGTTTCCACTTGATGTTACATCATAGAGGCTACCAAAAAGCTACTAAAAACAGTGTCCTTGACCAACACTTGTAGTTTAATTGTTGTCAATTTACTTCAACCAGTGTCATTCACATATTCCTTTTGTTATGACAGGGAAGATTAAGTATCGTGTCACTGAAAAAAGTTTGATGGACCGCCTATCTACTATAACCCATCTTGCCTGCCTATTGATTCCCCATGATTGCAGGTAGGGTTTGTTATTACATCTAATAACATGCATCATTGAAAATGTTGCTGCTTCATGTTTAACTGTTACCACTGCTAGTCACTTCATCAATGTTCATACAGTGTGTTGACAATTCATGGATCCATGGATGAAACTGTACCTGCAGAAGATGCTTTAGAGTTTGCTAAGTTCATATCTAATCATGAATTGTGCATCATAGAAGGAGCTGATCATGAATATTCTTCTCACCAAGATGAGTTGACCAGCTTAGTTTTGGAATTTGTCAAGATTCATACTGATAAAGACAAAGATACATCTAAGCAGACACGATTTGGAAGAGTGCACAAACCTATCCATTCCCGATTCTAGTTCTTGCAAAATGTGCGGATCTAGTACTTTTCAAACCATCTTTCTTACAAATAAAGACACAGCCTTGATAAATAGATCAACAAGAAAGATGGACAAACCTTGTCCCATTTCTAACATCCTAGTTGCCCACCTAACTAGGAGTGTCTAAATAAAACTGAACCGAATTGAATTGTTGAGAACCAAATTGAACTGCTTTTTAAAAAAAAAAAATTTGAATTGAACTATTTTTATAAAAAATTAAACTGAATTGTTTGATAACTGAATTAAACTATAAAAATTGAACTATTTTTATTAAAGGATAAAATTTGTCCTAGTTCCATTTTTTTCTACAAATAGTGTTAAAAAAAACATATCAGTTTGGTTCAAAGAACAGTTGAATTCGAAGTTGAGAAAACAATTTGTCAAACTAAAAAATAGTTGAATTCAGTTCGGGACAAATTATTTTTTAGTTTGGTATGAACAAACTGTTTTTTTAATTTAGTTCAGTCTTCATGCAGTTTGGTTCAATTCGGCTTTTTTTGAACCCTCCTACACTTGCAGCCATTAATTAGCATTTATCGGAGTTAAAAGAAAATTGACATGCCACCAAGTTTAGACCTCAATAGATACACATCTGACAGGTATTGTTACATCATAATTGCCACGTGCCAGATTGTCAATCTGAAATTAAACTCTAGTAACTGCTGTTAAAAGTTTATGCTCTTGCAGTTACTGAAGATGAGTGATGGATGAAATGAATAATTTGACATAACAAGCATGAACTTGGCTCATCTGGTGGATATAATAAATGAAGCACAGCATTTTTCGTTATCACAGGTGTAGCCACGGCTAGCAAGTAAGTAACTAAAGGGCATCTAACAAAACAATTGACCTTGGAGGTTGACCACTATTTTTGTAATTACAATTACAGACTACTTACTGTCTTGTACAGATTTACTTATGGCCATAACATTATGCACATTTCTTCTATGTCCACCACAATTCTTTCCTTTTCATTACTCTCTACTCTTTTGGGATAAAACATGGAACACAACCCAATATCACATTTCAGAAATGAGTTCAGAAAAGACTATGCAAGTGCAACTTGCTTTTGTATGCTTCTTCTGCCCTCCAAAATATAGGATATGTTTTGATGGGGATAGAAGAGAGGAAGCAAGAGAATGGAATGGAAGCCCATTCCCACTATTAGGAAAGAAACTAGGAAATGAATGAGGAGTTAGGGACACTGGCGATCTACTTTGGTCAGTGGTCATCAGAAGATATAAGCTTCTGTACTTTGATCTTCTAATAATTAATACATCAAAATTTTCATTCAATGTTAATTTCGTACATCAAATTGGTTGGTCACTATTTGATGTTATAGTCTTAAAAAAGGATGAAATTGATGAGTGTTTACTTTTTTTTAAAAAAAAGTTATTATTGACATCATTTGACCTCACATTTAAACGTTTGAATATATTTATGTAGAATGTGATTGTACTTTTACCCAGCCATTCTTCCTTCCTATTACTCTTCCAAAATAATCCAATTCCATTATATTCCTTCCCTTTTCATTTGATTCCGTGTAACTTAAAATGTTCATAGTCCGAGTGTGCGTGGGAGTTTGGGTTGCGGAAGAGAAAGGAAGAATGGACAATTTTTTTTCAATAAATATTTTCTAATTCTATAATATTTTGAGATTTTTATAATTTTTTTAAAAAGAGATTAAAATGAATTTAATATCCTAATCTTATATTTTTTTATATAAATATTATATAATTTTCTTAATTTAAAAATAAAAAATTGTCTCTTTTTTCCTTCTTTTTGAAACTTCACTCTCAAATGTATTCTTATTTTATGTTTTGTAAAGTAGAAAAATACAATGACAATAACAAGACTCAAATTTAAATCATTGTGTATTTATCTAAACTTTTTACATGTAGTATTATCTTATGTTTGTTTGAGTGTAAATAAAGAGGAAGGAAAAGGAGAAAGATAGCATGCAAAATATCAAAATTTTAACATCTATTTGAGAGAAATAGAAAGGAAGTATTTTTGTTTAAAACAATTCCTTAAAAAATTGGGAGAAATGTTTGTTGCATTTGATTCTTTTGTTTTAATTTTAAAAAAGTTAAAGAAATTTTGTATAACATAAAAATAATAAATAACCTCATGTCAAGAAAAAAAAAATCGTAAATATTTAATTTTCTTTAGTTAAATTTAATTTTTAATTAGTATAATAATTTATTTATTTACATTCATTCTTCCCCTCGTCCACGCAAGTGGGGAAAACAAATTTCCACTTCCTTTTTATTTTTATTATTCTGATCAATACGTTGTTCTACTCTATTTTTCTTTTAATTCTATACATTTTTTTATATCTTTCTTTTTTTTATTTCTCTTATAATCCCAACATATCATTCAATTTTGTCAGCGTAGATAATAATTACTATCTTCATTTTTTTATCCATCTTTTGAAAATAAATATTCTTATTTATTTACTCTTAAAAGTTCATGATATTAATTATTATTTTTTTCAATCGTATTTTTATTTTTAATTCATTTTAAAATATTTTATACATTTATCCTAAATATAAGATAAATAAAAGTAGAGGAAAAAATTGAAGTTTAATTAATCAGAGACATAAAGTCCATAATAGAAAATTTTTTTAAAATAAATATTTTATTGTATATATATAGTGTATCAATTGAGAAAAAAAAGTTTATAATGACAGGATATAAAGAGTAAATCTGAACTATACAAACATAAATAAAAAATTAAAATTAAAATTTATTAAATACTTACCCAACAAATAAATGAGTCACACATGATTTTGTAATTTAATAAAATCATTCATGAATAATCATATCATCCATATTATTTTTCTCACTCTCTCAATATAAACAAGATATATTCATGCTACTTCTCTTTATATAAAAGAATATCTATAACTACTGTGTTATAACCTTATAAATATAAATAAAAAATAATACATAAAATTGAATGGAGGAAGTATAAACATCAGATACAGTCGTAGGGATACTGAACAGCAGATAAGGTTGGTCCATCTAGAGAATGAATTGTGAAATAATATGCCTTGGCCACTACCTTACAAAATGTGGTTTGTGGGCTTGATATGACTTGTCTTGTATATTTTTTTGTTCACTGAACAATTTCTACTCACATTATTGCTATATATTGTTTACTATTTATTTCTCCAATTTTTTTTTTTTTTTATGATACAGATTATATTACGAAGAAACTGATTGAAGTAAATCCAGTGTAGTTGATTCTATTTATTTCTCCAATTACGGTTGCTTTTAGGTTAAAAAGTTATTTAACATAGGACTACATTATACAGGTAAAGTCATTTATTCCTTAATAAGAAAAATGAAAAAAATATAAATAGTTGTTCGATTGATAATAAATAGAATTTAAGGTTTCCAATAGTTGATGATAAAGAAAGAACTTTTTTTATTTAATTCTCCATTTTAATGGCAAAAGGACAATTTATCAAATTTTATTGGGTCTAACTCTTGGTCATTATTTATCACAGAATAATTTTGATTACCAAATGATTGAATAATAGAATGCAATTTGTTTAGGAAAAATGTATTTTGTCAAATTTAGTCTAGTCTCTGTATTTTCGAATAAATGAAATTAATCTTCCATTTATAAAAAAAATTGTAACTTTTCTTTGGAGACTAAAGTGGGAAATGATTTGCTAACATAAAATCATTTGTAGACTAAAGTGGGCAAAAAAAAATATGACTTCTGACTCTATAAAATACAGTTTATGACGATTTGAAATTCCAAAAAATTGCATTTATAATTTGTTTAAATTTAACATTTTCTAATAATTGTTACTACCACAAAGTAATATCATCTACTATCCAGACATAAATTTTCGTCTTCAAATTCGAGAAAGCACCCATACAGTAAAAATGATAAGTTTCTAACACGAAATCTAGTTTTTATGGTTACAGCCCAAAAACTACAATAAAATTCATTACAATAAAAAATTATGAGCATGAAATCACATTCAATTAGCCTTAGTTCATCTCTAGTAATCCAAAAAAAGAGTGTACTTATGCAACCACAATTGTAGTTAAGGGCAACACACATTAACCACCGAAATTTCCAATCTCTCTCAAGTTAACTACAATAACGTAGAGGGCTTTGGACAACGAAGATAGAACGGAGGTTTGGTGCTCGTGGCTTGAGGATTTTGCAAGTGGTTTGTGCTTCGATGGTAACATCACGTGGCGGATTCACAATCGTAGAGGTAGCTCTCATGGTGGTTTGGAATAAATCTATAGGTCATATAGATTTATGGAGCTACTTTGCATGATATTTGCATTAATTCATGAAAAATAAATAGAAAAATAATCTAATAATAAAAATTTCACGAGATTCATGTTCGTGAGGTTTTTATTCAATTTTTTTTTACCTTACTTATTAATTAATGTCGGAAACATGAACAAGAATATGATAACATTTGAGTATATTAGTATTTTTTAAGGAAAGTGTATTTCTAAGACATCAACAATTAGTTGTAGGTAACTCTTTTCAAGAAACCTACAATCACTTTGATACAAATGATAAGAACTTTGAAAAACTATTCTACAAAAAGCTAGTTATTATAGGATTTATTTGGATAAATTTTTCCATAAATACTTATAGAAGAAAAAAATATAAAGAAAAAAAATATAAATAAAAAATAAAATAAGTTTATCTATAAATTAAAATTAACTTATAAACAAGCTAATTCGCAAAAACTTTCTCATATTAGTTTTTCCAAAAACTCATTTTTATCTTATGTACAAGGTAATTTTAGCTTATAATTGGAAAGTCCAAACTTAATAATTCTCACACTAAAAAGCTCATTCTTTCAATGTGGGACTCAAGTTCCTGTAAATAGGAATAAATTATATACATCTTGGAAATTTTTTTGAACCTATTGCTTATTGCTAATTTTGTTTTCCAAGGAATTAGTGTTTATAGTTAAAAAATAAAAGGCTTATCATCCAAAAAATTGAGAATAAACTAAATTAAGAAAATTATATATTCATCATATGATAAGAAAAAAATCTAGAAGAAAGACAAATTACTTTAAAAGAAAGTCAAGAGGAGTTTGATACCTAACTGCTTTAATTATTTGAGTTTTCATAAATTGTTTAATTGCATTCTTATTCTTTCAATTTAATCAAAATATAAAAATTTTCAATATTTTTTAATTCTTGAATCAATAAAGTAATTAATTAATTGTGTCATTATTAAACCACAATTATTTGAAAACTCATACTTTCTCACTAAGATATTATGGGTTTGAACCTAGTCTTGAATATGGAAAATTTTCATATTGGGATGGGAATACACATCGTTTAGAAAACTCATGGTTTCTAACGAAAATTAATCATTATTTTCAACAGTGGATACTTCACAACTATCACATGGATACAAAAAAAAACTTGTACTTTCTCACTATATTGCTTGTACAGCCAATACACTTGCAAAAAATTTAACTAGTTTTTGGATTATGTTTCTAATAACAATCCAATTATTTGATTACTTGATTGATATTTTTTTCTTTCCTTTCTTTCTTTTTGCCTATTTACTTTATACTCTTGTTTCCAATGATTTTTATGTTTTATATATGCACATTAAAGGTTAAGAGAAACTTCTCTTTGATCCAAAGATCAAGAAATCCAAAAAAAAAAACCAACTGCAAAGAAACCAAGGAAAGGAAGCAAAGAGAGCAAAATCTAGTCAAAAAGTGTGGAAAAGTTCCTTTCATACCTTTGAGGAACCTAACGAGGAGACTGAAGAGAAAATGGTTGAACAATAATCACTGTCATTCATGTATACTCTTGGCAACTACTATAACAATAAGGATCGTCAAGCACTTATATTATTTATCCTTCTATCATTGTCTGTCAATTTCCAACTCAACTCAACACTCCTTAGTTGCTAAGACAAAACCAATTTTCTGGAGACAAGATGGAGGATCCTAAAACTCACATATCTAACTTTTTAAAGGTTTGTGAGGTAGTGAAATTTCAAGACGTTTTTTAAGAGGTCACCAAAATGAGACTTTTTCCCCTTACTCTAAAGGATGATGCTAAGGAGTGGTTCTAGACTCAACCACGTAGAATCATCACTACTTGGGATGGAATGATTACTTGTTTCATTGATTGCTTCTTCCCTTGTTCCCTATATGACCATAGGAGAGGCCAAACTATTAACTTTCAACAAAAGAGGGCAAAAACTTGTTTGATGCATGGGAAATGTATAAATCACTTCTTAAGAAATGTCTTAACCACAACTTTGATGATCTTAAACAGATACATTATTTTTTTTCTAAATTGAGAAGCCAAACAAGAATGATCCTTACTGCCTCAATTAAACGTATTATGAATTCATAGACCGTTGAAAAGGTCATGAAAATCATAGAATCCTTGGCTTCCAATGAATATGGCACCCATATGATAGTGGGCAAGTTTCAAGAAGAGGAGTCTTGGAGCTTGATATAAAGGATGTTATGCTAGCACAACAAAAGCTCATAAAAAACCAATTGAGTCTGTACTTTTACATAACATGATATAATATTTATATAGAAATTATTTATTTTGAAATATATATTATAAAATATATATTTAATTAAATTTTATATTTTTTTATTCTACAACTTAATTATACATAATATTAAGATTAATCCAATCTTATTCTATATATTACTAAGTCTTGATTAAGTTGAGTTCAGTTCATATAAATATCCTATCAAAATTTCATATCATGTCAAAATAAAGATAAACACATTCCAACTCGTCTCACGCACGCTTCTACTAATCTCACACATTGTTAAAAAATAACATGTACTATATTTGATTATTATGTTATTTTTTATTGGTGTGGTTTCTATTTAATGAAAATTGTAACATTTTTTTGTCCCCAACGGTATTTATAACTAACGAAATATCAAATGATTTAAAAACTAAAACTTCTTATCACATAGGTAAAGGTTCACATACATTTGTCCATCATATTGAAAATATAAAAAATATTCTATTGGGACTCCAAAGGCCAATTTACTTATTAAAATAACAAATCCATAAACATAAAAATTATATAAAATCATTACAACTTGTCTTGATGTCACATGTCCTATTAAAACATCAAAATTCAAAATAAAACAAAGAAATAGAAGCAGTAAAATAAGAGTCTGGCTCAATCTTCATGCTTTTGCTCAATATCTCCCTACAAATGAGCCCAAACATAAACAATAACAAGCAAAAGGGAGTGAGAATCCATCTCACTACAAGCTTATGGTACATGCATAAAGGTTGGGTAACACAAGCACACAAATATCACAAGCAAGTATCATGACGATAATATATTCACATATTAATAAATCAATCACATATGCACATGAAGGACAACAACATATATTATTCTTGGTGACTATCACTTAGGTTCTCAACCTCATATAACAATAACAGTTTTCAAGAGTATCACACAACCACACTACAATATACAAATACCAATATATAATATGAGACAATGGAATATATATGTATATAAATAAATACATGTAAATATATATATATATATATATATATATATATATATATATAGAAAAGGTAGTGGCAAATTTTGGAGAAATTAATCAAACTCATTCTTAAACATCATCCACTTGTCCTGCACCTCCACTGAAGAATATTTCTATTAACACAAATCATATTTGAAAGCTTACAAAACATATTCACACCAAGTCATTTTCATACAATATTACTTTGTGAAAGTCAAACAGGCCAACACTTTTCCAACAAATATTGTTGCATACTGCTTAAGTAATGTTCAAATATTATGCAAATAACAAAACTAATATCTAACTCCTGACATAAAATTGTCCTAGACCTTTTGTGGTAATGAAAGGAAATGTGAGAAGAAACTACACACATTGTATAAGAAAGTGATTATATATGCAATAGACAAAACAATTTTGCAATCTCACACAATTAGCCACATAACTACTCGTTAATCATAAAGTTTAGAATGTCACTAACTCTAAATTCTTATTATCAAGAACCCTTAAAAATTACATTCATCTAGAATTATACCATGGATGATTTTGAAAAAAAATATGTTTTACTCACCTTAATTTAGAGTTGATTGTTGTTCTATCTTCTTCTCCCACCGTTTAACGGACACTTCCCAAATTCTTCTTTCAATTTCTTTCTTTTCCTAGTCTTCGTGCATGTAACCTAGTATTTTTCCTATTTACTATTATTTTTATTTTATATTATTTTATTAGAAACTATTTACTATTTAACTTCAAATACATCCACATTTGCAATTCTCTCATTAAATTTTGTTGAGTGAAAACGTGTAATACCCACGTGAATCCCTTTTTTATTATATATTTTTGTTAACTTTTTCTTTTATTTTTCTTTATAACTATTAAATAAGCTTAATAAATCTTATTATAACCATTTTTCATTTCAAACTTCATAACAACCTAATCTTTTTACTAAAACCCCTTTCATCCTAGGCTTTTCTTCTTTATTTTGTGAGTAATTTTTTACCAAGAGCTTTTGATTTGTAAAGCTTTATATGTTTGGCCATGTGGCTCAACTCTTAGTGGAGTCTAGTTTGAGAGGAGAAAGAAAGTGATGATTTCCTTTCTCCTTCCCTTTTACACCCTTAGTTGGACTTGGTGGGCTAGCTAGCCTAGTCTTAGTATTAGCTTAGTGGCTTAATCATGTTTAGAGGAACTTATATAAGTCACTTTATAATTAGCACTAATCATTTTTGTCATAAATGAAATTGAGACTCTTTAAGTTGTGAGAGCATTCTTTCAAGTTCTTCTTCAAGAACACAAATTGTTAACCTCTTATGGTGAATTCTCTACCAACCTTATTAAGCTTGCTTATGATGGTTAATCTATTCTTTTTCTCATTCCATTTTTGCATTTCTTCTTCTTTGAGTGTTCTTGATGATGTTGAAGAAGGATCCAAATTGGGAGTGCATCAAGGGGTAACACTACTCAACCCTCTATTGGTTGTACCACTCTAAAATGATATACACAAACATTTTATAAACTTATTCAAGGAGTTTAATATCCTTTTAGGTAATTATAACATGCAAATTTAGGGGCTCTAGTAACAATTGTTCTACCCACAATTATCTTAATACCTTTGAGCGAGATCTCTCACTCTCCCTTACCTGGAATGTTGACAACAAGCAAAGTCTAGCTCTCAAGGTCGTCCTCCTTGACCTTTTATATATAAACCACTAGCTCTTTCAGGAAGATATTTCTAATCTAAAGGGTTCTATAGGTCGTCTCTTTATAAAGTTGTGAAGCATACTTAGTTGCTTATTTTGACAGCCCATGAGAAGTAGAGCGTGCTTCACTCCCTACCAATTCAGTACAAGTGTGCTCCTTTAAGCACGACCGTGCTCAATCGCCTAAGCATATTTCTAATCAAACATGGGCTCAAAAGCCCATTTTCCTCACTTTTACTTATAAAAATCTTATATTAAGTCCAACACTTATTTACCTAAAAATATATTTTATTGTTTAGATGACAACATAGAATTTAAACACTTACATATTTAAATAAATAAATACAAACAATATTAACATAAGACTCAAGGTGTTACAAAAATTAATTTGTTAATTGTTAAATATCTCATATTGGCTATTGATATATGACTAAAATGAAGTATATAAGTGGGAAAGCTCTTACCTGTTGAGCTAAATTTTGGGATTGAGTTAGACCCATTTTCAAATTTTAAGATGTATTAAATTGAATTTATTTAATGAAGTATTAAATAGTTTGAAAATTTTATAAAAAATCATAAATTTATCTACTTAGTAAGAACTTTTATTTGATAGTTAGATTAATAAAATTTAACATAGAGAGAGAGTTACTACTAAGTAACCTGATTCCTCATTTATCATTATATTACATGTTAGTATAAGTGCAATATATTGTATGGTTAATGTAGATCCAAAATGTTTATATTAGAGTGTTAATAACACATTTTCTATCACACTTTAATAGGATTAATATTAATTGAAAATGATAAAATCATGAGTGAAATTTATTAAATAAAAAATAAGATTTATCAAATTTTATAATTTTTAATAAATTTCAAGTAATAATAAATAAAGAAAATAAATTATGAACTAACCATATAAAATACCACAATTTATCTTTGGTATATGTAAAAATCATACGAATGATAAATTGTGATTCAATAACATTATAAAATTGTTTTACACTCTTAATGCATAATCTTTAACTCCTCGAATACTCTCCTTTTAAGACTTCTTCTGCTATTAAATAAAATTTATAAAAAATAATAAACTTTGGTAGAACCCCAATAAACCAAGAAAGATACTTATTAAAATATATCACTTTCAATAAATTTTAATAAATAGTAAAGAAAGTATAAAAAAAAGTGAGTTTTTAAGAGAGTCTACCTAGCATTTTTTTTAACATTTCTCTTATACTAATATTTTACTTTTATTATTTACTTTTATTAGATACAATTTATAATTTAATTGAAATACACTCGTAGTATAAAACTATCATCTAATTATAAATTATTATGTAATTAGAATTTATTGAATTTTAAAATAAATATATGAGAAATATTTCTAAATATTTGTCCATGTAAAATTTTTTATGATTATCAAAATTAATATATAAAAGTTATACTATCAAAAATAGTTTTAATACTTAATATTTTATGTCCGTAAGTAAAAGCCATTTTTGGGTTACTCTTTCCATTGTTACTCAACACATTTTTACAATATTTCTGATAAATTTTTTTTGTCAGTGTTCATTATATTATATTATATTATATTAATTATATTATATTATATTATATTATATATATATATATATATATATATTAATCAATAATAAAGACGGTGTTAGAAATTTTATTTAGAAGAAATTTGATGATAATTAATAAAAAAAAATTATGTTATGAAAAAATATTTATTTATATAAATCCTTTAAATGAATTTTATTATTCCAAAAGATTAATTTTTGACTCTCAACAAAAAAATACTT
Source organism: Mucuna pruriens (assembly GCA_025330945.1). Classification (NCBI taxonomy): domain Eukaryota; kingdom Viridiplantae; phylum Streptophyta; class Magnoliopsida; order Fabales; family Fabaceae; genus Mucuna; species Mucuna pruriens. The sequence goes on along the minus strand of JAENHJ010000271.1, from coordinate 2,026,896 downwards.
TTGATTAATTTCTCAAATGATTATTTTTTCGTTTAATTAAAAATCACGTGAGAATTTCAAAAACATGAGACGTACATTTAAAGAAGTATTTTTAACTATTAATTTCAATCTAATAGTTGTAATTATATTTCATTTTTCACAATAATAGTGAATTCTAAATCAATACAATTATTTTATATTATATATATATATATATATATATATATATATATATATATATATATATATATATATATATATATATATATATATATATATATATATATATATATTACCTCATTCATCAAATAAATATTTATTTTATATAATTAAAATTTATAATAAATAAATTTTTTTAGCTCATAGATTTCATTTTAAATTTATAATAAAGAATTTATGTTATGTGATAAACTAAAAATTTTGTATACTAATGCTACCGATTTTTGGATAAAAAGTCTCAATAATTTTTATATATATAACGCATAATTCACTTTTTTTTGAGATTAATGTAATACATGTTCACAAGTAGAAAAAAAAAATATAACAAAAATCGAGATTTTTTATCGAAATTCTAGCCACAAAAGACTAGCATAACCACATTCATCATAAGCACGAAAGTCACTCAACACAATCATACAACTCCCAACAAACCTATACACCATCAAGAACGGCAAATAGTACGTCATGCAAGAGCTCAAAGGATAATCACATTACTCTACAACTCATTTTCTCGTACTTCACCATCTCTTTGGTGTCTTTCCTTGATTCCAAAGCTCTTTGAAGGCACCATAGAGTGTTTGACAAGGCTTAAGGCTTAGTATAGAACGGAGGAGTGGAATCACTAACCATTACAGATTTTTCTTTCTTTGGTTCTTTATGTTTGCTTTAATCTGTTTTCTTTTCATCATGTATATGGGTAACTAAAGTCTTTTTTAAGGGTTATGGTATAATTTGTGCTTGAAATCCTTAAATTTTCTTTTGAATGCTTCTACGATTAAATTACTTTATTATTTTAACATTCTTGTAACGAAATGATCATCATTGCATGTTTATATCAATTAATTAGTGACGACCATAACATAGTTAAATTGGTAAGCTCGTAAAATAATTGGTCTAGGAAGATTGTATGACCAACATTTTTCTCTAACTTCTGATTTGATTAGTTATTAATTAGCTTTATGTTCTTAATGTTTGCTTAAGTATAATTGATAACATGAGGAGAAAATTCGGAAAGTTACATGAAACTAGGATTGAGAGAGAAAAACATAATAGAAACTAGGATTGAGAGAGAAAAACATAATAGAAACTAGGACGCTCAATTAAAAAAATTAAATTAAATTCTTTTATCTATTCTATTTTTTTACTTTATTTTTTTTACTATTATTTTCGTTTCACAAACTCTCTTCAAAGTTAAAATTATTTGTCTAAACTACATAAGAACTATTGGAAATTGATACATTGGTTTATTGAGAACATATGTAGACTTACGTCCTTATTACTGTTGCGATAAGATATGTTTGTTCTTAAACACATTTCAAATTGTATCACTATGACATAATATTTTTTTAATTATTGTTAATTTAATATTAAAAATACTAAAATTATATTTTAAACTAAAGATAATAAAAATAATAGATGAAAAAAAAATCTCTAAAAATTTTGTTGTCGAACAAAAAAAACTAAAAACATTCTCATTAAAATGTATTCTTGTTTAAAATAATTATTCTAATTTATATAAAATTAATTAATTATTTTACTTAATATTTTTGTAGAATACGAAATTAACTAATCTAACTATTAAATTAAATGAAAAGTTATTAAAAGTAGATTGATACAAATAAAAATAATAATTACAATATCATGATACTATTTTAATGAATAATATACAATTAAAATACAAATAAATATATCAAAATTAACTGTTTAGTTTACATATTTTAATACAAATCTTACCTAATCTGTTAAATACACAATTTAAATTATCAATTTTTATTAATAACTAAATTAAATAATATTATTTTCACTGTAGTCCATCATTCATACCTAATACTATATACTTTTGGGGATAAAAGATGAATGATATCATATCATTAATTAAAGCATCCAATGACACCGCACGGATAATGTACGAAGATATTTTGCTTAAAAATTTGTAGGGCGAAGCATCTTCATGTGGCATATTCTAAAAGGTTTTGTTAGATACTAAACAAGCGTTTGAATACGCATATCACACGTAGATAAAGTAGAAGTAACACAATATACAGTGTACACAAAACAATAACAAACATCCACATATTACATGATTTACTCTTATTCGGCTCTATATGCAACTGAAACAACAAACTGGTGGACCCTTCAAACTTTATGCATTAGAAAGCGCAATAGATCTGAGACTATTGTTTTATGATATTTTTTTTTTTATTTTCTTATGTTATTTCATTTTATTTTTGGATAAGTGAGAATTTATTGTAGTGACTAGTTTTCATAAAAATTATAAACTTACCAATAGTGCCTACTTTTCTCAGTATAGTTTTTTTTTTATATTCAGAGTATAAAATTTTTATATTTAAAATAAAATTAAAAACATTTTAGTTAAAAAAACATAAATGTTGGTTTGATACACTTTAGCAGTTCTAATCGCGCCCCTGCACCTCAAATACGTCATTCTCTTTTTTCTGCTAAGAGCATCTAACATTTCAATGTTGGCATATCTTGCAAAATGCTAACAACCATTCAAATTCAATCTCACATTTGCTTTAACTTGCTCTTATCATATAGACAATTTTTAATGTTTTACTTGCCCTTATGATAGAGAAATTTTATTATTTTTTTAAGACCGACAGCCTGTTTTTTTTTTTTGGAATCCTATTATTACAGCTAACAATCTCTTCTTTTGACAGTTGTATTTTATGTACTATGTACATATAACATTATTATTGGCTGTCGTGATCTTGGGACTTTTATTTTATCTTCAATTTATAATGTCACCAAATAGATTTTGTTTTTCTTCTTGTTTTTCTCATGTGGTTTTCTTTTTACCTTGAGTAAATAGTTCATGTCTAATGTGACCTATATTTTGTATTGTTATAATAATGAAAATTTTTAATTAGTTGATAATATAATTTTTTATACTAATAATATATAAAAATTTTATATATACTGTCTGTGTAAAAAAAATTATATTATTAATTTAACTGAATTTGATTGTATAAAAAAGTGAAATTAAACTCTTTTATTATAAGAAAGACTAAATATACCAATTTTCTTTTTGATTTTAAGACGCGGTTGTGGGGCGGCTGAGATGAGTGGAGTTTGATTCCACTTTTTTAATTTTGTACCTGGGTATATTTGCTTTAAAGCTCCACTTTATTTTTAAAAAGAAAAAAAAACTTTGAAGGTTTAAATTTTAGCTAATCGCTAATTTAAGTCTCTAAAATTATAATAATTTATTAAATTAATTTTTAAAATTAATAAAATAATATATAGTCTCTCAAAATATATATTATTATTCAATTTAATCCATAAAATTGTATTTGATAGTCAAATTGGTAATTGAAATAAATAAAATATCAAAATAATTCTTAAAATTGTAATTATCTATCAATTTAACCCTTAAAAATGTAATATCAATTAAATTAGTTTCTAAAATTAAAAAAAAACAATTACAGCTTTTGTCTCATAATTTTTAAAAAATTACAAATTTTATTCTTTTTTTTATACACAATTTGATTCCTAAACTTATAATTTTATGAATTTTATATAAAAAAAATTAAAAAATAATTTTACTTATTTGAGGTAAAATGTACAATTAGTCATTTTTAATTTTAAGGACCAATTTCATCAACCATTACAATTTTAAAAACTAAATTGGTGGATAATTATAATTTTAAATACTATTTTAAAATTTTATTTATTTTAAGAACCAATTTGACTAACCATTACAATTTTAAAAACTAAATTAATTAGTAGTATATAATTTAAAGGATTATTTTATTATTTTATGAATTTTAAAGACCAATTTAATTAACTATTATAATTTTAAAAGACTAAATAAATGGTTTATTTTGTTTTAATTATCGGCCAATCATGCTAATTTTTAAAATATTAAATTTAGAAAGTGATTAAAGAGTTGTGTTTTCGGTTTTCATAGTTCAAGTTCAAATGTTAGTACACATTCAAGTTCAAATATTAGTATACACTTCTTTATTTATTTAAATAAAAGAATTATCTTGTTTTGTGGATTTTAAGAAAATATTTTGAAAAATAACTACTTTCCTAATTTAATCTGTTACCAAACATGAATTTTATTTTAAAAATTAATTTTTATTAGACATTCAAAAATCAAAACTTATTAAAAAAAATTGAATATGTTTTTATTCTCGTAAAATAAGTAAGTTTTAATTTTAATATTTATAAAAAAATTAATCAATTTTCATCCTCTAAATTTAAATTAATTGATTTTAAGTACATTTTAGTTTAAGTATAATTTTAGTTTTGATTATTATAAAATATTTTTATTTTATTTTTATTTTCTAAAATTTAAAATAATTATTTTTAATCATAATTTTTATTTTAAAATAAATAAATAATATTTATTTTAAGAATGTATATTATTTTAAAAAATATTTCATATTAAGATGATATTACATTTTATATAGTCATTTGCGTTACCTTCCAAAGACTCAGGTAATGATAAAAATTTTAAAAAAATAAAATAAAAATTTACTTATTTTAGGTAAACTAACAAACATGTTTAAGGAAAAGTCTCAAAATTAACAAGAGGAAATGCTTGAATATTAGCGAATGACGAGGATTAAGTATGATTTATCGTATACTTATGAAATGATTGTGGCTGAGTCTGGTTTATGAGAAAAGAATCTTTTTGTTACCTGCAGAGAGCCCACACTGCCAAACGTGTCGTTGTCAAATGGGTCTATGCCACATGTTGAATCATCATTGTCCAAATAGGCCAACAAAAAATTACTGCTATGGTTTTTATTGGATAATAATCACATGATTCTTTTCGCTTTAAAGGACACATGGGATGAATCAAAACCTTATAAATTATATTAGTTATTATCTTATTTCATAATCTTTTATTTGACAATTTTATTTTGAAATTTGTCCTTAAATATATAAGTTATATTTAAAGAAATTTGTTAATATAAAATGATTTAATATCCTATTCATATACATTTAAAAATTAATATATTACATAATTTTAAAATATATAGAGTTAATATTTTAATATATACTTATAATTATTTAATTTTAATAAAATATAACACAAAAAATTTAAATTATATATTATAATCAACTTAAATTGATAAAAATTATATATATAATTAATTAAAATTATTTTTTAAATAAATTTAATCCTTCCTCGTATTATATTAGATGGTAATTTTTTTAAACATAAAAATAAAAATATTTAATTATCATCGTTATATTAAAATTAATAATTTGGATTCATTTAATTACAATTTTCACATGATTTTTCTTCTTTTTAAGTAAAAACACGTGATATTTATAATTAAATGTACAATTTAAATAATTAATTTTAATTTAACGATTGAATTAAACATTTTCACTTCAATGTTACATGCACGAATAATGAATAAGAAACTAATATTTTTTTATTATAAATTACAGTAAAATATATTAATAATGTTAAATGTCATGTTTTTTACTTTTACTTATTTATTTATTATTCAAAAACAGCCATTAATAAAATTATGTGCCTATATCATTTGTTTTAAAAAATAAGGTCTAAAACATAAAAATTTTGCTAAATTTGATTTATATTTTTTCAAATGAGTTGTTTAGAATTTCTTTTATAAATACTTGTAAAAAAAAATAATTTTTTAAAATTAAAATTAATTTATACACAAGTTAAAAATAAATTTGTAAATAAATTAATACAAGATAATATTTAAAAATTTATTTATTAATAAATTAATTTTAACATTTGAAAAAAATATATTTTTATTTTTATTTTCTTTTTTATACGTTCTTTTCAAAAAAAAAATATCTACACAAACCCAAAATAATAAATGTATCCTCTTTAGTAAAAAATAAAGAATAACTAGATGGTAAACTTCCTATGAATGGAATAGTGGATAAATAGTTAATAAAATTCGTAATAAATAAATAGCATAAAAAGAAACTAACAAATTTGAAAACTATTTTTATTTCTTATAATTATGAAAATAATTGCTTTCATTTTTTTAATATATAGAACAAGAGGTAATGTAAAAAAAAAAGTATTAATTTACTCCATAAAATTAATATTATTAATTAATTTGATCTTTATGAGTAAATTTAATCATTGACTTTCATAATCATTAATTATTTTGATTCTTAAAATTTATTTGTTATTGAAATTAAAAATATTATTTTTTATCTTAAATATAAACAAAAAATTACTTTATACTAATTAATAAAGTTTGATAATATCATTTAATTTTATTTTAAAAATATTTATTTCCTAAACTCTCATTTATTAGAATTTAGATTTTGATCAAGAATTAAATGATACAAATAAATAAAAGATGTTTTAAAAACAAATTTATTAAATAAGATAAAATTAGTTGACACAATTTTTTTTTTTACATTCAAAACTGGAGGGAGTATTTAATTAAATTTATAGAAGTATTTAGATTCTCTAATAATTTAGTTAATTCATCTTTATAAATTTCACAATAAAACCAGTCAAAGTAAATTTATTAAATTAAATACTTATAACTTATGATAAAAAAAACTCCTGTAACAAATTTTTATTAAGTAAGTATTTAATTAAATATTTTTCTTATTAAATTCTACGTAGTTCCCAACAAGTTGACTTCTTTGTAATCACATTAAAGTAATTTTAAGTAAATGTTGATATATTTGATTTGAAGATTTGATTTTGAATCTAGATAGTTTGTGTTAAATAAAAAAAAAATTGAGTTGAATACTAGTTTTTTCGTATTACAAATTTATTTTAAAAATAAAAATATATAAAGATGAATAAGTATTACATCAGTTTAAAATAAAGTTTATTAAATTTATTCAAAGACAGACTATGTTTTTAAAAAGAAAAAAAAAAAGAAAAGAAATAGTTACGCAAATATCAATTTACCTTTTGCGCACTTTCCTTGCCGGGACAATAGGAGTGTTACAAATAGTGTATATATCTCCTCTCTTCTCTTCCCTTCACTCACTCACTCACTCACTCATTCACTCATTCACTCACCCATTCCGCCATCTCACACTTTCAGTTTCACCACATTAGGCTCCATTCCCACACAATGGAGCCAACCGCATCCTACATTTCCTCTGCCGAGCTCAGCAAGCACAACACGCGCAATGACGCGTGGATCTCCATCCACGGCAAGATCTATGACGTCTCCGACTGGCTCCACCGTCACCCCGGGGGCTCCCTCCCGCTCCTCACTCTCGCCGGCCGCGACGCCACCGACGCCTTTCTCGCCTTCCACCCCCAATCTGTCGCCCTCCGCCTCCCCGCCCTCTCCACCAACCTCCTCCTCTCCGACCACTCCGTCTCGGCCGCCTCCCGCGACTACCGCCGCCTCTTCTCCCAGCTCTCCGACGCCGGCCTCTTCGACCGCAAGGCCCACACTACCCTCGCTCTCTTCTCCCTCATCCTCTTCCTCCTTCCCCTCGCCGTCTGCGGCGTCCTCTTTTCGGATAGCGCGTGCGTGCACGCGCTCTCTGCCGCGGTCGTCGGCTTCGTCTGGATTCAGAGCGGGTGGATTGGCCACGACTCCGGGCACTACAACGTGATGTCGAACCGGCGCCTGAACCGCGTGGCGCAGATTCTGTCCGGCAACGTCCTGGCCGGAATCAGCATCGGGTGGTGGAAGTGGAACCACAACGCGCACCACATTTCGTGCAACAGCCTAGACTTCGACCCGGATCTTCAGCACCTACCTTTCTTCGTGGTCTCTTCTAGGTTTTTCACCTCCCTCACTTCCCGCTTCTACGAAAGAAAGCTCAATTTCGATTCCCTGGCTAGGTTCTTGGTCAGTTACCAGCATTGGACCTTTTACCCTGTCATGTGCTTCGCTAGGCTTAATCTCTTCGCACAGTCTTTCTTCCTCTTGTTGTCTAATAGGAAGGTGGAAAACAGAGGAGGCGAGCTTCTCGGGATGCTTGCGTTTTGGGTTTGGTACCCTTTGTTGGTTTCTTGTTTACCCAATTGGTGGGAGAGGGTTTTGTTTGTTGTGGTTAGTTTCTCTGTCACGGGAATTCAGCATGTGCAGTTCTGTTTGAACCATTTCTCTTCCAAGGTTTACCTTGGCCCGCCTTCTGGCGGCGATTGGTTTGAGAAGCAGACTAATGGGACTCTTGATGTCAGCTGCTCTCCTTGGATGGACTGGTTTCATGGTGGCCTGCAGTTTCAGGTGGAGCACCACCTGTTTCCCCGCCTGCCACGGTGCAATCTCAGGAAGATTGCGCCGCTTGTTAAGGATCTTTGCAAGAAGCACAACCTTCCTTACAATTGCGTCTCGTTCTGGAAAGCCAATGTGCTGACCATTCAAACTTTGAGGAACGCTGCATTGCAGGCTCGGGATGGTTCTAAGCCGGTTCCCAAGAATTTGGTTTGGGAGGCTGTTAATACACATGGATGAATGGGACTTGACTTGAGTGAAGTGGAGTGGAGTGGAGTGGAGTGGAGTGCAGCCGAGTTTCTTGTGATTTTGCTGTCATTGATAGTTTGTTGAAGGTATGGTGGTGGTGGTTCTGGTAGGTAAGGACAAAAGTTAGATGAAGTTGAATAGGTGCTTTTCTCGTACTGTTTTTCTATCAGAATTGGAGTTTTACTTTGATAATCTATTTTGATCTTTAAAGGAAACCATAATTACGTGGATTGTCAAGGTAAAACTTCAATTTTGATTCGAAAACAACACTAAAAACACCTAGGAAACTGTGTATAAGTTTTGTCCCGTAGGTAATCCTTGATTTTGAAGATGGAATAATTGATTTGCAAATTGCTTAGAGGCTTCGGTTACTCATTGTCTTGGTAGCAAGATCAGCTAATCTCCTTTTGGAAATAGGTAAGAAAGAAACTACTGATACTTGTAATCTGTGGTTTAGTATAGTTCTCTATCTTGTTTTGCTCAGCACTTCATGCTTGAGAATGTAAGCACTGTGTTCTATTCTTTGTCTGCTTTGGCAGTTTGATTTCATTATGGGCCCTAGGATCTCTACTACTACATTACCATTTGTGTTATGCCTTGGAATACATTGTCATCTGTAGCAAGAAATGTACCTAATGTTAAATGTTAAATTCAAATTCTCTGAATGTCATTCCTGCTTCTTGTTTAGTTCTCATATCAGTTTAGTGGAACTCTTGGTTATTCTACAACCAGATGGTTGCACTTTGTAGCTTCTATTGCGAGATAAAGTTTGTTATTTATAAAGGGTCTGTTATTTTTAATTTTTTTTTCTTTGTGGACGGATGGTGGATGACCTGATATTTGCACTTGCAGGTAGGTATGACATGCCAAATTGAAACCTTAACCATATTTTATCGTATAAGTTATATAGCCCCAAAACTAACTACTTTTGAATCTCCATCTTAATTCAAATTTGCATTTTTGTATATTGAAGATTCGATTTATTTTTATTTTTTTTCATTTTTCTTATGCTACTTCACTACTGGGATGTGTTAATGGAGCTAAGAATAATATTGATGCTGAGATGCCCTGATTCTGAACAGAAAACAGACAATATTTTTATCATTGGAATTTGGAACTTATCTTTTGAGAGAAACAAAGACGTTTTCATTTAAACTGGCGCATAGATTTCACAACTTTGTCACAAGTTCTCTTGAAATGTGCAAACTCAAAATGCATGGCTTTGTTGCACTTGAAAGAATAAAAATAAAAAAAGGCTAGGTGTGCTCGTACTCATTTACAAACTTCTAAAAATTTGAACAGACAGACAATACCAAGGAAAATGCTCGGAAACAGACTTGCGCTGAGAGTCGTGGCACCAAGCATGCCGAGTGGGACCTAGTGGCTTGTTTGTCTAATATTAGAGATTAGAGATGTAATATAAAATCATTCATGTGTCTTTGCCTAATAGCTTAAGTTTTTGGAATTGTAGGTTCACGATGGTATCAGAGCCTTTATGACCAGGTGGTCTAGTGTTCAATTCTTGCTGCTTCCATTATTCTAACGAAAAGTAGAATTTCAGCACAAGGTAGATTGACTTGTGCACTATTCTTATTGTAGTCCAAGGGGTTCTTACGTGATGGGGCATTTTAAAGCTGTAACATAAAACTGAATACGTGTCTTTATCTAACAGATTAAGGTTTTGGGTTTAGTTGCTTCATGACATCTAAATATAATTGTGCATGTCCATGGTTAAGTACGAGCAGAGATTGAACTTAATTTTTGGATAGGTAAGGTATAGTCTGTCAAAGGGTGTCAACGATAGTCATCCAAACTACAGAATGCCCAGGTCCTAGTGACAGAACTAATAACATCTTTCTTTATAGGTAACTAGCTGCAACTAATATCTTTTTCCATGTTAGAGAAAGACGTATGGTTTAGCTACTAGACAAGATTTTGTAAACTTGCACGTCCAAGGAAATCTTCTTATTGGGCATATGGATCAAAACGTCACCAAATATGATACAGAGGTTTTGCGAGGGTGATTGGAAAATTAGAACAGTGCACGGAACAGGACTATTGATTTAGTATCTTTATTTATTCAATGGTTCATTGGTTTTAGATTTTGAAGTTCATTGGTGTAGTTTGGTTTGTATGATCAGTGCTTGATTATTCTTGCTAGTGGAATTGTGCCATGGTCAAATTAGTGGCTTTTTCTTGGTTTACATTCATTTTGTGTTGTGGAGTTTGTTGACTTTATTCTTATAATCGGTATCCCTTGTCTTCCTTTATTACTATCTTTTTATTTTTAAGTCATTTATCTTTCCATTCCTTCTCAAGGAGGCAATGCCCTATGGATTATTGCCAACTTGCTCATGGAGCTTGTAGAGATTTATTCTCCTTTAAGATCCTGTGCAGGAAGGTGGCATATAGATGTACTGATGTGGCCATATACTGATATAAGACTTTGTTGGTATCAGTGATTTATAGAGCAACTAGAGTTTCTGTGATTTATAGATGTGCTACCGAGTGATATGCTTTTAACAGTTGTGAGGGACTCTAGATTAGTGCCTTCAATTTTAGATAATTGCCTTTGTAGCAACTCTACTGGTTAGGGTAAGAATTTGTGCTAATTTCTGTGCAGCACTAAAATCTGAACTCTGAGAGTTGCATATCAGAGTAAATTGTGTGTTCTTTCTCTGCTTCATCTGCATATTATAGCGATTTCTCTAATCACACTAAATAGTCCACGGAGTATAAGAAAATCTTTAAAATTAGTTTTTCAACATTAGTAAAATATATTAACTTATAAATTAAACTGATGAATATTATACTAATAGAATATCTCTTGGACTTTCTTCTTTGATAAAACTCCAATACGATATTAGAGCTCTTTCAAGGAGATCTATTGGTGACTCGATCTGATCATGAATAGAAGGGATGGATGTATGTTTTCTGTCATCACAATTTTTAAATTTTTTCTTAACATAATATATGTATAAATAAAAATTCTTCCATAATTTGAAATGAAGTTAAAAAAAACAGTTTATAATATAAATATTATTCTCGCAAATTTATATATATAAATATCATCTCTACAACTTAAAAAAAAAAAATGATGCATCACTAGTGACAAGAAATACACCTTTTGACAACAATGAAAGTGATGATCCTTCTCAAAAGCCCTCCAGCCACTGCTTATCCAGCCGAGTGAAGGGGACCATCACGGTAACCATCGACTCACTTTAAATGGTATCATGTATGGAAAATATCAATGCGAAGGGCATCATTTCTTCATTCTATGGTTCAAAGTTAGATCCGGAAAATTATGAAGATGTTTTCTTTTCCTCAACAATGAGGTATTAACTTATTGTTTCTCAATGATGTGATGTATTATTTAAAGTGAAAATAAGTTATTGAATAATCATATAAAATTATTTTATTGTTTATGCATTACCATTAAACTTTTAAAAAATATATATTAATTGACATTTTCAGTTCTCTAAAATATTAAAAAAAAATCAATTTTTCTTCTTAATAAATATTGTTATCTTGAAATACTTAATAATATATTTATATAAATTAGAAAAGAGTAATGATATTTTATTAAACTGGACACCTAATAAATACTGTTATTTTCAATATCGAATATAATGAGTCTTGTTATTAGTCCTCATTATCTTCTTAATATTTTAATAATATATTTTTGAGAGTGTGATTTTAAAAGAAAAGGAAAGGGAATCAACATTTTGATGAATTGAGTGTTACTGGATATTCTTTATACTTCTAATATATTAACTTAAAGAAGGAAAAGAAAAGGGAAGATCAATTTTATATTTTTAAATTATGAGAAATTTATAGTAATATTTATAAAATAAATAAGAATATTATTACATTAAGTTTATACTATTTTTTTATTTTTTAAAATATCAAATTAAAGAAGACTTATTATAAATAAAAAAATTATCCTTATCTCCATTTCAGAAAAAGTGAAACGCAAAAAATAAAATTTTCAATCTATTATATAAAAAATAAATGAAATGAAATTAATTATAATTTTTTTTTCTTATTTTACACTTGACAATTCTAATCGCAATGTAAATATCTATGGAGCATATGTAAAAGCAATAATTATTATACAAAAATAGGTAAAACATGTAGATGAAGTTAGGGTTGTAAGTACCCTTATATAATTTACATGATACACATGTTATTATTGATAAACATATTATTAGTTAATTTAATGGGTTAGTATATTGACTTAAGGTATCATTATATTTATATGGTTAGAGGAGATTTATGTAGTGAGAGTATTATATTCGATTTTCAGAATATGCAAAAATTTCATCAAAATAGCAGTAGCTACATATCCATAAAATAATTAGTGGTTGACCTAGTGAACTATAGATCTACAAAATAGATTAGTTATTGACATAGTGAACTAAGAAAAACCTATAAGAGACAAAAAAAAAAAAAAATTATCATTTAGTTTTCATATATGATATTGAAAAAATTCTAATTCTCACTATTTTATAAATTAATAAATAAAGCTATTTTGGAACAATTGGTTTTTAAACCAATAAAAATAAAAGTGATTAACCATCATCTGAAATTGTTTATTTTATTTTAGCTCTTAACTAATTAAAATATTTTTCTTTTAAACTTAAAATGTAGAAGTATAATCATTTCAATTAAAAATTTATTATTATTTTAAAAATATTTTAACCCTTCTGTCAATAGCAATAATTGGTTTTTTAATTAAAAAAATTATTATTTTTAAATTTAAAAAAAATATTTTAATTAAATAGGAACTAATTAAAAATATATAATAATTTCATTATTAGATAATAAAATAATAGCACAACAAGAACTTAAATATTATTGATCTAAAAGTTAATTATTCCAAAAATTTTCAAATTTACCGGATTACCATAAAATCTTTCTTATTATAATGCTTCAAGCAACTCATCAATTCCTGAGCAACTAAAAATTAGTGCATTTATGGAAGAAATTTTCAAAATAAAACAAATTTAAGTGTGCAACAATAAGGTGAACACTTATTTCTTTTGAAACCCAATCCGCCACAAATCACAAGTCAGGTGTGGCTTATGGTAGTCCAAAACACCTAGTATACTCCATTATAATATATATTTTTTAACTAGAAAAATTAAATTAAATTAAGAATAATTTTAAAAATTTTACTTTTTATTTTTATTTTTTATTTTTTCAATCTTTCAGTTAAATATGTGTTACTCACTATAATGATTAAATTAAAAAAATAAAAAATAAAAATGAGAATAACTCCTTCAAAATTATTCTTAATTATTTTTTAATTTTATATAAGTATATGTTAGTAAATATGTATTCGAATATATATAAATAATTATGAATGTTGATATATATATGTAAATAATCATATATTTATACATGTATTATATATTTTTAATTTATACAAATTTTTGTTTTAAAAACTATTGTCTTTATAAATATATTTACATTTGTAAATAACTTAAATATATACATAATTTTAATATGAAGTATATTTGAATTACATTTTATAATCATTTTTCTTCTTTTAAAAACTGTGTTTTCATTACAAAAGAAATAAATGAGTAACAATAGTTATATAAAAGAGATTTGTGTGTATTTAAACTTATAGATAACACTAAAAAAAACTAATGATGAATAAAAAATAAGATAATGCTTATATAATAATACTATAAATCATATTCTATTTAGGCTAATAGCTAATAGATTTATATAAAAAAAATTAGTAATTTCAAGTGAGTTTAGTTCATTTTTAGTTCTACTTTCATGTAACATTTTTATCTTTGTACATAGAAAATAATTAGATCTTCTAAGAATGTTAGGTGTGATTTAATTTGTCATCATATGTATGAAAAGGAAACTTGATAAATACATACTCAATACATATGGAACACAACCAACAATGAAATGACACATCATTAAAAGTTAATCCAAAAAAAAATAATTTATCTATTATGGGTTAATTTGGGTGGGTTATAGTAATTCAACAAATATATTTTAAACATATGTACAAATAAAATTCACTTAATTATTGACTTTGGAGTGGAAGAATCAATCATTCCTCGTGTCATTTTGATATTTCAAAGCGAAAAACTGTAAAATAATATCTACAAACAAACTTTTAATACTAAGACAAATATATAAAAATATTCAAAGAGAAATTAAAAAGATAGAAACTTACCTCAGAAAATGATAAAAATTTCAATAAATTTGTGTTTGTTGCTTATATTTATCCCTTCATTAAAATTGAATAAAAGATGTTAATAATTGACTATTTTAGAACGATAAAAAACGATGAAAATGAAAATTAATGTTCACGTAGGTATTTGTAGTCAAGTTGATCATATAGCTTTTTGTTTCATGAAATTGCTATAAATTTGAATTGTAATATATACGTGTGCAATAATTATATTTTAAAAGAAGTATAATATTTATTTTCGGTGACAAAATTTGTGTGTAATATGTTAAAAATAAAATATAAGCATACAATATTATTTTATTTAAAATATTTTAAAAATACAAAGTTATAAATGAAGAAATATATAATTTTTAAAGCATAAATTTTTCTTATAAAAAATCAATAGTATATTAATTAAATTTTTATTAAAATATTCTTGTTTCTCGTGTATAATTATGAATTAATAGATATGTATTTAATTAATTCACAAAACTAAATAGATATCTTTAGTTTTATGAATTAAATAAAATACATATCTATTAACCTGCAAATGATGCAACTTTAATACATAGCTTTATAAATAAAAAAATACATAAACTTGATTTATTTTATTTTCATGTTGTATGTAACATACACATGTTTTTAAAATTTTAATCTTGTAGTTAATGTACAGTTTAAACATTTTAAATATATGGAAATTAATTAAATACAATGTCTTATTCATTATTTTGACCACGTGATAATTGATATGGGTAATTATATAAATCACTCCAAAATTTTTAATAAATTAATTACTGTATTATATAAAATTAAAAATTCGTATAAGATTTAATTATTTAATTGATTGATTTAATCATAATATATATTCATCGTAATTTTCTTAATTATTATAATTATGTACTATTATTAATGAAAAAATAAAATAAAAAACTTCTGTAGTATTTTGGCAGAAAAAACAATGAACGTGGTGTTGCTAAGTGACATTTGCTAATATTAATTTAACCATCGAGAACTATTGAATTCTCGATTGAATTATCTTGGTATTTATTTAGTTTTTCTTCTTAATTCTTTATTGATTTTCTTAATTAATTTCATCTTAAATATTTTCTTATTTAATCAATTTCTTCTTGTTTAATTTCCAGTCAAAATTGTGTTAATGATTAAGTCTAACAGGTAGTCTTGTTGATACAATTTTTTATTTATTACTTAACCATAATTGTACCCATTCAATTTTTACCAATGAACCCTCCTTTGGAAAGGAAAGACTCTCCCCACTATACATCGCATCCTCTTAAAAACAAGATCTTAGACTAATTCTCCATTGTAGATCTTACAATCATCTCTTGTCTAGAAATAGGGATCCACTCAAACTAACTAGTAATCTACTAAATAATATATTTTTCTTGCATGAACTTTTGAAAGTACTAAATAAACTCATGCAAGAACAAGAAAATCCTTTAAATTAGATAGATTTCACTAAGGTCATACGGTCTCCATCAACAAACCCCGAAAGCAAGAAAATCCTTATTGGGCCTTAACTACATTTACTTGGATTTTTTTAAAATTCTAATATGTAAATAAATAAATAAATAAAAATACTAGAATGCTACTTCTGCAACACTCTTAACTTTTATGCTTATTAAAATTTCTGAGTGCATCAACGAAAATATATATAAAAAAAAAAAAAAAACTTTGGGATGAAACGATGTGGAAGAAGAAAGAAGCCTTGTAAAGTGTGTTTTGACAAACATTTACTTAGACATCCCTCCTTCGTGGCCCAAAAGACAACTAAGCAATGTTGGTGCCCCAACATTATTGTCATGCGTGTTATCACTCCAATGTTTCTAGCAGCAAGCGATAGAACAAATCAATTTGCTATGTAAAGGAGAAGAGAAAGAACAGGAGAGTTGGGGATGAATTGAAAAAAAAGGGAAGAGAGTCACGGAATAATAGTAATAATAATCTATACTGATATATAAAGAGAATATTTTTTTTCTATTTTTATATTATTAAACTCTTAATTATACTACAAATATAATAATTAATCTTTTTTTTTCTAAATTTTTTGGTGCTTTTTTACCTCTTTAACTTAGTTTCTATCTTAATAAGTTATCTTCACATTGTATATCTTCTATTTGCTTAATTGTCTTTTTTTTCTCTTCATCTCATGACACTTTCAAATAGAAATTGATGAATGAAATTTGTGTAGATTACTGCAATTAATTAATTAATTAATTAATTAATTAATTTTATATATATATATATATATATATATATATATATATATATATATATATATATATATATATATATATATATATATTAAGTTATTATCGCAAACAGTGGAAGCATAGGAAGTGAAAAAATATATATAAATAAAATGTTATTTAGAAAAATATATTAAAATAAAATTAATATACATGTCAATATAATAATAAATTATTTTAATTATCAAATTTAGCATAATAAAAATGCACACATACAAAATGCAGCAACACCAGTGTTTCCACTAATAATAATAATAACAATAGTATAAAAAAAACTTGAACAATCATATATCGATTAATTTACATACTTGGTAATTTATTTATCCTATCTAATTTTTTATTTAGCAACAAAAATATTAAAATGTACTTATTTTGTGGATAAATTATCCAAATCTTAGTTTGAACGTAGTGAGATTTTTGTCCTCCCGTTGAAAACGATGGGGGATTTGTGTATGAAATCATCTCGATCATTCCTTTTGCCTAGAAACATGTACCATTATTACATATGTTTTCGATTTGTTTTTTCATACATAAAAATCAAATAAGATTGAAATTTATAATATTCACACGTATTATTTAATCAATTGAGTTATATAAGTTGATATTGAATTAGACAAATTGGTGCTTTGATTTTTAAATAGAGTCATGTGAACTGAATATAAAAATAATATATGAATTAGTTAGGTTTAATTTAAATGTGATATTAAGTATAAATTAAATCAAGCGAATCTTTTGTGGTTGAATTTAAATTGGTTTGACGGATTTTAAAATTTTAATTTATTTTTATATCACTTTTAAAATTATTTTTAATTTGGAAACTGGAAAATTAAGTATAATCTACAAAGTCAATTGAGTCATGATTAACTCTTTTGAAAATGATATTTATACAATCATAAGTAATAGAATATAAAAAATTACACATGATAAAAACTGTATAAGAAACTCCATGTCAAAAGAATATATCACAAATTATTCATAGACACTTAGTTATATGCAGACAATATTATAAACCCGTAGTTTAGCTTAACTAAAACTTTTAACACTAGTAATTATCATTGTTAAAAATCTCACATCATTTTAGCGAATTTGTAAAGAAAGATTATATAATTGATAACTATTTTAAAAAAATAAAAAACTGATTTTAGTTTTATAATTTTAAAAACTAAAAAACAACCAAGTGAGTACTTAACAATAGAATTTAATTTCCATATATTATAAAAAATATATATACTTAAGTTATCAACTAATTAGAAATTAATTAAGATATTTTTTTAATAGGAGTTCATTTTCATGTATTGTACCAAATAAATTATACGGTAAATAATTTTTAAAGTGATTAATGTAAAATTAATAAGTTTATTATTCATAGCATACTATAATTGAATAATTATTTAAAATTTCTTTATATTATCGATATGTACATTATTTATTTTTAAAATAGTAATTATAAAGATTAATAAATTTATTATTTTCTCTAGTTTTTTTTATAAAATTTATATTAAAATTTATTTTAATTATTTTTATAAAAATCAATATATAATATTTTATGTATTAATTTTTTACACATATTTATAAGTTATTTTTAAGCTTAATAAATAATAAATAAAATATATTAATATTTTTATTATTTGAGAGTATAAAGAGTATTTTAGAAATTTTATTTTAATTATGCACATGTATTATTAGTAAAAAATTAAACATAAACATATTAACAATAAATCAAATAAAAAATCAACACAAGCAAATTGTCAATAAAATTTTAAAATAGCATTTTCTTTTGACCCCGATTTTTTTTTATCCTTAGGAAAGACGCAAAAATTTCAGGATAACAAGCATTCTCTAGAATTTTGCTTAAATTCGAACCCATAGCTGATGATAGAACTAGAATAGAATTAATAAAAATATTTATAAAAATAAAAATATGTCTGATTAATGATATGAATAATTTAAAATATATATATATATAAATGTAATGCCTCTGACGGATAATGGATGAATTAGGTTTTATAAAATAAATAAAAAGAAGTATACATGAAAATACGTAATTAGATGAGAATAAGTTTTACGTAGTAAATATTATAATTAAAGAAATGAATAGAAATATTATGACAAATGATAATATAATTTTGTTATAGTGATTCACAAATGATTCGACAGAGTTTAAAATGATATAATAAAGAGAGGCAAAATCATATAAAATGAACATAGATAAATGTGCCTGGGAAGAAAAGACAGAAAAGGATGGCACGTGAAAAACAACATAAACCCCTAAATATAGGCACGATTTCACATTCCAGCAAGCTCACGTTCCCACGAGCAAATAATCCAACTCTCCCCATTAATGCCGTTAATTCAATTCTCTATGCTTTCCCTCTGCAATCCAACTTTTTCCATTCTCTCTCTTCATCTTCCTCATACTCCAACCTTTTTACTTTCTTTTTCTTCAAATTCTGCACTTACTAAGTTTCTACGGTAATCAAATATTTCCCACTTTATTGGGTAACAACAGGTAAATTACCGTCAACAAAATTTGAAACTAATATTTCATGGTTCCTTCGTAACTGTTTGTTTAGCAAAGGATTTATAAAATGAGAAATGTTCTCACTGTTCTTTCTAAAATGTTTTTTTTATTATTAATTCAAATAGGTTAAAAATCATAAGGTTGTTATTCTTTATAATTTTATAAATTTTAATTAATTTAAATTAATAAAAAGTATTCCTTTCGGTAAACTATAATAAATAAACAAAATTAATTCACACTATCAATTTTATTTTAAAAGTGAATTTTTGTTCACTATCTTTTATTCAAATTTGATATAAAAAATAAGTCATTGAAAATAAAACCTCAATAAAATAAAGTTCTTATATTTTAAACTAGCATTCATGATTGTTCTTTTTTATATATATTTATGGCTAGATGAAACATACGAAAAGAGTGTAGAAGAGACTAAAGCGTTGGTTGTTACCGCTCATAAAATTAATGATAGAATTTATGTTTTGATATTTTATTCAAAAAAAGTAAGTTAATAATAAATTTTGGTATAAAATTTGTAATTCAATGCAAAAAGAAAATCTAAATTTTTTCTTCAATGAATTTTAAACTTAAAATAAATTTCTCAAGTTGAAACTAAATATGTTATTTACTTAAAATCATATTGAAATTTGAGCATAATATTATACCATTCAACGTGAATC
The DNA here is from genome assembly GCA_025330945.1 of Mucuna pruriens. Lineage (NCBI taxonomy): Eukaryota > Viridiplantae > Streptophyta > Magnoliopsida > Fabales > Fabaceae > Mucuna > Mucuna pruriens. The sequence continues at coordinate 2,006,608 of JAENHJ010000271.1, read as the reverse complement.
TAAACCCCCAGCGAAATTAATCTCTAATAGATTGATAAAACTCCCACTGTCCCACATGTCCATGTTACTCTCAGCTAGATTTTAATTAATAATTGAGCTAAGTCAAAGAAGCAAAGCTAATGTTGTATATTTTATTTGATATTTTAAACAACTTATTATTTGCACAGAAAACTTACTAGTTTCTGGTGTCACGACTTTTATTGGAATGAGATCCGAATAAGTAAGTACTCAAGAAAAATAATAGTGCACAGAATATTTTTATTCGTGACAAAATAAATAGGTAATTTTGTTTTGTAATTTTAGAAAACAACGGCAACAGTCCCTGGCAAATGGCTCAAATGTAGTGGAACAAGAATATACTATTATGCTATATAGAAATAGAAACAATAAGGAGTAACATAAAAAGCAATGAAGTTACGGGTACTTCCAACATCCACAAGCAGAGGCTCAAAATGAACTAGCCACACTCACCACCCCCACCTTACAACAAAAACTCTAATTAAAATTAACAAAAAAAAATTATTACACTAAAATGTAATGAAATCATTATTATAATAATGGTTAATTACTTGGCAGATCCTCTACCAATCATTTCCTTGTACCTCATGATGGAATCCAGCCTCTGCAGTTTGAGCTGTTGCTTGAACTTGTTGATGAAGTCGTCGGCCTTGGCATCCACCTCGGCGTCGTCCGCCGCGGTGGCTCTGCCCTCCCTCACGGCGGCCGGCCGGTGAGTCTCGACGATGTCCTCTTCCTTGAAGTGCGCAAACGCCGACTTGCTGCTCGCCGATTTCTTCATCTTCCGCGGCAGCTTCACCGGAACCTCGCCGGATGCCGGCTTGGTGTCGGAGTGCGTCCGCGTGAAATGACCTTCCTGCCCCTGCAGCTTGCTGTAAATCTCGTCCAAGGAAGACCCCTCCTCGGGGGCATAATCGTAATTGTCGTTCTCGACAACATAGTCGTCGTCGTCTTCTTCTTTTTCCTCGTCCGTTTCTGCCGCCACTTCTTGTTGCGGTTGTTGTTGTTGTTGTCGCACGTGCGGCTTCTCGGGCTCGTGCGGGTCGTGGGCGAGTTTTGAAGTGAAGGGCTCCGTAGGGAAGTAACTGTAGAGGTTGATGGACTTGAGTCTTTGAATGACGGAGGGAGATCTCGCGAGTGGGGAGTGTTCGTTTTCATGGGTTTGGGCTTGGGCTTGGGCTTGGGCTTGGGCTTGAGATTCGGGAAAATGGGGGTGGTGAGGGTCTTGGGATCTGTAAGGGGAGGGGTAGAAGTTGATGGATTTGAGTCTTTGCAACATGGAAGGGGATCTTGGAAGGTGGTGGTGTTGTGGAAAGTCATGTCCTTGTTGTGTTTGAGGGTCATGGTGTTTGTGGGTGTTGGCAAGGTTTGAGATGATGAAGATGGTTCCAATTACAAGCTGGAGGAGGAGGAAGAAGACAGTGGGGGTGAACCAGCTGTAGAGGCTGCCCAAGAATGTGGGGGTGGATGAGACTGATTCCTCAAACATGGTTGGGGTTTGCAGGAATGGAGAAGGGAAAGGGGTTTTATTTTCTTTTCTTTTCTTTTGTTTCTCTGTGCTGTGTACTTGTGCCTCTTTTGCCATTTACCTTACTATATTATATCATTTATATTGTCTTGGCTGTAATTGCGGGGTCAGGGAGGGAAATTATGTGTACGGCCAAGCCTTGCTACTGTTTATTGCTTTATTGATTATTGTGGACATTATTTCTTTTTGGAAAAAGATATTTAGGATTCCTAAGGATGTAGAAAGAAACCAAAACAAGACATATAAACAATATATGTTTAGGGGATATTAATATCATTAGCGATTTGATGTGATAGTAAAATAAGATATGTCAACAGAGTTTTGTATTATTTGAATGTTTAAAATTTATGACTCTTATTTTTTTTTTTAGTAATGTGATATATTCTATTTTTTGAATGTAGAAGATACAAATAGAAAGATAAGAGATGAACAAAAATAAATGAAAAAAAATAAAAGTAAGATAAAAAAAAAAGTTTATATTAAATATTTTTCTTAAAAAATTACATATAATATTTTTATTGGTAAATAATTTTATTTAAATTGAATGAAACTATTATGAATAACAAAATTTCTCTTTTAAATATTTAATCTAGTTATATAATTAAAATTTGAAGCAAAGAATATTAATAGTATTTAGAATATTTTAAATACTCTGAACATGAATCTCTCATGCAATAAATAGTTATTGTGTAATATCTTTTATGTTATTTTACTTTAAACATAAATTTAATCTCAATATAAATGATAATTATTAGTATTTCTTTGATTAAAATGACAAGAATTTGAACTTTGATATTAAGTATAAAAAAATTATTAAAAAAAGAATACTCATTATTCAGTGATTTCACAAATTAGTTACTACTTTACACTTATTTTATGAAAATAAAAAAAAAATCTTCATGCTAAACCAAACATACACTTCATCATTGCATGTTATATGCTCTGCACTTATTAAAATAACTAAAACTTGAAGTAATATATACAAATGATTAAGTTTTGTTTTTATTATTATGGTGTCGTATTTTTTTTACTCTATTAAAAGAAAATGTTATGGCGCGCTATTGGTTATTTATTTGAGGAGATTAATGGCACGGTATGGAGGTTTTAATTGTGGGGGAGACTCGCATCTCGAGAAACACGTGGTGGCATATGATGGGTCTGCTGCAAAGGGACAAAATAGGAGGGTAGATTTGTGTAACGTGAGGTGAGGCAGTTGTTGGATTTTGGGGCATTCATTAGAGGCTTGACTTCAATAAAGAGTATTCTGAATTCAATTTCAAGCTATGCAAGAATGGGCGTTGCTCTGTTACTCCTTGGGGCCATTTTGTTGGACACGATGATAATTCAAATATTTTAATATTTACTATAAATAGTATATTGTTTTCCCTGTCTCTCTTCGCTTATCCATGGGTCATCACTATTTATGACAAATATTATTACTTTTCTATAATTTTGCATACGATCAAACATAAATAGGAAAATAAAAGACAAAGATGTATATTAAAATGATTAATTTCATAACATGAGAAAATTTTTTATAAACTTATATTATATAGATAATATAATTCTTATTTGATAATGATCGAAGACATATATGTGTGTACTTCCCTTTGCGTACTCTTTCTTATTCATTAAAATTGAATGCTTTTACTAAAAGTCAATGGTTTTTGCCCATACAACTTTGTAGTAGTTCGGATCGATTGACAAAATACGGCAAAGGTGGATCCTATCCATTTACTCTCTTCACTGAAAATGTTTGAAACCAGTTTTTTTTTTTTTGCAACATACATATAAACTATATGAAATTGATTGTATTAGAATGTTAATCAGTTAGGTTAGTCGTGTTAGTTAATTAATTTATTAGTTAGATTGTTGGAAATGTTGGTTAGTTGTTAACTACCTTTCAAATAAGTTTATAAATAGAATAGATAAATATTTTTTTGGAATAAATATAATAGATATATACTCTTATTTATATCTTTTATTCATTCATTTAATATAATCATATTTTTATAATGTATGTTAAACTTTTAAGGCTGGTTGAGTAGTCAAAATATAAAAAAAGAAAATAAGGTGATAAGATAAGAGTAGGAAATTTAAACTTCAATCATATATTCAATATTTAATATACTCTGGATAAAATTATTGTGTTATCCTATTATATATTTATCGTGGACTAGATAATAATAATGATAGGTATATAATACACATTATGTTTAAATGATAAAATCATTTCCTTTATTAAAATTATATACAATTTTCTAAATAACAACTTTTAAATTTTACAGATTATAAAAAAATATAATTTTAAATAAATTATAAAAAAAAATTTATTGTGCAGTTGTTTTTTATTAGTTACAAAATTATTATAATATTGATTGATAACATTAAATAAGTAATAAATTGGTTATGAAAATAAACTTAGTTAATTTATAATAAAATTTTTAAATTTATAGTTATTTTCTAACTAATTTATTATAATAAGAAATATAAATAAATATAACTTAAATTTAATTTAAAAATAATATTTTAATTATTAAATGATAATTAAAATTAGTAACAAAATAAAAAATTATTATAGTGAAAAAAGTCTTTGACAGAATACTCTGTATTCATATGTAATTTATTCAAGTTGTTTCTCTTTCTTATGAAAAGATAAATATAGAAATAAACTGAATATGAGTTTGGCAAGGTTGAAAATGAAAAAACAAATTCAACATTCAGTTTCTGTGTATCCAATTCCTTATTCGGTGGACTTAACATGTGTCGAAAAAAATGAATTGGGTTAGTATCTCCCCGATACGTGTATTTTCCTATTAATGGGTCAGAAGTACGTTCTCAATATTTTGGTCCAAATTGTCATCTTCTTCATACATTTTATGTCTGATGACGTTAGTGTGGGTTTGCTGCTTTCCCTCATGCTTAGAGCACACTGTTTGTTAGTTGTCACCAAATTAAAATGCAATTATATATAATAGTTATCTTTCTTCATGTTACTTGCTTCCCTTGTTATCCTAATATATATTATATATATGCTAGTCAAACATGGCCGTCCTTATCCTTAGTTTAATTCTAGAGCTTAGCTAGAAAAAGTAACGTAGGAATACCATGCAAGTTTAATATAGTTATCTTCCTCTTTTGAAGGAGAACAAATTGAGTTGTTGAAATTTTAGGGATCGATTGAGTGTGAAGGAAAAAACAGAGAATATATTTTTCTGATCACACTAGATAATTATCATGGGCTACAAAAGCCTAATCTAATAATTTCTATTTATACCAATATCCTAGTTTTAAGATTTTCTAAAGCAAAATCCACTACGATATCTTACGTATCCTTGAAATTTTTGTTATATCCTGACTTGCATGAATAGTAACTTATTGTGAACATATGACAAGCATTTAGTTTTTCTATATTTATAGATAATTATTTCATATATGGAATTTTGTATATATACTCGTAGACTTGTTTAGTTCCTATTTTACACTACAATATTTCTAGCGATGGCAAAAAAAAAATATTGTATTAAATTATAATATTCAACAAATTTATGTATTGGTGGTGTATTTCAGACCATTTTTTAACTTTATAAACTACAATTTAAAATTGTTCTCTATATTTATTAGGCAACGATTTATTAATAATATTTTTTTTTACACAATATTTGTAAATCATTCTCTATTTAAATATAAAAAAAAAAGTTTCTTAGGATTTGTTTAGGGTGATAGCAAGGTTTTGGTTTTTAATTTTTTAATGTAATTTTCAAAACAAAATAAGTTTGATTATGATGGGTTTGAAATGATTTTTAACTCAAATTTGAAATAATTTAAAATTTTTTTTTAAAATAAAAAAATATTTTGTGAATTTGGTTTTTAATTTTAAAAAATACCCTTTTACTATAGTTAAAAATTATATTTTTTGTTGTCATTACCGCGACCACATTGTTGTTGACATTGTAACACCCTTTGTTTTTTGTGCGTTGTTTAAATAAGTGATTGAGTAATTTAAAATAGTAGTTAATTTTAATTTCATTAAAAAGAATTAAGAAAATTATTATGTTGCATGTTTTATGAGAAAATCCCGAGAAAATGTGAGAAAGATCAAAATCATGCATATCAAGACAAGTTTTTCGTGAAAATGGTTGCTGGAGTTGAGAAAATACTAAAAATTGATGTATTGTGACCCTAAATGATTCCCAATTGAGTAGAATCAGACTAGTGACGTCGATATATTTTTTTGTGTACTGACACATTTTTTAGAACAAACATTGGACAATTGGAGTTTTGGAGGAAACCCCAAAACCTCAATCGTCATTCCATTGCTACATTCTATTATCCAAATGGTTTTCAAACTCCAATTATCCAAAGGATATCAAAATCATTTTGCCTAATGATCCTTTAATCCTTTGTTAACAAATGGGTAATGACCCACATTCCAAAATCTATCCAAAGGCCATCATGGACTGAGTAGAAGATTTACAAAGATCATAACAAAATCTCTTCCTCGCAGCTGGATTTCATTACCCCTCCTCTCTACTTAAGACTCCAAGAATTGTTGATCGAGAACTACACTTTTTTACTAAAGTTTTTTTTACCCCTTCGTCTACAACAAGTAAGGGAAGTTCATCTTACCTTAACATTCACTATTGCATGTTGATATTATGTTGATCTTATGTTGATTTCTTAATTGATAACATATGTTAGATTTGTGTACGTAAAATCTGTTCTATAGAATGGTAGCTATCTTTAGTTGTTTTGAAGTTTTTAGATTTTTTTGAGATTTTGAAGTTGATAATGATTTGTTTTGTTTAGGTTGAATGCCACTGAGGATGAATAGGTATAGGACGAAGTTTGATACCTCATGTTGTTGCCTTCTTTTTTGTCTTTTAGTTGCTTTAGTGTTGGGTTTTGTGAGTTTTGATATGACTGTGATATCGAAGTTGAACATGCTAGATGGATTTAATTACATTTTTATGTTTTTGACTTAGTAATTTGGATTGACTTGTGGAGTGCTAGTAGAAGTTATGTTTTATAACATTTTATTTTGATATTTCAATTGATGATGATATAGATATGTGAGTCCTTTAGTTTTCAACTTTCATATTAATCATATGATTTTATGTATTACCGCTGGGTTGTATAACTATTTATTTGCCTTAATCAATAAATTTAAAGTAAGTCTCATTTGGATACATAAAACTCACTTAAATTAACTCAGATTTATATTATTTTTAATTTTTTATGTTGTATAATTATATAATTTTAAAAATAAATTTTATGTTATATAATGTATAATTTTAAGTCTTGATACTATTCATAACTTTTTATTAGTGTATTAATCATTTATTTTTATTTTATTATGATTTTTATTGACCTTATTTTTTCACGCTTTGTTATTATTATTTTATGAAAAATGTTAATCCTTATCCTAAGGACAATGGTTAGAAGATTTTTTTTAATTTTTATTAAAAATATAACATTTCACTATGTAACGACATAATATTTAATATCTTATTTATTTGTTTCTTAATAATATTATAAACACACTAGTCGACCAGATTCTTGTTTTTATTAATAGACCATTCACTTGCTCAATTAATATATGATTTAATTAATTTTGTTTGAATTGTTTAAAAAAATAAAAAAATTCAAACCAATTTAAATTAATTATTATTTATCGAATTAGATTTAAATATTTAAAACTCAGTTTAAATTTGTATTAATATGATATAAAATTTTGATTGAACCAATTAAATTTTAACATTATATATAATTACATCATAAAATAAAATAAGTATAAAATTTGTGACACCCTTTTACCCTTCTACCCCGAATACTTAAATTAAAATAATCAAGTAAATAAAATGAAGACATGGTAATAGTTAAAACCAAAAAGCACAATTTTTATTAAAGATAAAAAGTTCATATGGTAATTAAAAGGTAGGCACAAAGTTTTCAAGGAGGTTTTAGATCTACACATTATAATTGAGAAAACTAAAGTCATCATCATCATCTTTACATTAAGTCATTCAAACATCAAGGCGTAAACGAACTATTCTAACTTCTAACACCGATGTCACATTAATCGGGCAAGGCCCCCTGCTTTTCAAAATTTGGCACCACGAATATGCTTTCAACGTTACCTAAAAGAAAACAACAAGAGAAAGACGGTGAAAATCGCGTTCAATCATATATAAAAAGCAGATAATGCCCCAAATCCCACCCATTACCGTCTTCAATTACTAATCGGTTAACGGATGCTCATATATCAATCACATTTCATTCATTCAAAATCAATCACGGTTCGTTCATGTTTACAAAATACACATGCCTGAAGACAACGCATATGCCATCACCACACCCCAAGAGTCTCGGCCGGAACTCCACGCCATGGGCGAACCTCCTCAATCCCCTAGGCTTAAACACCCCGATGGCCGGCTGTGTCGCGATAGTTAAACACCACCTAAGACATTCCACACAACCGCTAAACACCACCTATGGCCGCCCGTGCAAAAGATGGTTAAACATAACCTCGTGCCCATGCATATGAATGTCCGCCGTTATTACCCACCGTTAAACAACACTTTTAGCCATTAAAACTTTTAAATACTACATATGGCCGTGTATTATAAATAATGACTTTTCAAATCTCTACGCCTCTCATGTCTATGCTTTCAATGCATTTTCATCCACACTCTTATTCTCATGATTTATACATCATTCACATAATCCATACCCATACCCAACCATATTAATTTAAATTCATCATCGTTATAAATCATTTATCAAAAGCACATAAACGCACACGTAAAACACCATTGAATTTCACCTAATTTCATCATTGCACACAAGAGCCTCGATCATGAACAACCAACCATAAACAACCACAAGAATCAAGCAATTGGGAATTAGCCATATGATTTCCCCAACAAAATCACATTAGACAAGACATTAATCGATCACGTAAGATATCGACAAATCTTTTCTACCGACAAAAAGATTTTTAAAACATAATAATCAAACGAAATTGAGAATTTAGATATCAGAGGGGATTTAGGGATCGCCCTCACTACCCGTGACACTCCCGATTCATATACGATCAAACCCATCACCCCATACCTTAGATGCGAAGAATAGTAATGATCCGACGCTCTAGGACGCGATCCGAACACCCTACCTCCTTTCCTCATGTCGTCGCTCTTTCTCCTTTTTGCGCCTAACTGTCTGACACTTAAAATTTACTTGTGCAAAATCGATTACCCCTGTTTAATATTCTACCTTTGCCGGCCAACCCCGACCCGCCTGGCCCCTCCCCCGTTAATTCAATTAATTAAATTAATAAATGAAAATAATTTAGATAAAAGCATAAATCAGATTATAAAATCATTAACCCCTCTATTAAAATAAAATTGATAATAATAATAATGTAATTAATTTCTAAAAATAATTAAATAAATTTTAGGATGTTACAATTTATATAAATTATATTTTATAATATATTTTAAATAAATAATAATATTATAAATATTATATTATATTATAAAAAAATATCTATTAAATAAAAAACTATTGTTAATATATAATTATTAAAAAAGTTATATCTTTAAAGAAAAAGACAACCCAAATTTCAAAATACACAAAGTAGATTTAAAATTCGAATCCGTTCAAATCGGATCTGGATCCGGGTAGCAATTGAGTTTTACCATGGTCGCCCCTACATACCAGTATTATTTTAATTTTTCACACGAGTGTTGTCCCCACCTCAAGAGAATTCTAGAGTTTTTTCACGCCTAGTTTTCTTCAGTATTGGGTCACCTCCTTGGGTCCTTCCTCAGTGGGTATTAGCGGTTTCGGGTCAAACTAGTAAACACCGAAAATCTGACCCCAATCGATTTAATTAATTTACATTTTTTTATTATTATTTGGAAGCATGTTTGCTTTGTGTTAAAAATAAAGAACACTTTCGAAAACCCTGAAACCCAAACACAACGCCTTGAGTCGCCGTCCACCGCCCCGCCACAACAGGTTTTCCATCTAAGGTTTCTTCTTCTTCTTCTTAGAATATGTCGTTTATGCTTTGTGTGCTGTGCTATCTATCAATCTCATCGTATTACTTTTCAGTCTGTTTCCACTTTAGCTTTCAGAGAATGCTTCTTCAACTGATTGTGCTATAAGATTCGCGCTCAACAATTTTCTTTGATTTAGGAACCAATTGGTGCCACTTTACTTAGGCACATGAATAGTTACTTATTTATTTAGGATTTTTCAATGAGATAACCCTAATAATTATGATATACACGTGCTTATATTTTTGCATCTCCACAGAATATGAGATGTCCTGTATGATCATGATCCATTGAGGTAATTTCACTGTCAAATATTGATTTATTAATTATCCTTTCAGTGCTAAAATTGAATACCTGCTATATTATATAATTTAACCGTAAGCCATGAAAAAATATATCAGCATAGGTTTTTATTAGTTCATATGATTTATGAGCAGGCCACACAGCAACCAAGGTGTGGCTTTATCTCCATCCTAAACACGTTTAGCAACCAAGGTGTCAAAAAATAGGAGCTGCTTTGACATAGGAAGGATTAATGGTCCATTCCTTTATTTATGCATCGAGTACTCATGGCTCAGTAAATTGCATTTTCTATCTTTCTTGGAAAGTTTTAAATACATATGATTTGAGCCCATCCTGTTTGCTGCTTTGGGGATGAGCAATCTTAAATTAACCCATCTGAATTCCAGAATAGGCAAAAAGGTCCCAAATGTAATGTCCTATCTTTTCCTAGTTTTCTCATTGCGAATACTTCTACTAATGATAAATGAATAAAAATCAAATAATAATATTAATATTTTGATAATTATTAATATCATGGATACTATTTTATTGTTTTTGTTATTAATATAATAATAATAAGTTCTCTTGATACTTGAAATTTTAGAGTTAACATAAAGAATTTTGTCTATTTAAAATTTTTTTATTTTAAGGAATTCAGTGTGGCTACACGGACTTATGACTTGCTAGCCTTCCTTATTTTTTGTCTGGTCCAAAATTCCCAAACATTAGTGGGCTTATTCATTTCATGCCACTAACCTATCCGTGAACTGTGCTCAACATTGGCCAAAATGTGCACCAGTTTTCCATTAGTTGAATCCAGTGTCTGTGTCTCCCAAGGCTTCTTAAGTTTACACTGTCAATGATCTAGTATTGAGGTATAAAATCCTTACGTAATGTCTCTAGAAGGGTTTAGTAAAGAGCAGTCTAGTAGACAAGCCAAAATCCCAAGTTTTACCTTGTAAAGTCCTTAAACAAGCATGATTTTGAGTTAGAAAGCCAATACTTTGAAACTGTAGGCAAACTCTGTATTCTAAGACCACATCACACCCAAATTGGTGAGCATAATCTACCAAAATCAAAACAAAAAGGTAAATAGCAAAACTGCATAGTTTAAATACAAACCATGACCCAAAATTATAGAAAGGACCAATTTTGCAATTGCATAAATCCTTGTACAGGCCTTATTTTAAAATGGGACTTTTTCCCATAGTTTTGTATTGCCAAATTCTAACTTTCTGCAAATTTTCAGTATCATTTGATGTCCGTAGCTAAGTCTGAACCCCTTAGTTCATTTTGACCAAAAACTATCTTATTTTGAAACCTAACTACCAAAATTTTGGTCCATAATGAATCTTTTTACTGGGACCAGTACCTACACTCTTTTTTTACTCATAAAATCTTTTTTTGGAGTCCCACATTGTTTCTCCCGACAGAATGTGATTCTACCCTTAAAATCTCATTTTCTTGAACTATTTTGAGTGTATATTGGTCTGAAACTTGTAACGCATGCCATTTTCAAACTATCCAAGCTTTTTGAGTGAAACCAAAGCCTACAACTTAGTTTTGGAACACTTCAAATCTGTTTTCAATCCCCGCATACTTCAGACACGCGTGGCTTAATCTGCGTAGAAAAACCATTTCTAGAATATTGATTTGCCAAACTTCTGACACATGCCATTTTTAAACAGCTTGAGATTTTGTAGTCAAATGAAAGCCCTAAGTCTATTTTAATGCATATAAGATCTGTTCTCAAGTCCCACCCAAATTAAAGTTTTTAAGCTCAAATGGCGTAGAAAACCATATTCTAAAGCTCCTTTGAATCACCAACTTTCAATGTGCATATCTTTCAAACTGTATAAGCTTTTTGGATGAAACCAGAGGCCACAATCCTATTTTTATGAGTAGTAAATCTGTTTTGAGGTTTCCCAATAAAGAGGGTCATGTTTGACAGTTCGGCTTGTCTACCCCACATCTCAAAGAATACCAAGTAAAAAAGGAGTAGCTATGCAGAAACCTATTCTTAACCTAAAAACTTCTCAAGAGCTTGTCTACGACCTATAAGTGACCCAAGCATTTTAAGCTTTTGGTCTTGAATAATTTGGAACACCAGAGTAAAAGTAGCCATGTTAGTTACTAAATGGCCTTATTCCAATTCCCTCAAACCTTCACAATGTCTCTCATTTCTCGATCACAACTCAGGAAATATACCCCCAATCCTTCTCATGTAATTAAGGTTGATAAAGTGTAATTGAGAGAAAGTCTTGCCTATGAGGTCATGCCAGTAAGAACTGTTGATCAGAGGATTGAACAACTACAAAGAAAGCATATTTCACTGGCAAAGGTAACATGAAGTCAATTAGATGATGGAGATGCAACTTGGGAGTTAGAAGATAAGATGATGAAATTGTATTCTGGACTATTCTATAGGTTGGCAAATTTTGGGGACGAAATTTCTAAAAGGAGGGGAGAGTTGTAACCCTCTTTATTTACGTTTTATATTATTATATAATTATCAATAATTATTTTGTATTTATGACTAAAGGTCAAGATAAATATTGAAAAATTTTAAGAGATTTGATTTAACTTAGAACAACAAATAATATCTAAAATTGATTTTTTTAGTAATTTTCGGTTATAAATAAAAAATAATGGAAATAACTGATTCAGCTTAGAGGGGATAGAATAAATAACAAAAGTGGTAAAAAAATTTAGGAAAATTATATTTAAGACTGAAATAATATTAGAATGGTATCTGAAGTATAATAAACATTTTTTATAATTTTTTATAAGAAAATAAAATAATTAACCTTAAGAGAATAAAAATTTGGGAATAATTCATAAATAATTTTAAACTTTCATAAAATTATATTATAAGTACAGGAATTTATTTAGAATATTTTATATTTTTGGGATTTTTTTGAGAATTTTTAGATTCCTTTGAATTTTTGTCTAAATGCTCACAAGCAACTTTCAGATTATAGTTAAGAACATCAAATGAACTCTAAAAATTATGAAAAAAAATGAGAGTACTATTATGATTAGGAGAAAGATCCTGGTATATTATTTTATAAAACAGAAGACTCCAGAGATATTATTTAAAATTAAGTACATAAATGACTCAAAAATTACAATAAAAAATAAAAAATTGCCTCATTATTCTCCTAAGTTCATGTTGGCGTTGACAGCCAACTATGAGAAACTAAATTACTTGCCATTAGTTAGAGATACGAATAATATTTAAAGATAATTATAACTATATTTAATTACCATAGTAAATTTTGTAAGTTGTAACCACTCACTAGTGAGCTAGGTGTAAGCGGAAGTGTGGCTAGGAGAGAGAGAAAATCTCCTCCTTCCTTCTTAAAAACCAGCTGAGACACTCATCCATCTGAAGCATGTTTCGTTTTTTTTTTCTTCCAAGTTTCATCTTCAACCTCTCAAAACCCTTCATCCTCTTCACTAATTTTCTCAAGCCTTCCTCGCTTCCTCAGCAGCAACCGACAAACCCACACCCATAAAACCGCCTCTCCATTTCAGATTTTAATCTTCCAAATCATACCCACCCATCTCTATCTATCAAGAGCTTGAAGCAAGGATTAGGCTCATCTCTGCTTAGGACTCTCTTGGAGGATTGTGGCAAACCAACTTCATCTCCTTTCCTCTTCACTCCACTGTCCTGAACAAGGTAAGGGGGAGGGGGCTCTAATATTTTGTTTTAGTCTTGAAATGAGTTAAAGGGTAGAGGGACAAACCTCTAAGCTCTCTCTGTTCATGAACCAATATGATTCATGTTCTTACACAGTCAAAGATGTGATCTGACTGCTTTGTTCTACGAGAAACATGTTAGTATGTGTAAAGTTATTATATGAATTTATTGTTCATATTCAGTTTTGTTGTAGATTTCGAATTTGAAAAGATGAATTTTGTTTTGAGTAAAGATTTATGAAGTTGAATGAGTTATTATGCCACATGTTTGAATATGGGAATGATGCTGTCAAACTATTTCACTGTCATGGAGTGTATAATGTTCTGTTTTTATGCAGATTTAAAGAACATAATTTTAGTCAATGCATTGTCAAATAAATTACTAATGAAATTTTAATGCTGTATGCACTTGGTATGGTTAAAAACTTGAAAGGAATTCCAGAATAGTATGTAATAATGCCTTGGTTTTTCTTGTAGAAATAGAAAAAAAAAAAAAACTGATTTAAATACTCTTACATACATGGAATACACACAGTAAGAATTGAGGTACCGCAGGGAACCAATGAGGGTCTAAACTCTAAATGCCCTGATTTTGGATTGCAAGAATTGTCCTTATATGGATTTATTAATACCTGGGGTTTACAGCCAAATACATAAGGCAATTCCATTGAATTCATATATATATATATATATATATATATATAGTTTGGTGAAAGTGTAGAAACTTAGTGACTCTTGTTTGATGATCACAACTACATTGAATATATTAAAATTAAATATGTTTTAATGAATTATTAAGCTTATAGTTATGTATAGTAAAAGAGAAAAGAAAAGGGAACTTATTTTAAAATTTGTTCTTTTATAAAATAATCTATACTAGTAATTAGGAGGTAAATTAGTTAACATTCAAAGTTCAATATTAAAATAAAAACAATCATTTTCTTTGATATTATATTAAATATTAGTAAACAATATTAAAAATTAAGGTTCTGAATATTTTTATAATTTTTTTATTTTTTGAGCATAAGATGTCAAAAAAAGACCTATACATTATTAATATTACACATAAATTATTTGGGGTGTTACAACAAACTTGATTAGAATGCCAACTTAAACCAGAGCTGGAGTTATTGTTTAAAACATTGGTTTGGCAAATTAGTCTTGTTGAGTTTGACCTGTCCTTTGATTCCATGACCTTACTCTTTTGCCTGGAATTGCAAGTTTCCTGTTTTCCTCCATCTTTGTTGGTGACACATTCTTCCTTTGTTCAGATAGTTACACTTTTTCCTTCAACTCAAGAGAAGAGCTTCCATGGGGAATGGAGATATCCCTGAGAATGCCAATGAGCGTATGTATACATTTTTATTTTGTTTCTAGAATTTCACTTTGCTTCTATAGTTCTATATATGCCTATGCCTATGAATATGATTGTTTTCTATTCATGGTATTTACAGATTGCCCAGGTCCTCAGTCTGAATCAGCTGGAAAATCCGATGCATGTGAAGGATGCCCAAATCAGCAAATTTGTGCCACTGCCCCAAAAGGACCTGACCCTGGTACTCTTCACCTTTATGTTATGCTTTTGTGCTTCTTTCCAGTTACTATCAACTACTTCAAAATGACATGATTTATTTATGTAAGCATGTTCTGGTACCATAGCAAATGGTTCTAGAATTTGGGACTATTTCTCAGTATGTTGTGAACCTAGTTTGCTTATTTAGTAGACTACATTGCTGGTAGTATGATTTCACCCCAGGCTTATTGTTGTCACTGCTTATATGGGTTGACTAGCAAGGGAAGGGAGTGAATCATTTTCTCCAGTCATACCCTTGTCATCAATGTTGGATTTTGTGATGTCATTGTCATGTCAAGAAATTTTAAGCAAGGACTAGGGAAGTATTTGAGGTGTCATTGTTTTGTGTAGTTCACTTCATTTATTGTTTGGTCTTATGGGGTTATTAATTTTGTGGACATCTGATAGTGGTATTGCTTTGTGAAGGATTCGGATGTGATTTATGAATATAGTTATGAGTAATTAAATAATGTTTAGCTTCAAATAAATTTCTTTTCTGATTGTCCTGTTCAACATTCTGAGTGTTGTACAAATTAATAAAGAATCCATTTAGTAAGATTGATTTGATCCTGATGTATGATTATTTTAGAATATTATTTCATGAATTTTGTTGGTATCTTATTCTTTGTTTATTCTTGCATGTTTTGTTGGCAAATTTTTTTCAATGTGGCCTACAAATATAAAATTAATTTTGACCTTCAGTGTCAGCCCCTCATTGTCAATTTTTCAATAGTTGAATTTATAGTTCTTACTTATTATTGTGTGTTGTTGTAGCTGTATCATCTTTTCAAATTTAATTTGTTATAGTGTATTGTCATGTGTATCTTAAGATATATTGACAAATAAATTTGTGCACAGAAATAAATATACCCCCTATAACATGCATTTTACACAATAAAAGCAAACATATTACTAAGTAATCAGTTCATTCATTACAATGAACCATATGTGTTGGATATCATTCAAGTCTAGACATAAATTATCCATGATTAAGGATGCTAATTGACACAATAGTAAGCTTCAAACTGAATTCCACACTTACCAGATGATTAAGTTGGCTACCTATCACACACATACACATTTAGGTGTCTGATGCATACGAAGCGAAATATAAAAGGGATAACCCAGAAAGGAGGAAACCAAGTGCCTAACAGGTTGTAGACATCCTTGGGTCCTCACAAACAGATAATCTCTTAAGCCGACTGGTCATAATAAAATATCCATATTATAGTTAATGTGTTGCTCATGGGGAGACAGACTATGGCCACCCACTACAGGCTCTCAAAACGGTGTGCATTCTTGCTTTGTGACAAGATGTTTGCAGCACTGCATAGAAGAGCATTGTGCCATGGTTCTGCATCCAATAGCTTCTGCCGTAACCCATAGCTCTTTATATATTTTTCTGATTCCAGTTTGAATGAAACCTAGGTGTGACTCAGTATGTTCCATTAATTCTCGAATGTCTCTCAACAGTATTGGTTTATTCTTCATAGCCCAAACCAAGAAATAGGAAGGTATAAAGCAGTGCCAAAGAAATTTATCTACTTGGTGAAATCAAGATATTTTTTGCTTTCCATGCAGCATTTCTCTGAATTCGTTCTGCCTATCAATTCAAAGTATTGATCAATAAATTATATTATTCAATATGCTATGTCTATCATACGATAATCAAATCTGATCCCTTGGAGTTAACAAAATAGTTTTTTAGATATGTATACTGTATGGCACTAACAAGTAACAGCCATGAGTTGAATTGTATTTCACTGTTTGGTGTTCTTGCCATGCTTTCACAGACTGAAGTTGAGTACAGTTAGCTAGGTTATGACATGATTTATATACCGTGTTCTTTCTAGTTCCTCTTATTTTCCCTTTATTTGATGGTTAACGGTGATAAAACATTTTTTTCTTAATGGCAAAATCATGTGCTTTCTTGCTGTTACGTTTTCTGTAGTACTCTTAGGCTGTGTTTGGATAGGACATTTTAAAATACTTTAGAATTTAAAATGTTGAGAAATTGAATTGCCTTCATTCTTAAACATTTTGGTCACCTTGTCTTCTACATGTTTTTGCAGATCTGGTTGCCATTGCGGAAAGAATGGCTACTGTGAAACATAAGATATTGGTCTTATCTGGAAAAGGAGGAGTTGGTAAGAGCACATTTTCTGCCCAGCTGGCGTTTGCTTTAGCAGCAAGGGATTTTCAGGTGGGTCTTCTCGATGTTGATATTTGTGGTCCAAGCATTCCAAAGATGCTTGGTCTAGAAGGTCAAGAGATACACCAGAGCAACCTTGGTTGGTCTCCTGTCTATGTCGAGTCCAACCTTGGGGTCATGTCAATAGGGTTCATGCTTCCCCATCCTGATGAAGCTGTTATATGGAGAGGCCCACGCAAAAATGGACTTATCAAGCAGTTCCTAAAAGATGTCTACTGGGGCGAACTTGATTTTCTAATTGTTGATGCTCCACCAGGAACCTCAGATGAACACATTTCAATTGTTCAATGCCTTGATGCCACTGGAGTAGATGGTGCCATCATAGTTACTACTCCTCAACAAGTCTCTCTTATTGATGTGAGAAAAGAAGTGAATTTTTGCAAGAAAGTTGGAGTGAAAGTTCTTGGGGTTGTAGAGAATATGAGTGGCCTGTGCCAGCCCATCACAGATTTCAAGTTTCTGAAGTTGACCGACAACGGCGAGCAGAAAGATGTTACAGAGTGGGTTTGGGAATACATGAGAGAAAAAGCACCAGAAATGCTGAACCTGCTTGCTTGCAGTGAAGTATTTGATAGTAGTGGTGGTGGAGCAGTGAAAATGTGCAATGAAATGGGGATTCCCTTTCTTGGTAAAGTTCCTTTAGATCCGCAGCTTTGTAAGGCAGCTGAAGGGGGTACATCCTGCTTTGCTGACAAAGATTGCGTTGCGAGTGCTTCGGCATTAAAGAAGATTATAGAGCAGTTGATTGAAACTAATGAGTGGTCAATGTTAGTAAGTAATGGAGCGTAGGAGATTTGCTTTATGGTGAGATGTTTGTAAATCAAAATCTAATTTTATCTTTGAACTCTTTGCACAGAAAATTTGTTTGATGCTTTAAGGCATGTAAAAACTAAGATGATGTGGAGTTGAGACATTTTGGGACCCGAAGTGTTAGTTTTCTGGGCTGCGAAGTTATACGCACTTGAGGATGTAGTTGCAGATAAGTTTACAGTGAAATAATTTTTCCAGTTTGTATTGAGATTGTAAGTTATGTTCTGTCTGGCATGCTTATTTCTCCTCTAGATTTTTGTGTGTATATTTCTTCTATACATTTTAGTTCCTACTTTCTAGCCATATGAACATTTTCCGTTCTGAGTTGCATTTGAAATATGCTCTAAATCGTGACTTACTCAAATGACAGTTTCTTTTGAATCCTTTTGCTGGGTAAAGTATTAATGCCTTTATGCTGTTCTTGTAGAATTGGTACAGGCAGAGACGGATTCATGTTAGAGATGGCTACCCACTAATTTTTTATTTTTTATTTTTTCAATATATATAATTATAAATCATCTTTTAATTTAAAATATAGTAGAAAGATTAATTTATAATATAAATATTGTTCCTACAGATCTATTTTTGTTTTATTCTTTTAGTCTTTCAATTAGATTTTTAGTCCCTTTCAACTATTTTGGAATATCTTTATTATATATATATATTTCATTTTTTAAAGTATCTATCTCTTTTAATTTATTATTTTTTATCTTCAATTCTAAATTAAATTTTAATGGTTTTTCAAAAAAAAAATATTAATAGTCAAAGATAAATTGTTATAAATTTATATATTAAAATTATTTGTTTATTATTAAATTTAATTATAATATAATTTATATATTAAATATTATTTATTTATTATTTAAATTTTAAAAAAATAAATATTTATTATATATAATATCTAAAATAAAATAATAATTTATATATAATTATTTTCCACGACTAAAAATTTCTAGATCTAAATACAGGAAATCTTCTTTTATAAGTTTACATGTTAATGTTCTAAGACTGTAGTGTTTTGTTTTATATGTATTAAATGTACAACTGGTACTGTTTTAGTTTCATTCTTATCGTATTTTGTTGATAGCTGTCACACAATATACTTATATGTAATATTAAGAGTGTGTTTGAATTGGATTAAATTTTAAGATTATGATATGTTTTCATAAAAAAAAAAACTGGTTATAATCTTGTTCTCTCTTTTTAGTAATCAAAGTGAAAATCAATTGTAATATATTACAATGGGAAAAAAACTTCTTCCGAATGAGCATAATTTTGGAGATTATAATTAAAAATTAATAGATTTTTCTTAGTTAATTTTTCTTTTTTGATTTTATCTCTAATAATTGATCAATTTAAATATAAAATCAATTATCATAAATATTTTTTTTTTGTAATTCTACTAATAAAAACTTATTATTTTAGATTGTTTAAACAAAATAAATTATTTTAGAAATACTTTTTACATAATATATTTAAACATAAAGTTTTATTTATATAATTGATTATTCTATAATTAATTATTGAAATATTTTTAAAAATATTTTAATTTGAACATATATAAATACGAAGAAGCAAAGCATGATATCTTTGACATATTGAAGAGCTTTAATATATTTTTTTAACGTTTTTTAAAATATATTCTTAATTATTGATCAAAATATATTAAAAACTATAAAATTATGAGTAAAATTAATTAAATAAGATGCGAGAATTAAATTTTTTAATAAATTTTAGTTAATAATAAAAAATATGTTAAAAAAAATATTACTAACCGTTCTCTTATTATCTTTACACTTATTTTAGTTTGATCAGAGAAGCATACTTGGCATCTTGTGAAGCATAAATTTCATCGGAGTTTCCATGCTCTAATACTCCATTATCTTCCCTGATTGCTTTAGTTCTAACATACATTCTAGTGCGCGAGTTTGCGACGGCTTACGCTTGATTATTGCATTACAGGTTTTTATTTTTTTGGTGAATGCATTACAGGTTTACAATTGCTAAAAATCTCTTTTGTTTATCTCATTCTGAATATAGGAATATTAAATCCATATTTGGCTTTTATTATGTCGTTTATTTGATTTTATATGTTCGCTTCTTTCTTTCTTTTTTTTTTCATTTTCCCTTCATATTGATGTCCATCCACGAGATTAATCATATGTATATGTAAATGTAAATTGCCCATTAGCTTGAAGCCATCATTTGCAACTTTAATGGTCAAGAGAAACTGTGTTTCGTTGTTTATAGATGGGACTGAGCACACGGGAAATAAAATTGACTGCACAAATAGCTATATCTCGTTGAAAGTGTTTCTTCAAAGAAGAAAACAAAGGAAAGTTTTATGTGTTCTTGGCTTCTTGCATGTTATGGGGTAAAATGTAAAAAATGACTACATGTGCATTGAGATTTGGGTATTTTTATTTCGTAAAATGGGGTGAGATATACCTATGATTATCCACAAAATTCATGTCCATTTCTTTTATTCTTTACCAACCAAGATAGCCCAAAACGGTGGATTAGAGGCACAGTCCGCGACTCTGACATTATAAAAGGATTTTCTTGGTTTAATGCTTGAGTTGATGGATTAGACCCTATTAAAAAAAAAATTAAAACTGTACACAAGAATTCAATCTCGCTTTCATATTTTAAAAAAAAAATAAATTGCCTATCCAAAGTCTGGAATTCACGTCAGAAAATATATTTATTAATTGGATATATATTATATCGTTATTTGAATTTTAATTAATTATTATAACTTGTCACTTTACATAAATATTATAGTCGCCACAAAAAAAGAAACGTCGCTAAAAGAATATTATAGTGAGAGAAGCAAGATGAATAAATGATTAAGATTATTAAATGCTGGGCAAGTAATGGGGACATGAAAGTCCACTTTGTAAACTTCATTTCTATTCCCTCCTAAGGACGATATTCTCTCTTCCCTTAAATTCAAAGGGCACGGCACACCGCCACATGGACACACTATATTCATATTTCTCTTTTCCCCAAACCAAACTAAAACTCACATAGATTAAGATAACAACTTAAATTCCTGTAGCATCAAACAAATTCCTCCTTCCCCTAAAGTTTTCCCCATGTTTCCTATCGAGGTTTCTTTTCCTCTTATCCACTGCTTTCAACAATTATTTTTTTCATCAATTCCAATTCCTTATTCTTCTTTTTCAGGATCTCCGACCACTGCGGCGCCTCCACCATGTCTTTTCAGGTACTTAGCTTCATTCCTCCAATTTGCTACTTATCTCGATCCTTGAACCGATTTTCGAATTCATACTTTATTTTACATCTAATCCTTCAATTTCAAAGCAATTCTAAAGTCTAATCCAGTAATTCACACCTGTCCGGTAGTTAAAGTTAGAAATTAAATTGATCCATATGTTAATTTTAGTAACCAAATTATCCAGTTATATAGTCAAATTAGGGTTCAATAAATCAATTCGCGGAAAGTTATTCCAACTTCAAGTGATTTTGAGTGGTCTTTTCCGTTTACTTCGCATGGAAGATACATAGTTGGTAAAAAATAAAAAAATTAAAACTAATTTTAATTTTTTATTATTTTACAGAATCGTTTTTGCAGACTGTACGCGAATCCGTTACGAGTTCGAATTGCAAAAGCGCGGAGTTGGAGCAATGCCGCGACGAGTCAGTGGCGTTGGTTTTGAAATTGGTGGCGATGGCGTCGATTCTGGTGGCGGGGTTTGGGGGAGTCGCGATTCCGCTGGTGGGGAAGTCGCGGCGGTTTCTGCGGACCGATGGGGACGTGTTCGCGGCGGCAAAGGCGTTCGCGGCGGGTGTGATTTTAGCGACGGGGTTCGTGCACATGCTGAGGGACTCGTGGGACGCGCTCAGTGACCCGTGTCTGGGGTCGCGCGCGTGGTCCAAGTTTCCCTTCACCGGTTTCTTCGCCATGATGTCAGCGCTATTCACTCTCCTCGTTGACTTTCTGGCCACTGAGTACTACCAGCGCAGAGAGAATCGCGGGCGCGTGGAGCGTGGGAAGGTCGTTGATGGGGGCTACCAGGCTTTGGAAACGGGAATCGAGGAGGTTAAGGATGTTGGACAGGTGTCTGAGGGAGAGGGAAGACACTCCCACTCGCATGCCCATGCCCACTCTCACCACCGCGATGGCGTGGAAAGTACTGTCCGGCACGTCGTCGTTTCACAGGTACTACCGTCTTCCCTAATTTAGTTATTTACTTCCGCACTCTCATAATTTCTGTTGTTTGATTTCACGAAAACTATTAAATAATAATTGAAGTCGTTCGAGTTTTTTTTTTGTTTTTTTTTTCCTCAATATTTTTTATAGCGTGATGAAGACAGAAAGCTGAGTGTTCAGTGGACATACACATGCATAATTAATTTTATTCTATCGACTAATTAAAAATTAACTTTGTTAATTAGCTTAAAATCTGGTTTAATATAATTTATGAATAATTGTTATTATACATAATAATTTGTTATTGATTAGTCATATACCAAATTTTTATGTTGTAAATGTATATATATTTTTTCTTGACTAATTAGTAATCATGTTAGATATAATTTTTAAAATAATTGTTATTAAAGTTAATAATTTTATTTAGAAATTATGATTTACAATTAAATGATATTATAAAAAATATTAAAAACATATTATTTTAAATATTTTTTATTAATTAAAATTATAAAATTATCCGAGTCTTATTTTTATTTAATAAATTTCATTTATAATTTTGTAATTTTTAATCTTTTTAATTAATTGGAGAGAGTATGACTGACACTCTTCCTTTTGCTATTAAGCGTATTCTAATTAAATTCAATATTTTAATTTTAGATTGATTTTGTTTTGAAAAACACTGGTGAATAGAAGTGGAAAAAAATAACTGCGGTAAATAAAACATTTTATAATTTGTTTCCATTGGGACGACGATATTGTATTTCGTTTTGAGCTAAACAAGCATTTTCCCCCTTTGGCTAAACTTCTCTAATGGTAAGTTGAAAACACATGGAATACATAGTGGCTGTTTACAAAAATAGAGTAAGTTTGACTATAAACTTGTTTCTGAAATAAAAGGTTTTAAGCATAAATTACTTTACTTAAACCCAAATTAATTATGAAAATTAAAATATCCAACCACACATTTAGTTTCTGGTCACCAATTATTCATTGGCCATTCCGTGCAAGCATCATTTTCGGTTGCTTGTTCTTCAAGGGGATCGAGTGCTAAAGTAGGTCCACCAGTTTTTCTTTACTTTATGAAAACAATGGATGGACCAGCCGTTGAGCTGAACTATTTTTTCTTTACACCTGCCTTTATACTTTGTGCACATGGTTTTAGTATAATATTATTTTTTCATACCTAAATTTTTACAGTATTTTTAATTATCTTATACTTCTCTTTATCTTTTTTTTTTTCTTTCTCATCATATCAGCCATTGTATGTGTTATTTTCCTCTTTTCCTTATTTTTATTATCAAGCTATTTGTAAGTAAAAGAAAAGCATAATGTAAAGTGAGAGAAAGGGCAGGGTTGAATTTGATAGAAGACTGACACGACACGTATAAATGGTGGCTTAATAGTTTTTATATTAATATTGATTATTACAAAATTCAATAAGCTTATCTATATAAATATATGTGTTTCGTGTACAAATTATTATTCTAATGAAATTATATATATTTTTTTGAGAAATACAAATATATTCGTTAACATAGTTTTTGAATATATTTTTTATTATAAAATTTATTGAAAATTATATAAATTTTATGAGTTTCATTTCTTATTTAATAGATCTAAAATGTTTTGAAAACAATGACCTGTGGCAATACCAGATCAAGGTTCGTTGGTCTAACGGTAATAGTTAGATAATATTTTTTTAAA
Organism: Mucuna pruriens; assembly: GCA_025330945.1. NCBI lineage: Eukaryota > Viridiplantae > Streptophyta > Magnoliopsida > Fabales > Fabaceae > Mucuna > Mucuna pruriens. Next base: position 1,982,536 of record JAENHJ010000271.1, on the reverse strand, counting down.
GTTTTAATATAATATAATGTATTATACAATATTAAAAAATAACAATGTTTATTTCATAATATAAGATTATGCATATTTTTAAATATGTTTATATTAAATTAAATCAATACCAAGATCTTTAATTATTATGTTAACCAATATTTTAGAAAGAAATAAAACCTAATAGTTAGTTATTAAGACTAATAATATGATATTATATTATGTCATTAAGACATAATAGATAAGTTAAAGCCAATATGTATGAAGTTTAACATATAACATTATTTAATACTTAAAAAAAAAAGAAACTTTTTTATTATGTATTATGAACTAATATGTTGCTTCATATTATGTTATGTTTTCTATAAATTATTTAATATTTTTATAGTTTCATACTTCAATTAATTAATTAGTTCCATTTCAGTAGGATTTTCGTCACAATGCTGTTGTGCATTCTATGAAAATGTTTGAGGTGGTTTTTCAGTGAATCTATTTATTTCCACGTCGGTTGTGTTCCAAATAGAAGAGCTCTTCTCTTCTTATAAAAACATATTGCAAAAACAAGCTTCACTGTTCTACCAAATTGATATGTTACCTCCAAATTGCTGCTTATGCAGTATGCTCTGTACCTGGAGTCTCAATGGTGTTTAGAAGCGAAAGAGTTATTCTCTTATAAAAACAAACATATGATTTTAAAGCAGTTCAAACGATTTGATACCATTTTTATTGCAGAACAATTTTATGCTATTTGATACCATTTTTATTGCAGAACAATTTTATGCGATTTGATACCATTTTTATTGCAGAACAATTTTATGTCTGCGGTTTTATGATTCTGTTGGCCCAGACAAATATCCGGTTTAAACCGACTGATTCGATTTTAATAACTATAAACTTAATTTATAATTTTATAGTTTTTAATAATTTTTAATTAATTATTAAAAATATGTTAGAAAAAGTGTTTTTTTTTATCCATATATGAACTCATTTACTACTAGTAAAATATAAATTTTTTAAAACTTTTGTAATAAAAAGGATGCATGAAGATTTCACAACAAGTACAAATTATGCAATTTTCTGATATCCGATTTGTATGTAGGTATTGGAACTTGGGATAGTCTCACATTCGATGATAATTGGGTTATCTTTAGGAGTTTCGCAAAGCCCTTGTACCATGAGACCCCTAATTGTGGCATTAACCTTCCACCAGTTCTTTGAAGGGTTTGCACTTGGTGGTTGCATCTCCCAAGCCCAATTCAAGACCTTATCAGCAACAATAATGGCATGTTTTTTTTCCCTAACAACGCCACTTGGTGTTGCTATTGGTGCTGCTATTGCTTCAAATTTTAACCCTCACAGTCCAGGGGCACTCATCACTGAAGGCATCTTGGACTCCTTGTCAGCTGGGATTTTAGTGTATATGGCTTTAGTGGACTTAATAGCTGCGGATTTTCTTACCAAGAAAATGCGGTCTAACTTTAGGCTTCAGATAATATGTTACTTTCTGCTTTTACTTGGGGCTGGATTGATGTCTTCACTCGCACTTTGGGCATGATTCCTACTAACTCAATATGTGCAGATAATTAAAACACATGATACTTCACTCAAAATATGTAAATGTTCTGATCATATAATTTATTAATTTTAAGGATCTACTTGTATAATTAATGTGTTATGTAACCGTCGATTTTTAGAGTCCATTTTAGACAACTGAGTCTCTCTTGGCCAATCAAGTCTCATCTTGGCTAAACCTCCGGGAAACTGTGTACCGGTCGGTCCTCAGGGTCCTACCCGACAGTCGGGTCCTTCCCGGACAATTGACTCTATTCCACAAGTCGACTCTGCTCCACCAAGTCGAGTCCACTCCAACCAAGCTGAGTCCACTCCAAGTGGTCGAGTCCACTTTGCATTGAAAAGTCGGATCCCTCCCGGCCAACTGAATCCAACTTGGTAGTCGAGTTTATTCCAGACTCTCGCCTTATCTCGGCCTGACTAGAAGACGACACATGCGAGGTGACATAACGACTTGTACCATTCTCTGACAAAGGCGGATTGTAACTGACATGTCAGGGATCAGAGCCTGAGTATGCCATTTTGTACCTGACACGTCCCTGATACCTTTTACCATGTTGGGTAGTATCTTAATAAGTTAGGGACAAAATCCTAATAGGAAAGAGAAAATGATTTGTATATATATATATATATATCTGTAAGGACACGAAAGAGGGACAAATTGCAGGAATTGTATTCAATTTGCATACCAGAACATATTATTAGGCCTTATAAAAAAATTATTATGATATTAGGCCTCCATAAAAAAAATTATTATGGTATTAGATTGACTTACCTCGATGGTGAGTTTACGTAACATCATTTGCTCCAAGTTTACTTCTTTGTCATCACATAGGTTGCAACAAATTTTTTTTGGCAACCAACAATTACATATTTGTATTAATTAGTCTTTGATACAGTCACGAATAAAAAAAATTAATGTGTACATAGTCTTTGATACAGTCACGAATAAAAAAAATTAATGTGTACATAGCAATTATTCGTAGAGTTTAAAAAAAAATTAGAAGATCAAAATAAATCAATTTGTAATGTGTAAATTGAATGTAATGATTTTGATACATTATGTAGTCTGAATGAATTTAAGCATTCAATGACACTGCCAAAAAAAATTGAAGAATTTATCTATAATATGTAAAAGAATTTGCAAGACAATTAAGTTTTTTTTTATACAATTTTTTTTATATTAAAAACATAAAAAATATTAAAATTTTCTATGATCTTTTCAATGAATTTAGGAAAAATAATTATAATTTTTTTATCAAAATCATAATAAATTTTATAGAAAGATATACAAAATTTATATTAAAAAAATCTACATAAAAGTCACAAGAAAATTCTGTACTAGAAAAGTTTGTAGATTGAAGACATTACATAGTTTTCTTGTATAGAATAAGGATATAAAAGTCATAAAAATGGGTTTGAAAATTTAAAAAAAAAATAGTTGTATATTTTAAAATTAATTAACTAATTAAATAGTTAACATATGGGAAGTATAATTAATGCTTAATTGTTTTATAAGAGATGATGTTGTTAAAAGTAATATATTAAAATGATTTTTATAAAAATAGCAAGAATAAAAATAACTAAATATTACTTTCAATTATAGTGTTACTCTATGCTTATTCAATGACTTAACTATTAATAACTTCTTTTCCGTTTTCTTCAATTTGGATTTTCTCTAACAGTTGTTCGTGCAGCAGAAGAAGAAAGAAAGATGCATGAGTTTTGTGGATCCAGTTCATGTATTATACTTATTTAGAGTAATTTCGACGTGTTGTTATTTTAATATATATATATATATATATATAGTAGTTCTCAGTTTTAATATTGTTTACCTTTGTTCTATAATTTTTATATTTTATATGAAAGTAATTTTTTAATGAAGATTATAAAAAAAAAAAAACGATATCTAGGATGTCTTTAATATAATAATAAAATAATTTATGACGAGGGTCTTGTGAGCATTGTTCACGCCATCACAGGTTCCCTTTCTTATATCTCACATCAAGATTGGATTACTTCTACAATTTTATTCTTTTAGTAAGTAATAACCATCGAGTTTGAGCATTGTGTTATTGTAAACAAACTTATTATAAATAAATTTTCATCTTAAGAAGTTTTTGCAAATATTTTTATGTAAATATTTATTTTGATAAATAAATGTACTTATTTTTAATAGACAAATTTTATTAATAAAGATAAATAAATCTGTAGAAAATTTCACAAGTAATTCTCTTATATGGATTTTAAATCTATAGAAAAATTATTTGTTAAATTTCCACCTATTAAAAAATTATCTGCAGAATTTCTTATGGAGTTTTTTCGCAAGAAGTTTTCTACGAATTTTAAAATTTGCAATAAGTAATTATTTACGAAGATATCGTTTGGAAACCAAAATTTACAGAAAAAATTGTAATAATAACAAATTATAGTAATGAAAGTAACAGAATTTGGAAATCAAGATACCACATGTTGTAGGTTGGGACGAGGAAGAAATGCATTGAAGAAAATTTTAAAAGAGAAAAAGAAAAAGAAATGCAACATACCAACATGTTTCAGAACCTAAAAAAATAAATAAAAATAATATTTTTGACAAAAGAATTTTTTTTTTTATAAATCAATTAACCCTTTAGCGTTTCTTCTATTATTATTTCCAACTTATTTAAAATGTGCATAAAATATTTGTTTACGTATATATCTGGGGAGTTTAGTTACAGAGTATATATATATATATGAGAATATTCATCTTGTTTGGTGGTGATCTTTATCACTTTTTATAGTTGTCCAAGAGGAGAACTAGTCGCTATCCTCGAACAGTGGGAACTGATATGAAAATTTCTCTTGAAATTTTATTTTGACGTTGCCTCTGTCAAGTTAGGGATGGTGGTGCCCTCTACCTAGGGTCGCTACCTTAACCTCAACTTCCTAGTGTCAGATGACTTTTCTCAAGAATATTAAATAAGTTCTATATGGAGTTAATAAAATGAGTTGATTCTTCGATCCGATTCGACTAGAAACATACCATCAGTTAACCCAGTCCAATATTTAAGAAATATATAAAGACAAAGGTATAATTAAAAAGATAATAATTATTGTTGTGCTAAATATTTTAATTAATGGATAAATAAACAAAAACAAGAAAACAAATAAAAAAACAGAGATGATACCCAGATAAAACAAGTGTTAAAAAAGACTTTTGTATTTAAGATAATTTTTTTTCTATATATATTCTTTTAAAGTGATTTCTATAACTTCGATGAATTACAAATTATTATTTATCATAAATGTGTTAATGTTAATAGTAATTATTTAAAAATATACTAAACATAGTCCTAATCGACTTATAAGTATAAAATGTTTATACGAAAAATATATATAATTTTTAATTTTTGTTTCTTTAATACGTGCTTTGAATGTAAATGTTAGTACTTGCCTGTTTTGTACTTTTAAGTAATTAACAAGAAAATGCATGGGGTACCGGCTCACATTCTAAAAGAAAATTAGATAATATTTAACCTGATTTTTTATAATATTAAAAAACTACTTAAAATTGCAGTTAAAAATAAGAGTTTTAAAGTAAATTTAAAGTTGTTGGTTAATTTTATAATATTTTATCTGAAAATTATTTTAAATTAAAAATTTATAAGTAATATGTATTTTGGATCTTAAACCATATGTATCGATTTTTGTGAGATTAATTAAGTTATCTAGTCAAACATGTCTTATAAAGTAATGTAATAAATTATGTTTTTGATTTTTTTAATCTGTTTTTCGTCTAATTTTATATAGAGAAATTATTTATCTTGAAAACTTTTGTTTCTTTTTTCAAAAGAAAAAGTATTCTTAATGGATGGGATAGAAAATGAGAAGGAAATTTCAAAAATTAGCTTATCTAAATTTTTACTTCTCTATTTTTTTTTACGACTTTTGTATAATTGTATTTAGCTCAACTTTCTTAAAACTCAAAATAAATAAGGGTAAGCATTACTTGACTTTGAATCCTTCTACCATACATTTCTATTAAATATTCATCATCCAAGTTATTAAGTGAAAAAAGTAGAATGCATTTTCAATGTTTTTCTTTTTTATTTCTATATTTTAAAATATAACATATAAATTAAATTATTCATTTTTATGGAGATAATTTTTAATTTATTAATATGACCTTTTTTGTTATTTTTTATTTATGATAAATGTGTAAAATATTTAGAAATTTAATAGATATTAGATTATAATTTTAAAAAAAATAATTAATGTATTTTGAATTTTAAAATAAATATTTTTTTCAAAATTAAATAAATAAGAAAACATAAAAATATTTTTAAAAGATTTATGATTTTATTTTTTATTTATTTTATAGAATAATATTAAAAAAATTCATAAAATATCATAAGAATGTAACCTCACTGTAATTAAGAAAGAACACTCCTAAAAAATTAAGTTGTAAAGCGTATTCGGTTAGAGGCGAAAGAGGAAAAAATTATTTATTTACTTATTTAGTTCAATTTTTAGGAAGAAAAGAGAATGGAGAAGAGAAAAATCTGTCCTTGACTAATTTTTGCTTTCCTTTAATTTGTGTTCTCTCATCTAAATCACATAAAGATGAGAGAGGATTTGAAACATTTCAAATATAAAAGATTAAAATATTTTTGTGTTTTAAAATTTATAATTATAAAAATATAAAAATAAATAAACTTTTAAATTTTTTATCTTCTTCTTTTCGTAAACTAAAAAATATAACTATCTTTCTCCCTTCTATTAGATCCTTTCCTCTTTTATTCTATGTTAGGTATAAAAATAAGAGGAGAGAATGAGAAGAAATAATAGAAAAATAAAAGTAAAATTGGATTGTATGAGTAATAAAAACAAAAGGAGAGAAAAAAGTATGAGTAATAAAAATAGAAGAGAAAAAATAAAAAACAGATACAAGTCTCACGACATTTTATTTCTTCTTTCAAATAACGAGATTTTCAAACAATAACATATTTTTTAACATAAAATAATTAATTATATTTTTTATAATACATTATTAATCATTTCATAATCGATTAAAATATTTTTTTCAACATTAACATGTTTTATTTTTTATATTTCATAATCAATTAAAACATTTTATAACAGATTAAATATTTGATAATTAATAAAAAGTTATAATTGATTGAAATATTTTCTACAGATTTATTAAAAAAATTAATTCTTTATTTTTTATTTTAAAAAATTATATATTTCTATTACTATTTTGTTTCTCACGTTTTTTTTTCTTTCTATCAAATATACTATTAAACCAAAGAGTTTGATTCATTGGCAAAGTCTAACTTAATCGTAAGTTATGGATAAATAGGTTCGATTCCTATGCAAGGGAACATTGATCGTAGTGAGACAAGTGGATGGTATAGCATGGAGAATCATTTTATATTTAAGGGTAATAATAGAGATTACAATTTTTTTTTAATTTTTTTACTAATTTTAACTATCATTTAAATTAGTAACTAAATTTTAATTAATTAATTATTAATTAACTATAATATTAATTTTTCTAACTAAATTTAAGTTATATTCATTTATACTTCTCATTACTACAAATTAACTAGAAAATAATTATAAATTTTAAAAATTTACTACAAATTAATTAAAATTATTTTCTTAGCTAATTTACTACTTATTTCATGCTACCGTCAATATTATAGTAATTTTGTAATTAATTATTTTTTACTAAAGATTAATTACAAACTAACTATTAATTTTAAAATTAGTTACAAAATTATTTTATAATAAATTTTAAATTTTTTAATAGTGAAATTGCATTACAATAAGTGTTCGATTTACATGTATTTTTGAAAGAATATTTTGTTTAGTTTACATATATTATCGAAAAATAAAATATGTCCCAGCAATATAAAATAATTTAATATTATAATTTAATTATAAATTATTTTATATATTTAAAATAAGAATTTATTAAAAAATTAATATTATATATATATATATTAAATTTATAATAATTATTTTAAAATTATATAAATAATAATTTATAATTTGATGATAATATAATATTCTTTTATATTGATAGTACATGAACATTAAATTTATTACTTATATAAAACTATTTTATCATTCATAAAAAAAATATTATTAAATGATTATGTAAAATTATTTTATACTCGTAACGTATAATCTATTTTTTTATATAAAACTATTCATAAGTGTATGAAAAAATATTTATTAAAAATAAATTTTGGTACTTGAGATATTAAAAGAAAAGCCTTGAAATCAACGAAAAAAAAAAAGAAAAAAAACCACACCCATCACACGTCTATAAGCTTTGCCATTTCAATTCCAAATCATAAAATTTGCAATCACACTGTTGTTTGGGAACCTTATTACACTTAACACGATATTTACCTGTACTTTCATTTGAGTACGAATGCATTGAAAAAAAATAAAAAACAGTTCTATCAACTAATCAATTTCTGGGCGACATTTCCACCATAACAAAAGCAACAAATTAACAACTAGCTAATCATTTACTCACAGTGAATTAGCGATATTTTCAATTACACTTTTATTAAACACTAAGAATAATGACAAAAAATTAATAAATAATTTTTTATTAAAAGTCACAGTGAAATGAATTAATAATATTACACTTTTCAATTAATTTTTTCACTGGAGAAGTATATCATATCATATATTAAGTTCACCCTTTTTGTTATCAAGAACAAACAAGAAGAAAAAGAAACAAGAGAAGATAATGAAAGAAACACCAAAAAAGAAAAGGCAAGAAAATTATGTCAAATTAAAACAAAGTCATACATATCAAAGCAAGAACTACAATAATATTTATATAATTAGTACTAACATTTAGTTACAGTATTGGATCTGTATTACTTCCACTTACTGGTTACAACCACATACATTATCATGGATCAAACAGGAAACAAAGTTAAACAAAAACAAATTAATAGCCTATCTCATTTTCAATCAAATCAAAATAACCAGTTTTTAAGGATTCTTCCCACCCATTCACAATCTAAATGATCCTTATCATCAAACACCACCATTTTCTTCTCTTTTAACTCAAACAATGTTTGGCAACTAGTATCTTTCTCCGTAGTCGTTGCTATCGGTGTTGACCCTTTTTTGGTAACAACCTCAATCCCCGCCATCATAGTTGATGTTGAGCTCAAAACCAAGGCTTCACAGCTCTCATTCTTGGCATCATCAATGAAAATAGTATTAGGAGGGTTAAGTGGTGCATGGCTAGTAGAGAATGCTATCTCTTTGTACAACTCTTGCATCACCTCCTCTACCATTTCTTCTTGGAAACAAAACTTCTCTGTTTCTTCGTTGTCCAATTCAGCTAAAAGCTCGTGAAGCTTTCTGGTTAGGGATTCTTCTTCTTTAGTGTTTGGAGTCTTCTCCATTAAAAGCTTGGTGCCAAGGGATAGAAAGTTAATAATTTAAAAATAGAGGAGTGATAAGAAGAAGGAATAAACTTTTGAGATTTAAAGTTTTAAGAAAGGATATTTGTATCACATTATATTCAAGATAGAGACAAGAAGGCAAGTGATTAATCATGCAAATGTCTTGACAAGTACTTTGTTATAAAAAAATTAAGTGAAAATTTATAATTTTCATTCAATTGTGCAATTATATATAGGGGCCCATGTAGGGTCCGTTACCCAAGTTCCTTATTTTTGCAGCATTTGGGCCTAAAATTCCTCCGACAGCTCCGTTTTTGACCCAAAAGATGCTAAGATGTAATTAGTGCTTTGATCTTTTTCAAAAAGATTTTTTTTTAAATATCTTAAAAAATCTTAAAATTTGAGTTATAGTTTAATTCAACTTCACAAAACTAATATGTAAGGTAAAAGTTATCCTCTATTTATATATATTATTAGAGAACATGGAATCTTCAATATTATATTAAAATTTACGTTTGAATCTATTTCAATCTTACAAAATCGATTTGAAAGATCAAAGTTATCTCCTCTCTCTATATATATTATTTAAGTCACATTATTGGTAAATGGAGTTGAAAATAAGATTTAACGAGTGATTTTGGATAATAGAATTATGTTGTATTTTAAATTTTAAATTGTTAGGGATTGACTATATTTTATGGACTTTATTTTCAAAATGTAATATGTAGATTTTATTTTTTTGGTTATAATTTTTAGTATGTTGTTATTTAATTAATATGCTTTATCTTTTTGTATGTATATATTTTGAAATGCACTATACTTCCTCTACATAAAAAAATAACACAATTTTCTTCCATATGATTTTATACACTAGCCCTTTTCCATTTAGAAGTGGTTCTAAGCTCCATGTATTATTGTCTTCTAAAACTTGAATTTCCTTGGCCATAGCTTCATGCCATTCTAGATGTTGTATTGCTTGGGAGTAATTTTTAGGCTCATCATGGAAACTAATGGCTGCAAGGAATGTTGTATGTGAATGAGAAATTTTATCATAGATAATAAATTGCAATATGGAATGAGGCTTACCACATTAAAGATGTTGGGTTTGGTGATGTGCATGAGAGGTCTTGAAGTGCAATATCATAAAGGTAGTCCTTTAGGTAAGCGAGTGATTGTCTTGTTCTAGGCCCAAGGGTTAAGTTTAATGTGACAGTAGGTTGTTTGCATGGTCTCTTTAATTACTGTAAGTTGTTGTGATTTCTCTTCCAAATTGTGCATGTTAGAGTGGTGCCCTTGAGTGCTATTTTCTAATCCCACATGGGGAGTTGTATATTGGTAGTAGCAGCAACTAAAAAATGGGAGTTATGTCAAATGGATGTTAGCAACACTTTCCTTCATGAGGAGTTAGATGAAGAGGTATATATAGTTGTCCCTCCAAGATACGTTGTGTCCAACACAAAGCATGTATGTCAATTACACAAATCTTTGTATAGCCTCAAGCAAGCATCCTGAAATTGGTATGCTAAGCTCTTAAAGGCCTTGATACAATATGAATTCAAGCAAAGCAATGATGACTATAGCCTTTTCACGTTTAACTCTAGTTCCACTTTTTTGGCCATCTTGGTGTATGTAGACGATTTACTAATAATAGTTGGCAATGATGTGATTACATGTAATACTTTCAAAACTTATCTCCCCCAGTGCTTTCATATGAAAGACCTTGGGAAGGTCAAATACTTCCTTGGTCTTGACATTTCTCATGGATCTACTGGTTTATTTCACTCTTAACATAAATACACACTCAACATTTTGCAGGAGCGTGGAATGATTGAATGCAAGCCTAGTGGATTTTCCATAGAGCAACACCATAACTTGCTTAATGATATAGGAAGTATGTATTCTAACCCATAACAATATAGGCAGCTTGTTGGAAGACTAATCCGTCTCACAATTATTCGTCCAGAGATCGTTTATTCCATTCGTATACTGAGTCAATTTATGCAGGCACCTCATCAAGCACATTGGGATGCGACTATTCAAGTAGTTCAGTACTTAAAGTTATCACTGGTACAAGGTATTTTATTTTCTAAGGACAATTATTTACAACTTGTGAGTTATTGTGACTCAGATTGGAAATCTTGTCTGACCACTAGATGATCTACTTCAGGATATTTGATGAAGTTGAGGTCTACACAAGTGTCAAGAAACCAAGAAGTAGACTATTGTGGCACATTCCTCTAGCGAAGCAAAGTATCAAGCAATGACTCATGCAACCAATGAGATTATTTGGTTATGAGATTTATTGTATACACTACAAGTTTCATGTCATGGCCCTACTCAATTATTTTGTGATAATCAATCTACACTTCGTAAAACAGCAAATCTCATTTTTCATGAACAAATAAAACACATTGAGGTTGACTATCATTTTATTAGGGAGCATTTGCAACATTGAATCATTAACACCAATTATTTGTCCACCAAACAACAAGTGAACATGTTCACTAAGACCCTCGGTCAACAATATTTCCATAATTTGTTATCCAAGTTGGGAGTTATTAATCTTCACTCTTTAACTTGAGGGGGAGTAATGGAGTTGAAGATAACATTTACGAGTGGTTTTGGGTAACAGAATTGTGTTGTATTTTAAATATTAAATTATGTTTGTTAGGAATAGATTATATTCTATGGACTTTCTCTACATAATATAATATGTAAATTTTATTTTTTATTATAATTTCTAGTTAGTTATTATTTAGTTGATACACTTAATATTTTAGGATGTATATATTTTGGAGTTCATTATACTTCTTCTGCACAAAAATAACACAGTTTTGTTCAATATGATTTTCAAACTTCCTAACTCGATTTCTTGTAAAAAGATTTACTTGAAATTTGCTATAAGCACATGGAATATAATACTTGAATTAACTTGTTTACTATGTTAGCGGATATTTTCATTCTCATAACGTGATGTATGCATCAGCGAGAAATGCAAAATGTCGAATAAATAGAATGAGAAATTCAGAATGGGACGCTAACCTAAAATAGGGGTTGGTGTGGAGGTGATAATGTGGTACATGTTGATGAGATATTATGGCAAATTTACTATGCTATGTTACTGGAATTCTTTTTTCAAATCTTTGGCGGTATATATTTTGAAAAAGAATTTAGTGCGTGGAATTTAACTAGATTTTAGAAGTATTAATTTTAATATAAACTTAATTTTAAACTATTAAATGTATTTAAAATTTATATTCAAATTAATATTAAACATATATTTTAATTTATATCAAAAGGTGTGTTAGGATATATAAAATTAATTGAGTAATAATGAACTAATCATGGAAAAAAAGAGGTAGGAAAAGTAATGATATAAACTTATAACGGTAATATATATAATAAAGGAAAGATAAACGTGTAAAATAAGGATAAAATTTAGAGTGAAAAAATCAATGTTTTTATGAAAAAAAAACTTTCAAATTCTTTTATCCAAGGTTTTAAATCCTTATTAGGAGAGATTATTTCATTTAGTGCATGTGTGGCTATGTCATCATGTTGTCTTTAAAAATCTGTTAATCATGCACATATTTCTATGCTTATTTATGTAAGCTTACTTTTTTTGTCTATCTCTTTATGTGGATGATGATCATGATATTCACGACACTAGATGTGGCAGACACATAAATTTATAAGTACCATATTTGTTGAGTTTGAAGAGACTCTTACAGCACATGACAACACTTGACATATGGGTTATTACATCTAACAAGTTAGATGATATATGAGGATGGGTTAGGACTTCCTATTTCTGAGATGTGACATACACCTTCCTACACCCCAAGAGATAGATCAAACTCTTCTGTAGCTCACATAGGTGGAGGACCATGTGGCTGTTTGTGTCCCTAGCTCAGAATAGGAGGATGATCTTTCTAAGGCCACTCAGCAGTAAAGTATTAGAGCTCCTATTGTAGTTTTCTCTTCCCCATTTGAGATGTATTTTGTTGCAAATGACTTATTTCCACTACTATATACTCTCCTATTTTGAAGTACTCTTGTGGTTTAATTCAACTTTAGTATTATAGTGCCTTAAGGCACACTACACTTTACTTTAGAGTTGGTATGCATGATCTTATACTTCAGTATTTATTTATCGTTTATTTATTTAATTATGTCAACTATTTATGTATAATATTATTATTTTTTAACTATTTATCGTTTATTTTTTAACTACCCATATTTTTATAGTTGAATTAATGAAAGTTTTATTTAAAATGAATCTTCCACACTTTTAGTTAGTTATATTTATCTTTTGTAACAAAAAAACTTAGTTAGTTAATGTAGCTTCAACAAGTGTTACATACGTGCAGAGATATATTGACATGTACATATACACATACATATATAAAAGTGTAGTATGAGGCAGGTAGATACTAATGTATTTATACCACACTTATTTTCATCAAATATTGTGGCTAATTAATTTTTCCGAGGACCTATTGAATGAATAATTCTCCTACTAATCATAGATAATTTTTGTCCATCCTCATAAAATTCAGTAGCCATATATTATCATTCAAAAAATCTCTCCTTGTATGTTTGCGTGGGAGTTGTTGCTCCTACCCCCACTTAACCCACTTCTGCTTCCAATAGTACTGCTTAGCAACCTATTATAGAAAACAAATCGTACATAGCACTCCTTCAACTAAAGGGGAAGCAAAAACGACTAATGGAATAAATTATCAAATTTGTTGAAGAACAATAAATCTTTTTAATATCTATATTTATGTTATTTATATCTTCTAACAAAGATATTAAGTGTATTTAAAAACATGAGAAAGGCCAGCAACTTATTCTCCAGTTTTTTTTATTTATGAGTTCTTCTCCTTGTAATTTTTAATAAATTTTAAATAACAATAAAGTGTGTATTAAAAAGTGTGTTCAAAAGTAAGCACTTGTATTAAAAACATTGAACTTATCATATTATATTTTATATAAAGAATTTGAAAACTATAATTTACAATATATGTTAAAAGAAGTTGGGTTCTTGAATAAATCTTCATATTTGAAGAATTGGTCTCTAATTTTATGCCGTAAATACTTTGGGCACAGAAAAAAAAAAACTATAACATCTTACATTTTACGCTAATATAGTTTTAATAACTATAAGGAATAGTAAATCATATAATGACTAAAAAAATTGTCATTATGTTATTTACTGTTTTAAGATATGAAATTAATATTATTTAATTATCTCAAATTATATAAAAATTAAAATTTAATTAGAACATGTAGTTTTACATTGTCATTCAATTATAAATTATTAAAACTTATCATATACGATTATTTCTCATTTAATAATTATTTAAAAGAAAAATACTAAATGCGACGAATTAAGTTTGATGAAACACACGAAAACTGTATATCATGAAGCTCGCATGTTTTTCACTACAAAATTTTTTTGATTTTGCTACTAATTTTAACTACCATTTAAATTAGTAGCTAAATCCTAGCTAATTAACTATTAATTAACTAGAAAATTATTTTTTTTCTAGCTAAATTGAAGTTATATTCATTTATACTTCTTATTACTACAAATTAGCTAGGAAATAACTACAAATTTTAAAAAATTTACTACAAATTAACTAAGATTATTTTCCTAGCTAATTTGCTACTTATTTCATGCTACCATTCAATATTATAGTAATTTTGTAACTAATTATTTTTACTAGAAATTAGCTACAAAATAACTATTAATTTTAAAATTAGCCACAAAATTATTTTGTAGTAAATTTTAAATTTTCTAGTAGTGTTTCCGTCAAAATTTTCAGTTTTTATCTTTTTTTATTTAATTTTCAACCAATAAAAAACAAACAGCAACTTTGGTATGTGTTTTCCTAAAATTATTTTCATACCCAATAACATTCTTCTATATAAAACTGTTTTATACGTGCATAGTTTATTTTCTTAAAAATTAATATCAAATAAGACCATTTATACAAACCAATTAAAGATAAAATATAGCATTTTTAATATATACCTTTTATGTAAATATTTGATATCCCTTTTATGTAAATATTTGATATCCCTCTAAATTATACAGAACAAATTATTTAAGCATATAAATGTAAAAAAGATAAAATTGATCATATAAAATAAATACTAAATAGTCTTAAATATTTTGTCTAAAAAGAAATCATCTTCGCAATGTAAACTATTAAATAAAAGTATTGACCCTTATCATATATAAAATAAAATAAAAATTGACCCCTAAATATTTATTTTTAAAAAGGAGATAAACTCAAATGCCATTATTTTTACCATGATTTAAAAATCACCTTATTTCTATTTGGGTCCTATTAATGTCTACTCTAAAAATACCGTGTGAATTAGGGTGAGCAGAGGAGAAAGATGAAAAATAAATAAATGTGATAAATGATGAGATGAAAAAAAGAATAAAATAAAAATAAATAAAATAAAATAGAAAAATATGAATATTTATAATTTTTCTATTTTATACTATTAATTTTTCAGTTAAAATGACACATTATTAAAAAAATATTTTTTAGTGAGAAATTATTTATTTTATTGGAGCGGTCAAGTAATAGAAAATGTTACGAGGTATTGGAGTTGGCTATTATATATATCTTGGTAACGAAACCTCGTGTAGCATGCAACTAAACCAGATTAAGCAATTAATTATGTTTACATAAATATCTTAATTAAAAGTTAGAACCGCTAGGAATAATATATAAGCTCTGGATAAACTTTATACTAAATATTTATAGAAAGAAAAATATGAAAAAAATAAAATATTATTTTATAAAATAAAGCTAACTTATTCATAAATAAATTTTTAAAAACTTTTTAAAAATTAATTTTTAGTTTATATATAAGTTAATTTTAACTTATAAATAAATTTATTTTATTTATTATTTTTTTAAGTGTGTAAAAAAAAATAACTTAAAACTGTTTGGATGGAAGGATTCGATAAACCACTTGGCCATAAGATCCAAGGTTGCTGCCACTGCACAGTCATTTTCACTCTGTTATCACAATGAGAATGTAATCATTGCTTGCTTATGAATCGTGCGTCATGTGACCATCTCATAGACTTGAGATATTCCAGAATTTTGTCCTAAAACCCTCCAAATGATTTTTTTTTTTACCAACTTAAATATATATCTATCCTACCCCCTCTAATCTCTATATTGAAAGAAACTGCTTCATGCTTAAAGGATATAGCGTTGCTGAAAGTCAAACGCCGGTATAATATATGCCTGCAGCAGTTCTTTTTTCTTATCCAGGGATACAAAAATCTAGTTCATTACTTAAAAGGATTTGGTTTTCAATTATTCATTAGGAGATTTCTTTCATATAAAAAAATATTGAAAATTTAACTGGTGACATCAATTCTAATAATATAGGTCTTAGTTATATATACTAATACATCTAAGATGTATTATTCAATTCAATTTCACTTAGGTAAGATTCGCAACTCCTTATCATATAATTATATCTCATAACATTTTTTTTATAGTTAAGATATATAGAAATAGAAAGAGAAAAAACAGATAATAAAATAAATAACGTGACGAAGTAAATAGTAAAAAAATTCATATAAGAATAATATTACTCTTTCTTATTCTGCTTCATGTAAGTTGTAGTCTAAGGGAGCTAACAGAATGAGGAGAGCAATTAACTAAAATCTACCAGATGGGGAAAAAATCTTGGAATTTTGTTTTTGATAATATGTGGAAAGGTAGGGCAGAGGTAAACATAGATGACAAGGTGTGGGGACTAGAAGAGGGTGTCTCTGTCAGAGACGTGGCTGCAGTGGCAACATTAGATGTTTTGTAGCAAGAACAAGGGAAAGCCCTCTTGCATAATGCATATCATATCAGTATCTATCTCTTCAGATCTGCACAATCTTCATCCCTGCTATACCTCCAAAAACATCACACCTCCAAAAAAAAACTAACAATATAATAAATCAAAATAATTTCGAAACCATGTAAAAAAAATATTTATGATAATTTTTAACAAAAAAATATTTATTAGTTTTTGATTATCAAAAAATATTTATGATAATTTTTAAAAGTTTCAATATTTATGATCCATAATCAAAACTAATAAAAATAATTTTTGCAAGATTAAAACTATTTAATCATATTTTTAAGATTAAAAACACATTTAAATTTATAATTTATTAATAAGAGTTGACTCATCTAAAAAAAATAATTTTGCTCACTGGATCGAACCACTCTCTTAACATGTCTCTACAAACATGTATTACAAAAAAAAAATTATTATACGTCGCCTTAAGAGTAATATATAATTAAAAAATTAAGAATATATTAAAAGTCAAAGTAGAGATAATATTGATAATAATATTAATTTTTTTAATAAAATATTTTTCCTTTAATTCTTCAATCGTTTTCTTAAAGATAATATATAAATGACAAAACCATCAAAATAAAATGTTAAATATATTTTTAATGAACAAGGAAGTGTATATTAAATCATTTTATACGTGACTAAGAAATGGTGGATATAAGTAATATTAGATCGAATAACTTAAACATGTGTTTAGATATTTAAATTTTCATTGATATGTACGAAAAAATCTGTCAGAAAAAAGAACTGTGAAAATAATATGACGAATTAAAATTAAAATTTTTATTAGAAGATAAGTGTATATTTAGTCATTAATTATGACTGGTACCGAGGAAACCAAAAATAATATATAGGAGGGAGATTCAATCGGGTATATAAGGAGTTAGGACCGAATTAAAACTGAAGATAGGGTTTAATTTGTCGTACTAGGGGGGATTTCTCTAGTAGTAACACTGTTGTCCTTTTATCTTGTCTCTTCTTAATTGAATTTGTTTGGTATATGAAAGTCATCACGTGAATGCCTTGCAGACAACTCTTCTCTTTTTAGCCTCTCCTTCCTTTTTATAAGAACCCTACCACACTATCATAAGCCTCTTTCTCATTCATTCTTTCATTGCCTATACACTTCACTTTTTAATTGTTATTATTCCTTCCCTACCTAGCTACCCTATCCCTATCTGTACTCTCTCCACTGCCCATTTTTGCCTAACAACACACTTCTCCAATTCTCTCTCTCTCTCTCTCTCTCTCTCTTTTTCTCTTTCTCTTCATCGTATCCATGACTCCTTATTCTCTGAACCCACTAGGTCGAGGTCAAACCCAACTCTTCGTTTCTCCTAATAATCAGGAAAGCCGTACCTTTTTTAACATATATGATCCAAGGCAAACCATTGAAATTGGAGGGTTAAGAGAAAATTATCAACAGGCAAGATATCATATTCAATTCCTTTTAGTGTCTTGTTTATATTATTTGATCAAAATTTATCATTACTTTGATTTCTTGGTTATATATATTCATGAGATCATATGCCCCCCACCCTTCCCCCTTATTGGATATGTTTTAACTATATCTATCCACTAGAGTAATTAATACTAGTTTGAAACAACAATTGGGGTGGTCATGAAATGATCACTGCACCCTCCCCTATGCATATATCTGTCTTTAATTAATTAATTAATTAACAGGAAAAGCTCTATAGTATTATTATGCTTTAAGAAAAGTAAAAACATAACATTCTGATCAGGTTTCCAAACTTAATTTTATCAACTTAATTAATCATTTAATTTGTCTCTTTTTTCATTAGGTCAAATTTATTCTTCTTGTCGATAATATATACATTCTTATAGGATTTTCATTTTCCCACACTCATTCTATTGAATTCATTTTCCGCTTTCTTTCCCTTTTCATTTTTCTCTACATTTCCTAGCTATCATTATCATTTCTCTCTCTTATTTCTCTTTTCTTTTCACCTAGCTCTACAAAATGTGAAATATAAACATTATTTATGACAGATAATAATAATAATAGTAATAAACTTTTTCAGCATGTAATATGTTTAGTCTTGATCTCTTTAATTAATAATTACTTTAGGATGACAAGATGGTAATGCATGATGGATCATCAAGCAACTGCAATTCATCCTTCATTTCACCTGAGCCTGCTATGGATGATCCAAGCAACGCATGTGAGCGTAATTTAGCCTCCTACAAAACGGAGGAGGAAGATAGCAAAAATGGTCACGGATCTGGGAAATGGATGTCTTCAAAGATGAGGTTAATGAAAAAAATGATGAGACCGAATATCACTCCAACCACTGACAAAGCAATCAATCCAACAAGTCCAAGATTCCAAAATCAAGGGCACGAAAGCAGGTACAGCCAAAGAAGCCCTCGAAACAACAGCAGTAGCACCACTAGGGTTTGTTCGGATTGTAATACAAGCACTACCCCACTTTGGAGGAGTGGCCCTAAGGGTCCTAAGGTTAATCTTTTCCCTTCCCTCTTTCCTTTATAATAAAACTAGTATCATTGTTAATAACTTTTTCATTATCTGGACACTCATTTTATCACTAAAAGAAATCATATACTAACAGGTATAGCAGTCTAGCAGATTCATGTTACAAAATGGAGCAATTATATTAGCGATCAGTTTAGTGGAGCATTTAATTAACTAAACTTGATTTATAGTTCATGTATTTTGACATTTATAATATTTTTTTTCTTATAATTTATCTTTAGATTCAAGTACTTGTAGTAATCAATTCATGTATGAATAGGTCTCTTATATAGTATAAATATTTATGTACTAGTGCATTTATATATATAACAAGCCAAAAAATATAAATCAAGTGAGTTTTTTCTTAGAGTATTTGAATGTTCTCCTTCCTCTTTAGTATCTTCCTCATTGCCTATGATTCAACTATCCTATTATTATAGATTATATTTAACGAATATAAAATTGTTAAATAGATCGATATTATAAATCTATATTAATATAATACATATCGCACTGATAGATAATTCTGTTATAATAAGAAATGAATCATCAATGCATCATAATGTTACTATGATATATATACATCATATATACTACTAGCATATCAACAATATTTATATTAATAGCTTTATTACTATTAGACAAAATCTATATATTATATATCAAGAACTTTTTTTTTTGAACGGCTATAATATCAGGAATAAGCAAATGAATAACGGTTGTACAGTTAATTTAAGAAAAAAAAATTAATACAGTTTATTAGGTTGTTTATATTAAAGTTTACATTAAAAATTTATACATATTTTTGGAGTGAAATTTTAATTTTAATAAGAGAATAATACAGATAACATATTTAAGGTACAGTATCCAAAATTTTTCCTAAAATTACTACTTTAACAATAAACATCTAGTATAGCTAGTTAACATGCATTATGTTGGTGGTGCAGTCGCTTTGCAATGCGTGTGGCATTAGACAGAGGAAGGCAAGAAGGGCAATGGCGGAAGCTGCAAATGGTTTGGTGACTCCCATAAATGCTGCAGCATGTGCAAAGACCAGAGTGCATAACAAGGAAAAGAAGTGTCGTGCGAACCATTTTGCACAGTTCAAGAATAAGTACAAGTCCAGTACAATAACAACCCCTGCAGGCTCATCTGAGGGAGTGAGGAAGCTTGAATATTTCAAGGACTTCTCCATAAGTTTGAGGAGTAACAACTCTGGTTTTCAACAAGGGTTTCCACGGGATGAAGTAGCTGAGGCTGCAATGCTTCTCATGGACTTATCTTGTGGCTTTGTTCACTTATAATTAGCTAGCTAGATACTTTTGTCATTTGTTTTTTGTTTTAGTTTTCACTTTTATAGTATTCCGTAATTATTTGTTTGGTTGTGACATGTGAGTTATGCATTATTATATGTTCTGAGATTATGTGTTTTTGATCGATATTTTTGTGACACGTAATTATATTTTTTTTAATTTATAAAAAAAATTAATAACGTGTTAGATGAAAATTGGTCGGAATTATATTATTTGGGATCATATAATAATTTTTTGTGAATTGTGAAGTTGAATGGACTTATTTGTTAAAACCAAAATATGTCAGCTGTGTTATAGCTACATTTGTGGTGATTAAGGAAAAGTTTGTTAGTGATCCTATAAGTGAAGTGTTATTTATATAATAAAATTTTATGATAATTCTTATACAAAGGAGAAAGATAGGAATAGAAGAAAAAAATGTGATAAAATTGGTATCTAATACACAAGTAAAAAAAAATTGCGTATGTAAAAATTTGTTGTATAAAAAATATTACTCTATCTTTAATTAGTATTTAGTTTGATATTCTAGCTAGCTTGAATTTATATAAAAAAAGACAGATATTACTATTGCAGTATATTTTAATTGATCAGAATTTTTTTTTTGTCGGCCAGCTGATAGTAATATATATTATACACGGGTACAAGGTACCCTAACCCTTTTATAAACAATCAAAACCTTCATAGTTACGGTTCAAAAGTATGCAGAATTACAAAATAGAACTAGCAAACTTACAATTACTAGCAGAGTTACAAATAGATGAAAAAATGCTAACTACATTCATCGTTTCTACTTAATTCCATTTGCAAAGTCAACCACAACAGAACCACCTGCAATTTGACAAACAAATAAGGCCCCTCATCCATATATTCGACTACCTATATTGCCTTCACTACAAAAAAATATCATTTTAGCCACGGAAATTAGCGACGGAAAAAAATCGTCGCCAATTAGCCACCAAATTAGCGACGGAAATTGAAAATAAGAAAATCATACAAAATTGCGACGGATTTAGCGACGGACTTAGCGACGGCAATTTAAAACACCTAGAACGTATGTTTTGCGACGGAATTAGCGACGGAAACCTGATTTTTTTTAAAAAAAATAACCGTTTATTTTAGCGACGGATTTAGCGACGGTTTTAAAAATACGGAAAATGTATATGTAGGCATATGTTAGCGACGGAATTAGCGACGGCAATTTAAAACACCTAGAACGTATGTTTTGCGACGGAATTAGCGACGGAAACCTGATTTTTTAAAAAGAAATAACCGTTTATTTTAGCGACGGATTTAGCGACGGTTTTTTAAAATACAGAAAATGTATATATAGGCATATTTTAGCGACGGAATTAGCGACGGAACTTTAAAACACCTACAACGTATGTTTTGCGACGGAATTAGCGACGGAAACCTGATTTTTTAAAAAAATAACCGTTTATTTTAGCGACGGATTTAGCGACGGATATTTAAAATACGGCAAATGTATATATAGGCTTATTTTAGCGACGGAATTAGCGACGGAAATGTAAAACACCTAGAACGTATGTTTGGCGACGGAATTTGCGACGGAAACCTGATTTTTTAAAAAAATAACCGTTTATTTTAGCGACGGATTTAGCGACGGTTTTTTTGTAAAATACGGAAAATATATATAGGCATATTTTTTTGCGACGGAATTAGCGACGGAAATTTAAAACCTACAACGTATGTTTTGCGACGTAATTAGCGACGGAAACCTGAGTTTTTAAAAAGAAATAACCGTTTATTTTAGCGACGGAATTAGCGACGGTTTTTTAAAATACGGAAAATGTATATATAGGCATATTTTAGCGACGGAATTAGCGACGGAAATTTAAAACACCTACAACGTATGTTTTGCGACGGAATTAGCGACGGAAACCTGAGTTTTTAAAAAGAGAAAACCGTCTATGTTAGCGACGGATTTAGCGACGGATTATTAAAACACGGAATATATATATAAGGCAAATGTTAGCAACGGAATTTGAAAACACCTACAACATATAGTTTGCGACGGAATTTGCGACGGAAACCTAAATTTGTAAAAAGAGAAAAACGTTTATTTTCGCGACGGAATTAGCGACGGATATGTAACATACGGAAAATATATATATAAAACCAAATGTTAGCGACGGAATTAGCAACGGAATTTTAAAACACCTACAACATATATTTAACTATATATTACAAGTAATTAGGGTGTTAAAGTTGATTTTACATGATTTGAATGTAATTATTTATTAAATCAAGTAAAGTTAGTAACTTTCTTATTAAAATTAAGTTAATTTTTAAATTTAACCAAATAATAGTATGTTTACTAGTTATTTATTAAATAATGGAGTTATTTGACTATATATTACAAGTAATTAGGATATTAAAGTTGATTTTACATTATTTGAATGTAATTATTTATTAAATCAAGTAAAGTTAGTAACTTTCTTATTAAAATTAAGTTAATTTTTAAATTTAACCAAATAATAGTATGTTTACTAGTTATTTATTAAATAATGGAGTTATTTGACTATATATTACAAGTAATTAGGATATTAAAGTTGATTTTACATTATTTGAATGTAATTATTTATTAAATCAAGTAAAGTTAGTAACTTTCTAATTAAAATTAAGTTAATTTTTAATTTTATTCAAATAATAGCATGTTTAGTCGTTATTTATCAATTAATTGAGTTATTTAATGTACGTTACTTGTAATTAGGGTGTTAACGTGGATTATACATGATTTTAGTGTCATTATGTATTAAATAAAGTAAAGTTACTAACTTTCTAATTAAAATTATGTTAATTTTTAATTTTATTCAAATAATAGCATGTTTAGTCGTTATTTATCAATTAATTGAGTTATTTGACTATACGTTACTTGTAATTAAGGTGTTAACGTGGATTATACATGATTTTAGTGTCATTATGTATTAAATAAAGTAAAGTTACTAACTTTCTAATTAAAATTAAGTTAATTTTTAATTTTATTCAAATAATAGCATGTTTAGTCATTATTTATCAATTAATTGAGTTATTTGACTGTACGTTACTTGTAATTAGGGTGTTAACGTGGATTATACATGATTTTAGTGTCATTATGTATTAAATCAAGTAAAGTTACTAACTTTCTAATTAAAATTAAGTTAACTTTTAATTTTATCCAAATAATTTATAAAGTTAGTAAATGTGTCATTAAAATTAACATAAATTTTCCACCTTCTCAAAATTTCTCAATTTTAGAAAATAATTTTCCCAAATAACTAAAATTTATTATTTTATTTTCCCACCTTCTAAAAATTTTCCCACATTTTTAAATAAATTTATTGCAAATATTAAAAAATTATTAATTAAAATTTTTTCCCTCTCAAAAATTTTTCACTTTAAAATTTTCTTACTTTTTAAATTAATTTTTACCTATGTTCTTAATTAAAAGTTACAATTTTTTACAATTTATTATTTAATTTTCGCATCTTAATTTTTTCCCACCCTCTTTATTAAATTTCCCACCATCTACATTTATTATTTTACCTTTCCCGCATTCCTTCTTCAGAAAACTTCAGCGTTTTTTCAGCTTTGCAACTCACCACTTCCTGCACTTTTGTTGAGCTCTCCCCACTCCCTGGACGTGACCTCCTCGACAGAGCTGCAACCCGCAACCACCGAACCCGCGGCAACACCGTGACCCCCCACCCCACGATCGAGCGACCGACTGCCCCTGCGAACCGCGACCGAGCCCTGCGAACCGTCTGCGACCGAACCCGCGTCCACACCGCCACCGCACCCGCGACCGAGCACCCTGCGAACCCAGTGCAGACCAGACCCGCGACCGAGCACCCTGCGAACCGAGTGCAGACCAGACCCGCGACCGAGCGCACCGGACCCGCGACCGAGTGCAGAGCAGACCCGCGAACCGAGTGCATTTTTGTAACATATCCAGTGTAACATTTTTGTGTTTCAAGCTTAGACCAGCTATGCTTACAAGCATTCTTGAATATAACAACCTGTGATGGTATAATTAAGGAACTGAGTCTTTGTGTGAGTAAAGCTGATTTGCTTTTTTGTCACAATCTTTTGTGTTGTTGATAGTATATGCATATAAAGCAATATTTTCCTTTGGACCCCTGTAATTAACATTGTTGGTTTAAAGGAAATTAGTGCAATCTTTGAAAGACTTATGCTTTGCACTATCATTCGATAAACCCCTAATACTGAGGTGTATATTACACGTAGGGGGCAATATTCATGCTAATAGTTTGTAGCTAACCAAATTCTGAACTGGCAATGAGTAGTAGCGGAAGAAGGGAATTTATTTATGGGAAATGAGAATATAGTAGCAATAGGGAAGGATAGGAAGTGTGAGGCCAGACAGAAATTGAATAGGGAAATGTGGAAGATGTTCAGTCCCTTGAAGAACCTGTGGAATTTTCTTTGTTTCCCAGTATTTTATAGAGTGATAGATGCAATCTGTAATCCTTCTTTTTGATAGTGATATCAGTTTCAGAAAATGGAATTCTGGTTGTTAATACAATATCATCATACCCGATTCCTGTTTCTATCACACCCATTTAATAATCTAAATTATGTGAATTGTATAACATTATTTGTTGAAGTCTGGATACCATAAAGTGTCTGTACTCGTAGCTCTCATATTATTGTTTAATCTTATTTACCGAATTGCACATCATTCATTTTTACTTGTTGGGCATAAACTGCAGGCAGAAGTTCTGGGTGTTGATCCAAGGGATGTGGAGGTGCCAGTTGTTGGGGACATGCTGGAATCACAATTTTACCTCTTCTTTCTCAGGTCTTCACCATAAATAATTCTGATTCTTAATGGTTACCATATTTGATTTTGTATTTATTACCTGACAAAATCACTCATTATCAGGTTATACCTCCTTGCTATTTCACCCCAAAAGAAATTGAATACCTGACCGATCGCATACAAAATGGTGGAACTGAAGTTGTTGAGGTGAACATTTATATATTTGCTTCTTTTTATTTATTTAATTTGTGGTTACTTTAATCTCTATTGCTAACATTTCAAACTTTAATCACTACGCATCTTTCCTTTATCCATCAATGTGGAGCTCTTGATGATTAACATATTGCATCTGTTGACTTAAATAATATCTGAATGAGAGATAGCACAAACCCAAGTGGGAGAGGTATTGAGGCTAATTGAATATGGGTTTGCTTAAGCATAAGATGATTCAAATTTCACGTGAGAGCAGATCACTTTGCTCCAATCCTCTTTACATTTATTTTACTTGGTAGTTTACAGTTCCACCGAGCCCTTGGTCGATATATTGACCTAGTGGCTTGCGTGAGAAATTTTATATAGAAGGCTTTGCTATATGCAGGCAAACTTACACTTGAGTAATGTATGTTTGAAAGTAAATACTACTCTATCTTGGTGGATGGTATCAGTTGGTGCGGTTGAATCAAGAGATAAAGGTAGGAAGGTCTGAATCTCATCTGTTTGTTGTACTATTTCATTGTTGTGAGATGGTTCTGAATTTTAATTTATTTTTGATAAGTTGTAAGGGTTAAAGTTAAACACATGGAATGAACATTGTGGAAAACACCAGTTAATGTTGACATTACCAGCATCATGAATGATTGTTGATAACTGTAGTTGATGATATCCTGTTGATGCATTTGGATAAGAAATTTTAAAACACCCGTTCAATAATGTTTTTCAAGTCTTTTTTCTACAATTTTTCCTAGATTAACCTTAAATATACAAGTCATCTATGATTGTTTGTACTCTGCATCATGGTCATATAACATCCGCAAAATGTGTTAAATTATATAATTTTGTGAGGTGTTTCCTTGCTATAACAAACCAATGACAGAGGAAAAAGTGTACATTTTTTTTCTGGCTATCTGTGACCAGTGCATATATACCTTGATTTGAGTATTGCTCATCCTTGATTATGTTCATCCTAACTGCTAACTTCTCATTCTTATGTGGTACATTCCACACAGTCAGAACTGGTCTGGAGGGACCTGGACTCACTGTAGCTCAGAAAATTTGGTATTGTATTGCCACTGTTGGTGGTCAGTATATATGGGCTCGCTTACAATCCTTCTCTGCTTTTCGTAGATGGGGTGATACTGAGCAGGTATTATTTTTACCTTGACCTTTTTAAGCCCTACACTGCCAACATGCAATTTGAATTCGTAGTGGATGGAATTGAAGTGAGCTCTAGTTTGACTTTCAATTTTTCTAGTTTGATAAATTGAATACTGAACTTAAGGAAAAAAACTGCTAAGGAGAAGTCACTGAGGAGAAAGTTGTGCAACTGTTGAATAACCATGAAGAGCAAAGTGAGCATATACGACAACAAAACCAACAAATGCAAACTTATTCTTCTAAACCACTTGCGGTTGAAATTTTATCCACCCCCCCACCGCACTTTATAATAGTGATGGTCTTGATGATAATGCTTAGGATGATATGTTTAGCATGATGTAATAGATAATTATTTTCACAATGTTTAGGATAATTATGTTCTTAGTTATTATGAGTTTGAATATTTAGTAATAATTTGGATACTTTTAATTGTTAATGTTTTCTTATATAATTGTTTATTTCAAATTTGTTATTGTATGTTCTTTATAATGTGATTAAAATTGTAATTATTGATAAATATTTGGCAGGTTTATATAGTTTACTAATTTAAAAATAAAAAAGAAAAATCGAAAATTTTTAGCGCCCAAATATTTCCGTCGCTAATTCCGTCACTAACATAATAGGAAATTTTACTTTTAGCCACTGAAATAGCGACCGCCACTATTCCGTCTCTAATTAGACACGCTTATAGCGACCGACATATTCCGTCTCTAATTAAACACGTTTGCCTGTAGATGCTAATAGCGACCGAATAATTTCGTCTCTAATTCCGTCGCTAATTCCGTCGCAAACCTAATATGAGGCTTCACATTTAGCCACCGAAATAGCGACCACCCAAAACTTTATTATATAATATTTTAAAGTATATTAGCCACCGATTTTAGCGACCGAAATTGCTTTTCATATTCGGTCGCTAATATTCGAATTAGAATTACCCACCGAAACATTTAGCGACCGAAAAATTCCGTCGCTAAAATTTGCCACCGAAATTGTTTCGGTCGCTAATTATTTAGCGACTAGGGTTTTGCCCACCGACCAAATTCGGTCGCTATTTCCGTCGCTAAGTGATTTAGCCACCATTTTTATATTTAGCGACGGAATTCTAAGGTTTAGCGACGGAAACGTTTGGTCGCTAAATTTGATTTTTTTTGTAGTGCTTCAAACTTCCAATAAAACTCGTTGAGTATTCATAAAGAGAGAAAAAAAAAATCCTCTAATTCTATTACACAACCAAGCCCATCATCTATACTTGATCATTTCAAATAAGAGTATAAGGAGGTTGTGATAGATCCACAAACTCAATCAATCCATGACACAATAACATTTTAATGGATTAGATTGGTTTGAGTTTATTTTGACTGAACCAATTATAATTGAGTTAGGTATCGAACTAGCGAGTTTCCAACTTGATCAACTCAATTCAATCTAACATAATTATCTTATAATATTACTAATAAAATTATAATTATTTATTTATAATATTAAATTTAGATAATTAGATTTGTATTTTAATTTAAATACGTGTTGAAGTACTTGATAATTATAATTATTTATTTATAATGTTAAATTTGGATAATTAGATTTGTATTTTAATTTAAACACATGTTGAAGTATTTGATAACAAGCATAATTTTTTTATTGTGTTTAGTTGAAGTGAGTCATTTTAAATTTTTTCATGTCATTTTAATTATGATACGATTGTATATTATTATTATTATATGAATTTTTACATATTTAAATGTCTTAATTTTGAATAACTTAATTAATTATGTATATTATTTTTATATTTTTTAATTTCTAAAATATATTATTATTTTATTTAATTGATTTGACTATCCAATCCAATCCTATTTAAGGTCGAGTTGGGTTGAGTTGACTTTTGTCACTTAAAAAAAAAAACAAACTCAATCCAACTCAATCCAATTATGCTTCCTTGAGTTAGGTTATAAATTAAATCAAACACAACTTAATTCAAGTCACTTACCCTCTTAATTTTAAATACTCATTTAATATTATATATATAAAGTGGTTATTAACTAATAGGATGAATTCATATATGTATATCAAAAGCAGTTGTTAATTGATTTATTTTTTATTATTATGACTATTATTATTTTTAGTGAAGTCATAAATATCATTGTTTGGGAAATAAGTGTTTTTTTTTTATTAATTTGTATATATATATATTAAAAAAATAAATTATGTATAATCATGTAAAACAATTTTACACAATCATTCAACTATAAACTTTCATAAGTTTGTTTACTTTTATAATAATTATTTTAAAATCATACAAACAATAATTTGTAATTAGATGATAATGTAAAATTATTTTATATTATCGGTAATTAAACTCTATTTTAAATTTTTATTGGTATAATAATTTTAGTTATGGTATCGATTTAATATTTTTTCTTGGTTATTAGTTCCTCATTTTCTAAAATTGCTGACTTTTAGTTATTAATAAAAGTCTGGTAAATACTAATGTGACTAAGAAAAGGCCAGTTTGGAGGTTTGGCTTGTGCTGAGATTGATGACTAGGCAGATATGATAGAGGTTTTGGTTCAAAGGGTGGGTGGCTAATACTGTGCTTATTATGTGATGGGTGGACTTGTGTGTTCTCTTATGGGTTAGCTATACGTGGCAATTTGATGGTTCAGAGAATATTTCGAGATGGAAATGGAGACTTGTATGCCTATTCAGTGACCTGGATATTGCCACTCATGCTTCATTTTGGTTTCAGAAAAGATTATTCCTCTCCTTTCGTAAGTTATTATTAAATAATTAAAAATATTTTTTACAATTATTTTTAATTCAGAAAAATTATGGAAAAAATAAAGGTCATTGGAAAAAACCAAGTCTGATTAGTTGATTTAGTAGAGTATTCGATTTCGACCGATAAAAAAATAAAAAAATTAATTAATAAAATTTGACAACAAAAATTACTTCAATGAGTTATATTTATATTATATCCATATCTATGTTAACAGGTTTAAATATATCTTTGGTCTTTGTAGTATTTTTTTTTTGTCTTTGTAAAATTATTTTTTAAAATAATTATTGTAAAATTTATTTATTTTTATTTCAGTTCTGGTATTATATCTATTTCTTAAGGGAAGCATGCATGAGATGTTACTTAAGGTGAGGGCCCTGGGCGGATCAGTTTCTGCTTCTTTTTCTTCAATTAAAATAAATTAATATTGAATTAAAATCCAATTTATTAGCTTAGATGACAAGGTGTGAATAAATACGGATATAAATGGCATAGCTCATGTGCCTTTTTTTTTTAATGTTATTATAGGTACAAAATATTTATTGGTTTTGTTTTTAATTATTTTTTATCAAAATATTTGGCTAATTAATTTTAATAGAATTTATCTTTCAATTATGTTTTTTTTTTCAATCGATAGACAGAACACAAACTTAAAACCTTACTTAAATTATCTCAACTCAGTTCTACTGGAATCAACATCATGTTGCTGATTATGTATTTTTTTTTCTATTCACATAAACATTTACTATTAATATTTACATTTTTAAATATATAAATTATATATTTATAATAACTAATTTAAATTATAATATAAATTTATTTTTAAATTAACATAGATAACTAACTAATAAAATCAAGTATACAGCCAAAAAGATGATAATTTGAAATAATTGAAAGAA
Source organism: Mucuna pruriens (assembly GCA_025330945.1). Taxonomy (NCBI): domain Eukaryota; kingdom Viridiplantae; phylum Streptophyta; class Magnoliopsida; order Fabales; family Fabaceae; genus Mucuna; species Mucuna pruriens. The sequence goes on along the minus strand of JAENHJ010000271.1, from coordinate 1,952,029 downwards.
ATATTTTTTTTCTTAATTGCAACAATAGTGTGTGAAATTATATGTCATTAAAAAAATAAAAAAATATTAAAAATCTCTGATAAAGAGAGTGAGAGCTTCCCTGTAAGGACAAGACACATTTTGTAGTTAAAATATTGTCAGTAACACACATTTTCTAATGGATTACGGACGAACATGAATCTTAGAAATAAAGGTGTCGATAACCATTTTTTACGGTCAAACGAAAGAAGTCGTAAATAATTACGTTTCATTTTACTATTGATAATTAGCGACAATATAAGTTATAGGTAAATATTAATTGTTGCTAAATATCCATGGTGGGGTAGTAGGTAAATGATTGGTCAATACTAAAGCTAATTACCGACAAAAAAAAAACTGTTAAAAAAACATAGATACTTTTCTAAACAAAGGTATTTTCAATTTTGTGAATATCTGAAAAATTAACATTATTTCCTATCTATTGTTTAGAATCAGTGGCGAGGACAAGAGGAACAATGATATTCTCATCCAAGGACAAGTCTCATTCATCTCTATTTTCATGGAGGTCCATGCCTGCAGAGTGGCCCTGGCAGAGTTCAAGATCATTCTCATCCTTAAATATAAGGTGTTGTCTTGTGGATAGCTTAGGAAGTGTGTTTATATTTAGTTTCAGGGCTGACCCAACAATAAGTGTTGTCACAAGCAAATTTTTTTGAGTGAAATTTTTTACTTTAAACGAAATAGCTATATATTAGGTCTTTTCTCAAACGTACGTGACCTTTTTGTTTTACAAAAACTAATAGTAAATATTTTTTTATTGGGCCTAAAACTTAAGCTTTGGTAACTTTACCTTGGACCAGTCTTGAACTTCCATGCTTTCCCTTTTAATTTGCATTCCACTTTGGACATTTTATCATTTTCACAAATGTTCACCTTATGAGATACTCATGGTGCACATAAAAATATTTTATTACTTGTTTATATATTATTAATATTATTTAGAGATATTATTCTTTTAATCAAACTGACTTAATTATGTATGTTTTTTTATTTACGAAACGCAAAAAAATACATATATTTTTATAAATAAATTAATAAAAAAATTATTTAAAACTAAATTATTATTGTCATTGTATTAATTAGTGTCATGTAGCAATAACTAGTTATTACATAATGGAGAATGTATTTAGTGTAGTATTTATTGTCACCCAATGTTCAAATTCATAGCATGAAGAAACCCAAAATGCCTACAAGTTATGCTATAAAAGCCTCATAAGTCAACAAGTTACAAAGGATAGTGAATTGTTAAGAGAAGAGAATAATAACATTTTCAAGCATTTATTGAGTCTCATTTATTTTCTTAAGAACATTCATTATAACCTTATACTCTAAGAATTTAGGCTATTTGTTACTATTAATTTGTTCTAATTAGGCTATAGCCTAGGATTACTTGTTACGAGCTTAACCTATTAGAATTTATAGTGTTTAGAGAGGCAAAATAAGAAATAATGTTTAGATTATGTGTTTAGAAAGACAAGTGTTAAATAATACTTTGATTAAGAGCTTAAACAAACTTGATTGAGAAATGATATTTATTAGGTAGGACAAGAAAATACTTATGGTTAAAATTGAAGAGACTTAAAGAAAAAAATATTTATAACAATATGAAGTTTTGTTTTCTATAAATTTATTGTTAATAAAACTCTTAATATATAGTTCTCAAATGTGAGACAAAATAATATAAATTATAGTTTTTTTTTTCTCTTATCATTTGATATATACTTACTAAAGATGTTGAATATATTTTAATTTTCCAGCTTATGTCTTTATTTAACAATTTGTTTTCAACTTGAACGATTCATTTGTGTCTTGTTAAGGTATTCAAAAAAAATTTACAAAAAATTAAAAAAAAAAATGTAATTCAATCTCTTCTTTATCTATCTAGTTACATAACGGCACCTGCAAATTTTATAATCAAAGGTAATGACCACCCATGAGGCTTACATTATATGGTCTCCTTTTTTATTTTCTTTATTTTTTATTTCAAAACTTAAGAGCAATTGGGCAAGCACTTTGAGAAAGACAAGAGCTCAACAATTCTTTTATAAATACTTATCGACAAGTTATTTCAACTAAACTTATGTCTTTTATATATATATATATATATAAAGAACATGTTTTCGAGACTAGTGTTTCGAATTCGATGATACGCAAGACAGTCACGGAAGATAAAATGTGATGTGAGATATATTTAAAGGTGTTGGTTTGCGGCCAGGCTGCATGTACATGAGCCAATAAAAGAAGAGAAGAAATAGTTATTAATAGACTTTTTAAGATATCTTTACCTATTTTCTATTATTTTGATACGTCACATAATTTTTTTGATAGTTTTTTTATGTTGTAATTATAAAAAAAAAGGAATATAATTGAATAATAAAAAAAAAGTCCGTTCATGTCTATATGAGTATGAGGCGCATGGACGTTTATTTACAACTGAAGTTCATAAGTCTATTGGGCCATCGATTCCGTGGCTGGTCACTATTCTTGAAGCCCGAAAGCAATACAGAGTTATTAAATTATTTGCAATTGCTATTTACATCTCTTTAATTACTAAGTGCATAACCAACTTGAAAGACACGCCTTATCACATTAGTCTCTTGATGGAAGGAAATTTAAAAAAAGTCTCTGGTAATTCAAAATTAATTGATCTCATTAACAATGTATAGGTGGCACATTAAGTGTTTCATAAGAGTTTATGTGCATTTATATGTCCTTTCATTTATCTCAAATAAGTAGATATTAATATGAAATATTTTTAACTTTTTTCAATCTCACCTTTCTCTATCTCCTCCTCTGCACATTAAGTGTCTCATAAGAGTTTATGTGTCCCTATATGTCCTTCATATTTATCTCAATTAAATAGATATTAATATGAAATATTTTTAACTTATTTCAATCTCACCTTTCTCTATCTCCTCCTCTGTCGCCTCTCCTTCCTTGTTTGCTTCCTTCTCCAATATTTTTTTTTCTTTGTCTCCACAATTAAACCGAATAAACTAACTCATGTTAAAGTCCTTTCTTCTTTTACTTTATCATCAAAACCCCTTTCTCCTTTTACTTTGATCATTGTAGTGGTGGATTTTGGTCGCAATTGCTCACTAGCTTTCCTTCCACTAGTTTGATGCATTGTTTGTTTTTGTTAAGTAAGAACCAAATTGTTAATGCTCTTGAAAATTTCTTAATGATTGGGTATAAGTCATGTGGACAAGAAATTGCCCTTATTCATATATGAAATCTCCAATTCTATCAATTATGTTATTTTTCTCAAATTTTATTAAATCAATTGTAACTCTAATAATGTTGCTAGTCCTTTATTTGTGTTGGTTAAATTTTGGAGGAGAAAGAGAAGGAAAAATGGAAGTGGAGGAGAAGAAAGAAAAAGGTGAAAATGAAAGGAGAAGTTTGAAAATCCTTTATTTTGATCCTACTTGCTTGGCATACACATGGAGAATACTTGGACTTTATGTGTCATTTCAATATGGTTAATGGTGTTGGTTAACATATATTCAATTTTAGACTAATGTGATAGACGAAATTTAGTTTCAATGACATTTTTTGAATTTTTTTATTCAAAAACTAACATAATAGTACCTTTTAAATCTAAGAACTAAAGTAGTTGTTACCTCGTTACTAAATATACTTTCTTTTTGTAATTTTTTTAATAATTTAACTTAATTTTTCTTCACTTCTTTCGTAGTTTTCAATACCTCAGTAACCATTTGTTTTAGCTTTCATAGTCATCATTCAATTTTATTTTTTTTTCTTGCTTCACTTTTTTTATCGAAAAAATTAAAGTCTCACGTTGATTAAAAATAAAATAAAATAAAATAATTTTTATCTAATAAACTGACCTTACTTCATTTTTTCCCATATATATATAGTTTGATACAGAAACATGATTTCGGAACATTGTTTTGTTGTCTCCACAAATTAAGTTTTGAAACATAATTTTTTCTTTAAAGTGTTGATCCGAAATTTAGTCTAAATCTATTTATGTATGTTTGAACAAACACATTATCAAGGGTTAGAAAATACAATTGTTTGTTTGTGTATTTATATGGTTATTCAATTAGATCCTTTAACAACAATAGAGGCTACAAGATAATTAATCAGCAGTCCAATCCTACTCAACCATGTCTTATACTTTCTTTTGTATTCATATTTATTTTTACTAAACATCTGAGCAGCTTCAAAATTTGAGGAGAGTTTGGATTTAGGTCGCAAAGCAATGAGTATAACAAAAAACTCAATTACATTTAAACAAATCATGATAGGAAATCATGATAGAAAGTCCTATATTTTCTGTGAATTCTTAGGATTTTAAGCTGAAATTTAATAAATCAATATTTAAAGCAAATCATAAGTAACATATAAGATCTTAGCTGAATTTTCTAGACAGAAAAATATCTATACATTAGATGGATTAGGTGCCTTTGTGTTTTAGCATTTTTTATAAAATAGGTGTCTGCTAACTACTCGTTAGTTTCAATTTTATGATAGAAAGCGCCTACATAAAAGGCACCGTCGGTTACTTTAAAATTTTAAATTTTTTTTATTATCCTTATATTTTTATTTAAAATATTTTAATTTAAAAAATAAAAATAATAATGTAGTAAAAATGTTTTTTATTTATTATTTATAAAATATTAGTATTAATATTTTAAATATTTATTTGTTACAATATGATATTATTAATAATTTCGTACCATGGGTAAAAATTAAAGAAAAGAGTAACCCCACTAACCTGGTGCCTTCAGTTAATGGTGTTTAAAAAAAAACACTAATCGATCAAATGTTATAGTTCCAAAGGTGCAGCCTTATTTACTTGAAATTTTAACATATAAAATTTAGTGTCAAGAATTGTATCCAGTATGTATGAGCTGATAAATTTTAGTCTAATTTACTGTTATCTTAAGATAACATTTTATGTATACATGAGTATTGACCTTTTTATTTATTTATTTTTTATAATATTGTTCTCATCTTTTAGAGATAACCTTTGCATTACTTGGACATCTCCTTGACAATATTGTTAACTTATATTCAACATATTGAATAATGTTTCAGAGTCATTTGCACATAGCATTTGCTATCCAAATATAACAATTCATTTTTTACTAGCCAACCACTAGCAACATCCAACCCAAAAAAGCACACCTCTTGGTTAGGATGATCCCAATTTATATATGTGCAGTGCGGTGACAAATTTCAGAATAAAATCAAAATCTAACATTAAATCATAAATCATCTCAATCCCTAGGGACAAATAATACAACATACACAAAATTGTCTCTAATAATCTCACCACTAACACAGATTGCGCCTACTAATTAAGTGTTTTTTTCGTAAAAAATAAAGTAATAAGTGATGCTAGTTAGTGGGCACCTTTTATTATAAAAAATACATGACACATCCCATGGTAAAAATGCTACTAAATGCCTAATGAGTAGGTATAGTTTGTTTTAAAAAATTCAGCTCGAATCCAACGTATCCAAAACAATCCAAGTCTAGTAAATTATTATTTTTTAATGTTTTTTATAAAGAGTTTTTTATTATTTAAAAAAAACAAGGAATTGCCTAACAAGTTTGTATGTAAATTTTAATTTTTTATCAAGTAATTTTAACTTTAGCATTTTTTTTATTAAGACTATTGTCTATCCTATTTACTACTTTTTATTTCTTTCTTAAATACATTTTAATCTCTATCTCTTTATTTCTTTTCATCACGTACCCATTATATTTATTGTTTTTATTTTTTTCTCTTCCTATATTTTTCTTCTTTCTCAAAATATATACACTTCAAAAACATGTAAAAATCATCACTAATAATTACATTTACTTATTTTCAAAATAATATTAAATTCATATTTAAATGGTTAAAATAATAATTTAAAAACTTAATAAGATGTTTTCCTTTCATTCAAATAAATGTTGGCCACATAAAAATATCAATATTTTTCATTCTTATTAAATATATAAATTTTATACATTTATTTTTTATTGTAAAATTCCATGTTAAAATATTGTATGAAATATTAATTTAAATTAATTAACAATTATTTTTTTACTAATTGTTAATATTTATACTTTACCTTAAGAGTTTGTAACTATTTATAAATAAAATATTTTTTACTAGAAATATGTTTTTCTTTTTTCTTTATATTTTTATAATAATATTTTCTATTTTAAATTTTAAATATATAGCTTGACATATTTTATATTCTTAATTTAATTTTACCACAGTAACAATAAATAAATAAATAAATAAAAAGTTGGTTACTGTGCGTGTGAAAGCGTTTCTATAAGAGCTATACTCTTATATTCGGCGTTCTAAGTTGAAACTTAGTTCTGAGAAAAAAAAAAGTTGAAGATTATTTATGATGTTGATTAAAATTTATACCAAAGTAGTAAAACACAAACTTAGACAATCTTAAGAGTCACTACTCACTGTATTTTCGAAGTCTTACGTTGAAAAATAACTTTGTTCGGTGACTTGTTTTATTATTAGAATATCAAAAGTGCCCTTTTATATTGATCAAAGATTATTCTGTCTAAATAATAAAGATAGTGGATATAAAATCAAAATAAAATAAATTGACACCACTTTTTTCTTATTCTTGTATGATAACATAATTTAGTATTTATTGCTATATAAAAATTTATTTGTAAATTTGAGTATCAATTGACTAAAATATATTTGGCTATAGTGAAAATTTATTTTAATCTTTTATTTTTAAAATATTTATTTTTGGTATTTTAACTCTTAAATTTAAGTTAATGTTATTTTTTAAAATAATAATTTTTTAATTTTGAAACACAATTTTAATTTTTTTTAATTAATTCAATATGTAAAATTTGTCTTATTAAATTTATCTACATAAAAATTATGGAATTAAACTAATGTGTGATAAGAAAGGTTTATAAACACGATAAAAATTACATGAGTAGTGAGTATCTAGAAAAAATTCTAATATTAGAATTTTCAATTTTCTAATTACTCATAAGACTTACTTTTCATATGATTATTATTATAATTTTTTTTTGTTTGAATACTAATTGAATTTCATAATTTTCACATACATAAATATTCTGTTTATTGACCACATGTTGTTACATATAACTAAACAAACAACATGTATTTATACAAGTCTTACATCGTGTTTGGATAAATTTTTTCATAAACACTTATATGAAAAGAAAATAAAAAGAAAAAATGAAATATGTTTCTTTATAAGCTAAAATTAAAATAGACCATTTGAATTATTCTACAACATTGTCCCATAATTCAAAATTTTCAAATATCGCATTCAACATTCTCCTTGACTCTTTAAATCTCTCCATCTTTTTAGAGTTTATAAAAATATCAACAACTTGTAATTTAGACTTGCAAAAACATAATTTTAATCTCCCTTTATTGACTTGATAATGAAGGAAGTGATACTTAGTCTCAATATGCTTGTTCTTCCATGAGCCATAGGATTCGTAGTGAAGCTAATAGCTAATTTATTGTTAACCAACAATTACATAGCACTTTTTAATCCTAGTTGCATCTCTTCTAACAAAGATCGCCACAAAGCCTAAAATGTTTCCTGACAAGAAGCTATGTATTCAACTTCACAGATAAAACTACTACAACCTCCTTCTTGGAACACCAAGAAATTGGTGCACTACATAACTTGAAAACATTTCCTATGGTATTCCTCCTTTCCACCTTATCTCCACACTAATCAGAATTTGAGTATTCAAAAAGCTCAATTCTGCACTATTATGTGTAATTTTCTAAGGTTTAACATATAGGAAATTACATTCAAGAGATCTTAGATATCATATTTCTCACTACCATTATGCTTTGTAATTTCTGTCATAATGTTTTGGGAACTTACTTGGATCCACATTACAGTCTTCTTTAGCATTCTTCATGTACTTCTTGGAACCTTTTTCTCTTCTTACTCCTTTTAATAGTGCTCTTGATGGTATGAGTCATTCCGTGATTTTTGGTCCTTTTGATAATGGTTCTCTAATAGCATTTATAAGCTCGCTCTTTTTTTGTTATCAGATAACATAAAAAATATTTGAAACAGAGTGTTTCCCTCCTTATAACCTTTTGTAACCTCTCTTTCAAATCTTCTTTCTGTAATGCCAAAACTATCCCTAATGAAGTGAGAAGGGGGAGATTTATTTTAATAACCTAAAAATAAAACTCAATAACTCTAATTAATTTTAAGCCTAACAACCATCACATTAGGCACACTTTCATTAAATTCATTCTATAGATTACATGAACCAATACTAAATTAAAAATAATTTAACAGTGACCGCTTAGGATCCTCCATAAATTTGCTAACCAAATCTACACCAAAAGAAATGTATGGTCTGTTGGTGCATACATACCTCAAGGAGACAATTAGTTACTTGAATAAAATGTTGTCAACTAATTTTCCTACCTCACCTTTACTAATTTGATGTTAACTTCTACTGGTGTTGGTGTTGGTATTGTGTTGCAGTCAACCATATTAAACCTCTTCAAGACTTCATGTATGTATCTCTTCTATGTACAGTAATCCCTCTTCTAGTTTGCACAAACTTTATGTCAAGAAAACTGCTCAACTCTCCCAAATTAGTCATATCAAATTTAGACTTCATTTTCCCTTTAAAACCTTCAATTTCCCCTTTATAATTGAGTTTGATGAGCAAAACTATCCCTAATGAAGTGTTTCCCTCCTTATAACCTTTTGTAACCTCTCTTTCAAATCTTCTTTCTGTAATGCCAAAACTATCCCTAATGAAGTGAGAAGGGGGAGATTTATTTTAATAACCTAAAAATAAAACTCAATAACTCTAATTAATTTTAAGCCTAACAACCATCACATTAGGCACACTTTCATTAAATTCATTCTATAGATTACATGAACCAATACTAAATTAAAAATAATTTAACAGTGACCGCTTAGGATCCTCCATAAATTTGCTAACCAAATCTACACCAAAAGAAATGTATGGTCTGTTGGTGCATACATACCTCAAGGAGACAATTAGTTACTTGAATAAAATGTTGTCAACTAATTTTCCTACCTCACCTTTACTAATTTGATGTTGACTTCTACTGGTGTTGGTGTTGGTATTGTGTTGCAGTCAACCATATTAAACCTCTTCAAGACTTCATGTATGTATCTCTTTTATGTACAGTAATCCCTCTTCTAGTTTGCACAAACTTTATGTCAAGAAAACTGCTCAACTCTCCCAAATTAGTCATATCAAATTTAGACTTCATTTTCCCTTTAAAACCTTCAATTTCCCCTTTATAATTGAGTTTGATGAGCAAATTATCAATATAAAAACATACCAAGATCATATCAACATTTGTGTTGGCCTTCAGATAGATCCCATATTCCACCTAACATTTAGAAAAACCAAGTTGTGGTAGAAAAGAATCAACTTTTTTGTTCCAAGTATGACTTTCCTCATTCTAAATTCACTGTCTTCTTTACCCTTTACCTCAAATCCAAGAGCTTGTGACACATAGGTCACCTTCTCAAAGGGTTCATTGAGAAATGTTTACCTGATATCAAGTTGAAACAATCTTCTCTCCTTGAAACTGACCAATGCAACAATTAACCTCATTGTTTCAAGTCTTGCTAGTAGTGCAAAGACCTTTGAAAAGTCTAGACCTTCCCTTTGTAGAAAACCCTTTGCAACTAACCTTGCTTTATACATAGCCACTAAACTATTAGGCTTATGTTTCACTTTAAACACCCACTTGACAATTGGTTGCTTATTTGATGAAAGCTTAACCAATTTTGAAGTCTTTGTTCCTTTCAATTGCATCCGATTCTTCAACAATAGCTCCTTTCCACTCATCAATCTTGATAACATCATTAAAACCAATTCATTTTGTCCCAACTAATAAGGCCAAGTGAACTAGTTCACCTTGATCAAATTCTCAAGTTGTGGATCACATTGCTCACTCATTTGATCTTTTATATGTGTGATTCTCTTCCAAGTGTCATAGAAATATAAAATTATTTTTTCGATCTCAGTTACTCTTCCCATCAACCAAAACATCTCTACTAATTGTGAATACTACTCAAAATACTACTACTAGGTCAATGTCAATATTTTAACTAAGTACTACCTTAATAATTATAAATCAAATTATAACGTATTAGAAGATAAATTATAATAATATATTGTTTTCTTTAATTTTTTTTGTGTGTCTTTAGATCATGTCTATTAAAATATAAATATATAATTATATTAATTCAAAAATTATGTAGCTTTCATTTTAAAATATAACACTTTTTACGTAATATTTTGAATAATTTTTTTAGTAGTTGCATTTGACTCAATTTAAATCAGTTAAATGTTTAATATAATATTTAGATATTAAAGGTAAAAAGTTCGAAACTTGTTTATGTGCTTTGAAATAAAAGTCGTTCTCATATTGAACTTATACTAATAAACTTGTGAGTTATTATTATCCGCACCATGAATTTGCAGATGGTTTTCAATTAATTAATTAATCCTTTTGAATTTATACTACATCAATCAATTTCGGTACTTAAGGAAAACTAGGGGAGAAAAGAGAAACCAGTCAAACCCCAGAATCAATTAACCCTTGATTCTTGCCACATGGTTGGTGTGGTACAATACACTGATAAATACTACTACATACCTACCTTTGATCCCATGAACACATACCTATTGTTTTCGCTTTAATTAAGCACAATAAGTTGCGTACTTATAAAGTGTATATCTCTTTTTCCTCACCTACCCACCTTTGGTTGAATGTTCTCAATTCAGATTCTTTAAATCTAATAAACTGCGCCAGCAAATATATCACCTACCATACCACCATTTAACATCTCTGCAATTGCCAAAAATACTGTCACGGATATTAATACACTACTAATATTTGCTAAGATAAGATTTATATTAGTATTTGATTTTAATTTTTACATATTCAGTTCAAACATACTAAAGAGTCATTCAGAAATTTTATAACAAATCCTTTTTTTCATAACTTGATTTGTCATAAGAATTAGAGACTCAATCCTCCTAAACAATTCACAATCTTTCAAAGAACTTAAAAAAGTATAAATACTTTATGATCGATCTATTTATATAGAAAGTCCATATTTTGTAGAACTTTGAGCCTAAAAAAAATATGAACTTCTTATGAAAAAATTATTCTCAATCAGTTCACCAGTATTTATTACGTTGAATTAACTTTATTAGCCGAACAATTATATTATACATTATTATTATAAAAAATTACATTATTAATCAATAAAAAATAATTATTATAAAAATCAAATGTAACCCTTTGTAATTATATAATAAAATTCTATGAACACATTTTAATTAAATTATTAATATTTTTATTACAATTCAATCACACTGTTAAAAGACTTGCTAAGATGAGATTTGTATCAATATTTTGCATTACAATTCAATCATTTTTATTGTCAAGATTTTCTGCATTTTCCCAAAAACTGCACAAGTCCTGTTTCATCGTACAACCTCAGAAGTGAATCAAAATATAAAATAAAAGTGTACAACCTTAAAATCATCCATGGTACTAAAGAATCCACTTTGCATATGTCAGTCAGACACAGATCCTCATAGATAAATTGCTTCAACAACCCCATTTACCAATTTTTTTAAGTGTCCTACTCCTACCCAAAATAAGAGTCCCACAAATTAAAGGAAAAGAGCCTGCGTGAACCAAAATCTTCCGTTCAGATTGTGATGGTTCCTTTATGCACATCTAAGGTGTGATCTCATCTCACACTATTCACAAGCATTTTTTTATTTTATTTTTCACAATTATTTTTTCAAAAATAATTTTATTTAAGAGACTGTCCGACACTAAATATAAACATATTTTTTAATAAAAATTCAAATTTTAATTTACCATACTACAGAGTACCATCTTCCATTAAACTCAAATTTCGAATCTTAATTCATGATAGAGTGAAAGACCAATATTTTTCATTCAGAAATGAGTCACGCAAAACACACTCCTCTTGCCCAAAATTTCAGGTCCCAAATTACCCTTTTTTTTTGTTTTTTTTGGTCCTATCAGACACAAAGGATAAGCCTGCTGTGAAAGAGGATCTGCCACAAACAACTCATCAGAATCTTACAATTTTTCAAACCTCAGAAAAATAAAAACAAAACATTTTTTTCCTTCCTCAAAATATAACACCCTTAAATGCCTTCCATTGAAACTCAATCTCCACAGCTTCAACGCCTTCCATCCATTCTTCCCTTCCAAACTTTGTGGTGTTTTCTTCTTGAGACAGTGATAACCTTCAACATGTCCTTTTCCTTCATAGGTGGACACTCAGTCACCAACCACCTACCTTTTCCACCAGATCTCAAAACTATACTTCATCACCCCCACAAAAAATTCACCCATATTTTACCCATCCATTTCCACAAAATTAAAGCTTGCATATTATAATACTCGTATTTTACACCGAATAAATATTTATTTCATATTATTAAAAATTATAATAAATAAATATTTTAAATATATAAATTATATTTTAAATTTATGATAAACAATAATATTATTAAACTATATTTATGAATATTATAATGTTTTTTAAAATATTAAAATTTAATTTAAAACTAAAATTATTAAAAATAATATATTGAAAGAGATATAAAATGTTTAAAAATATTATGGTTGAAATAAAATAACTAAAAAGAGAGCTTCTCCAACCAATCGCAAATTTGAATATCAAACTTCCAAATCTAATAAAAACATAATTATCCATCTGTAGCACCATACCACTTGATGTTGGTTATGTTATAATATTATCACAGTATTTATAACATTCATAATTTTATATAATATAATATAGCCTTCAAAGGACTATATTATCGTCAGCCACACTTTACACCCCATCCTCACTCACACAATGGAATCATAACAAGAAAAACAAAGCCCCCCAGAATTCGAAAACCTTAATTCCAACACAAAAAACCACTTGCTCTGTTTTATTTTTCTCTGTCTCTGTAGCAGCAGTCATGGAACGTGCTCGCAGGCTTGCAAACCGTGCCATTCTGAAGCGCCTAGTTTCAGAGGCGAAGCAGTACCAGAAGAATGAATCGGTGTTGCACTCTTCGACCACCCCTGTGTTGCTGTACTCTTCTTCGAGGTGCATGTCCTCTGTTTCCTCCCCTGTTCTGCGAAGCAGGGGATTCAAAACAGAGAACCTTGTGGGAAGGAACTTCAACATGAACATGAGCAACATGACACGTGGCGTTGGGTCAGCCCGATCCATATCTGTGGAAGCGCTTCAACGGAGTGACACTTTCCCGCGGCGTCACAACTCTGCCACCCCAGAGGAACAGAGCAAGATGGCAGAGTCGTGTGGGTTCGAGAGCCTGGACTCGCTGGTGGACGCCACCGTGCCTAAGTCGATTCGGCTGAAGGAGATGAAGTTTGGAAAGTTCGATGGAGGGTTGACAGAGAGCCAGATGATTGAACACATGAAGGAGTTGGCCTCAAAGAACAAGGTTTTCAAGTCGTACATTGGGATGGGGTACTACAACACTCATGTTCCACCAGCGATCTTGAGGAATATAATGGAAAATCCTGCCTGGTACACTCAGTACACCCCTTACCAGGCTGAGATATCTCAAGGGAGGCTTGAGTCACTGCTGAATTACCAGACCATGATCACTGACCTCACTGGCTTGCCTATGTCCAATGCTTCATTGCTTGATGAGGGCACTGCTGCTGCTGAGGCAATGTCCATGTGTAATAACATTCAGAAAGGGAAGAAGAAGACCTTCATCATTGCAAACAACTGCCACCCTCAGACCATTGATATTTGCAAGACAAGGGCTGCTGGATTTGAGCTCAATGTTGTCACAGCAGATCTTAAGGATATTGATTACAAGTCTGGGGATGTTTGTGGGGTGCTTGTTCAGTACCCTGGGACTGAGGGTGAGGTTTTGGACTATGGGGAGTTTATCAAGAAAGCTCATGCTCATGAGGTGAAGGTTGTTATGGCAAGTGATTTGTTGGCTTTGACTCTGTTGACGCCTCCTGGGGAATTGGGGGCGGATATTGTTGTTGGCTCAGCTCAGAGGTTTGGGGTGCCAATGGGGTATGGAGGCCCTCATGCAGCTTTCTTGGCCACTTCACAAGAGTACAAGAGGATGATGCCTGGGAGGATCATTGGGGTCAGTGTTGATTCTTCTGGAAAGGCTGCTTTGAGGATGGCAATGCAAACTAGGGAGCAGCATATCAGGAGGGACAAGGCTACCAGCAACATTTGCACTGCTCAGGTAACTACCTCATTTGGTTCGATCATTTTTAGTTATGAAAAAATAAGTTATTCACTGATATTGTAAAGAACCTGTCATCCAATCACAATTGTCATGTATGATAATTTTATCGACTTTTACACTAACCAACTTAAAAGTTATACCTATCGTGAATTGTGCTTAGTTGACGTGACATTACATAGAAACTTAACTCACTAATTATTGGCCTTGGTGTGCAAAATCTATTAAGAAGTTAAATATTTCTAATCTTTTTAGAATTTAATTAGAATGCATTGTTGTCATCTAATTATGATTGTCATGTATGGTAAGATTGTTGACTTTTGTAATTATTTTTTTAAAGTTATATTCAAGGTAATTTCTAATTGGGAATGTAAAAATCTTTATACTAAGAGTGTATCAAAATTAAACTCTTACTTTTTAACTACTTATTCATGTTTCAAATCATATTTTTTGTTCTGGAACTTTCTGTTAAGGATGGATTATCATGAACCCTTGTCTTATGTTGTGATTTTGTTTGAGTTGGTTGAGGATTTTATTTAATACTGGTTGGTTCGGTTTAGGCACTGCTTGCAAACATGGCTGCCATGTATGCTGTGTATCATGGACCTGAAGGCCTTAAGAACATTGCACACCGTGTTCATGGTCTTGCTGGGGTATTTGCTCATGGATTAAAGAAACTGGGAACGGTGGAAGTTCAGGACCTTCCCTTCTTTGACACTGTGAAGGTTAAGACTTCCAATGCACATGCAATTGCTGATGCAGCTCTCAAAAGTGAAATAAATTTGCGAGTTGTGGATGGAAACACTGTGAGTGTTGCTTTTTTGTTGCACCAAATCAATTAATTGTTTTCATGTCTTTGGATGATGGAGCTTGGTTGCTTTTCAGATCACTGTCGCTTTTGATGAAACAACCACATTAGAGGATGTTGATAATCTTTTCAAAGTTTTTTCTGGTGGAAAGCCAGTAAGTATGATTATATATTATATATTCACTTCACAATTATCAGTTGTGTCATTAATCATGATTTTGATGTTTTATATTCAGGTCTCCTTCACAGCTTCATCTATTGCACCAGAAGTTCAGAATGTGATTCCTTCTGGATTAACTAGGAAGAGCCCTTATCTGACACACCCTATCTTTAACACGTATATCCCTTTTCACAAAATTAGAATTCATGTTATTGCATTACGGAAACTTACTTCAATTTTATTTTTCTCTTCATAGGTACCAAACTGAGCATGAGTTGCTTAGGTACATGCATAGGCTACAATCGAAAGATCTCTCACTATGCCACAGTATGATCCCACTGGGATCTTGTACAATGAAGCTGAATGCAACAACTGAAATGATGCCTGTGACATGGCCCAACTTTACTGATATTCACCCTTTTGCACCATGTGACCAGTCTCAAGGTTATCAGGTAATTGGCTGTTTAAATAATCTTACAACAATAATGATTCAAAGAAATTCCTATATATATGTTTGTATACTTTTTTGTGCCTGAAAATATGGGATAGAAGTTGTGTTTTCTATGTCTAAAGAATCAAATCTGGTATCAGGAAATGTTCAACAATTTGGGTGAACTTTTGTGTACCATCACCGGGTTTGACTCCTTCTCTTTGCAACCAAATGCTGGTGCTTCTGGGGAATATGCTGGACTGATGGTTATTCGTGCATATCATTTGGTATGGACCAAACTTGGATCATTATGATATTTTATTAGGAAATTTATGGTTCTTCTGATTTACTCTTAGGATATAGAAGTTTTTCTGTGGTTATTTAATGTAACATTGTATTTAATGATTTTCCTACATTACCATCTCCGATAAATGTTCTTAAATTCTTGTGATGCTTCTTGCTTATTATTATGCATTGACTGTAGGCAAGAGGAGATCACCACCGCAATGTTTGCATCATACCTGTCTCAGCACATGGTACAAATCCTGCTAGTGCTGCTATGTGTGGAATGAAGATTGTCTCTGTTGGAACTGATGCCAAGGGAAACATTAATATAGAAGAGTTGAGGAAGGCTGCTGAAAAACACAAGGACAACTTATCTGCACTTATGGTTCAACTTGTTTCCTATAGAATCTTATTCATATTATAGACTTTATACCAGCTAATTGAGGTATTGTCAAACCTAGGAATTTTTTACATTAGTTTGGTTTTGATTAAAATTTCAGGTAACATATCCTTCAACCCACGGTGTTTATGAGGAAGGTATTGATGAGATTTGCAAGATTATTCATGATAATGGAGGCCAAGTATACATGGATGGTGCCAACATGAATGCTCAGGTTTGTTTTTCTATACATCTTTACATTCATGTAGTTAGTGTTGGGCCAAGTGTCTTTTCAGGATGATATTACCAAAGACATATAGTTCAAGAAACTAATTTCTCTCTATTTTTGAGTCTTCTCCAAATGGTAAATTGGTCCAAAATCTTCAGTCATGTTGTCTTTCAAAACTCAACAACTGATTGCTTTGTTGCCACTTGCCACATTCTTCATATCATGTTGATCCAGAATTTATCAACTTGTGCCTAGTTTTCATAAGATGTTTGTTCAGTTATCAAATTATATTTGGACCCTTGGTTCATGTTTACAGGTGGGACTCACAAGCCCAGGTTGGATCGGAGCAGATGTTTGCCATCTCAATCTCCATAAGACATTTTGCATCCCTCATGGAGGAGGTGGCCCTGGCATGGGTCCTATTGGTGTAAAGAAACACTTGGCACCATTTTTACCTTCACACCCTGTGGTAAGCATTTTTACTTTCCTTGTTATGGATGACATTGTGTATAATATGCATACATTTTTTTAACTATATTCAGTAGGAACTAGGAAGTGCATTGCTTTCACAAGAAAAAAAAAACAATTAGGCATGTTTGGATAAACTTCTTCATAAACACTTTCAGTAAAATGAAATTAGCTTATCTCATAAACTAAAATCATCTTATGTACTTAACTTTATAGAAATTATTTCATCTAACTTCTCCAAAAATTAAGGTGCATAAATTGAGTTTAGCTTATAAGAGAAGTTTAATCCATTTTATCTTCTTATTTTCTTCTCTTATCAGTACTTAAAAAAAAAAAAGTTTATCCAATTAGAACCTTGATAGTTTAGGGTTTATTTTTATCTCATTCATTGAACTTAAATTCTTGTCAAGATGAAACATTTGTGTGACTTTGTTCTGGCTGTTTAATAACACCTTTGTCTTTGTACTTTAATCTGTTACCATAATGAAGATACCAACTGGTGGAATTCCTGCCCCTGACAAAGCTCAACCACTTGGTACCATCTCTGCTGCACCATGGGGCTCAGCACTCATATTGCCAATCTCATACACTTACATAGCTATGATGGGTTCCAAAGGACTCACCGATGCGTCAAAGATAGCCATTTTGAATGCAAACTACATGGCCAAAAGATTGGAGGTCTGTCCCTTTTCATACACTACATGTATTTCTTTCAACCTTTTCTTTTCTAGTTAGTGTCATATTACTACATGATCCTTGGTTTTACTTATACTTTGACTCATACAGAATTATTACCCGGTTCTTTTCCGTGGAGTCAATGGAACAGTTGCTCATGAATTCATCATTGACTTGAGAGGATTTAAGGTAAGTTCATTCAATGATTGCAGTTACTTTTCAATTAATAAGAAGTGTTAATGTTCTGATTATTTGTAAGCTATTCCCTTTGTAGCATACTGCTGGAATAGAGCCTGAAGATGTTGCAAAGCGCCTCATGGACTATGGTTTTCATGCACCAACAATGTCATGGCCTGTGCCTGGTACACTCATGATTGAGCCTACTGAGAGTGAAAGCAAGGTATGACCTTGGAAAATTATTGTCCTTATGATGCCCTTTTTTCTTTGTACTTTTTGTGTTGCTAATTTCTTCTCTAATTCAACGAAACATCATTTCAGGCTGAGTTAGACAGGTTCTGTGATGCTCTTATTTCCATTAGAGAAGAAATTGCTGAGATTGAGAAAGGAAAAGCTGACATTAACAACAATGTACTTAAGGTAAAAGATTTCTTGCTCTTCATTTGTATGATGTTACTAAGAAGTACTTGCTTTAGTTTTGATTATTTAACAGTATACACCATTGGCTTCATATTTCACTCACAATTTCAACCTAGTTCAGCATGCATTTTTGACTGATTATCTAAAATGTTCTGCAGAGTGCCCCTCATCCACCATCACTGCTCATGGCTGATTCATGGACAAAACCTTACTCCAGGGAATATGCAGCCTTCCCAGCTTCATGGCTCCGTGTTTCAAAATTCTGGCCTTCCACAGGTAATCATGTAGTTGTTTATATAACTATTTTTCTTATGGAGGAATTATCGTATATCTGAGGCTACATGGCCTAAATCATACAATAATTTCTCATTTCTTATGACATCCTTCTCATAGTTAATCTATCCTGTTATCCCTTGTTTGATATAGTCTATGATATGAGGAATGGTAACAACATAATCTCTAATACATGGTTCTGGTATACTTTTCTAATCATTATGTTTATATATAATTATATGTTTCTTATTTCATCCTTTATCATAATGAACCTACCCATTATCCTTTATAAGAAAATCTTTCGTTCACAAGTAATATTATTTAAATAATATATATAAGTATGACTTATTTTTTGAGATTTATTTTAACTCAAACTCAAATTTTAATATAGTATTTGAGTTTATCCTAATGATTGTTGGTTTGTACTATTGAATTATCTATTATTAGATTATTATTGAACCACGAATAGATATCCAATCTTCAACATCCATGTAGCTTTCGGGGTTGATTTATATCCAAACTCAAATTTTTAAGACCTTGTTTGATATTTTGTATGTAGTACCTGCGTAATTTGGTTTGACTAATAAATGTTATGTGTATCAGGACGTGTTGATAATGTGTATGGTGACCGCAACCTCATTTGCACCCTTCTCCCAGCATCACAGGCTGTTGAAGAACAAGCTGCTGCCACAGCTTAGTGTTCCATTGACAACTGTTTTCATTTCCTGTTGTACATAAACTCTTCCTATTCATACAGTCCTTGCACCTGTTGAATATTGCTTCATCATATGTGATAATGATGATAATCCACTGCTCTTAAGTTTCATCACTTTTCATCCAACCACAAGAAACAAAGCCCCTCAAAAAAGTAAAAGCTAAAGAATAGGGTAATTGCTGCTGCTATTGGATTTTAGGAATGTATGTTAGGCCTATATATCACAGTAATGTGAAAAATGAATTTCATTAATGTAAATCATGTATAAAAAAATAAAAAACAAAAAAAAATCAGTATTAGTTCCTTTTAATAAAAAAATGCATTTGCTATGGCTGTGATCACAAAGATTTTATACGTTTGGTATATTAAAATTAAATGATCCCTTAAATTTTTTTTTTTTTTATAATTTCTACTTTTCTATCCATGCCTGTTAAACACCCCAATCACGCTCATAAATTTAAAGGTGAAGAAATATTCATGCTCACTGTATTATTTGTAATTGTAGGATTACAAGTAAGCCTCACTTTATTATTTAGCAATAATTGACACACTTTTTAATTATATTATTAGAATTTTTCTAAAAAATCAAAATTATTATTTATCGTATTTATTATTTCTTTTTTTAATTTTTTAAGTTTATCTCTTTTTTTCTTTTTCACTGCATTATCTATTACATTTGTTACTTTTCTTTTTTTTCTTTCTATTTTTTTTCCTTTCAAAGTATATACACATAAAAAAATTATTTTTCTATTTTTTAAATTACATTTTACTTCAACAATCAATTGTTGATAATTATATATGTTTATTTGTAAAATAACAATAAATTCATATTTAAATAATTAAAAAGATAATCTAAAAAATAAATAAGACATTTTACTTTATATTAAAACAATTATTTAAAACAATTTTATAATGTCGTTAAATCAGAAATCATTATTGGGATAAATTTTTGAAGGTATATATTTAAAAATCAATAAATTTATCGTAATATAGTAGGCTATGATGATATAACAGTATAAAATAGTTTTACACTATGAGTGTATAACTTATTTTCTTGTAACTTATTTTCTTAATTAGATATATTAGTTAGTTTTTTTCCAATATTTTTAACAATGCTTTTTTAAGGGGGAAAATTTTTTTAAATTAAATAATAAAAAATCCATGCATTCCTCAAGTAATTGATCTATTTTTTTAATACAATAAAGTTTTTATAAAATTTATTTTCTTTAATAAATTTCTTACAAATTTTAATGAAAGATATTTTAATATTATTTATTTAACTTAATTTTAAATGTTTAATTAATAATATATTTCTATTTTATATTTCAAAGTTTATATAAATATATACAAGATAATATGTTAATAGAATATATATATATATATATATATATATATGAGATAGTTTTACTATATGAGATAATTTTACTACTTAATTGATGGTTAATTTTATTATTGGATAATTTTTTAATAAAATAACTAAAAAAATGTCATTGAATGTTAAAAGTTAATTAAACTATATATTCATAAATATTAAATTTACTCAATTATCGATGTTTAAAAGAGATTATTCATAAGATAATACTCGAAAGTATAAATAAATGAGATGAATTATGAAATAAAATCATTTTTCCAATATTATTTAAATTGAAAATCACGTAAATATTACATCATGAGAAGTAATCATTAAATTATAAGAAAATTAATTTTGACTTGACATACAATTTTAAATATCACACATAATTGAATACCTCAATGGAAAAAGAAAAAAAGAACCTATATTAGATATTTGGGTAACATCTAACTAAACCAATTTAACATGTTTTTTTTTATTATGTGTATTTCATGTATAAATTACCAGCATTATATTAGTTCAATTGGTACTCCCTATGAATTTCTTAAATGATGTCTCATGTATGATCTTGAAAAGAGAGGCTCCAGTATAAATAATTAATTAAGTTTTCAGGTGGAGATTAGTCATTAATAAATACACACTTTGAAAATAATTACATAAATAATAAATATTATATATATATATATATATATATATATATATATATATATATATATATATAATTATGTATTACTTTAAATATAATAAATATTTGATCGTTTAATTAAAATATACATTTTTTCCGTTAACCTATACACTTGATATATAAGATAAAAAAGTTATCAATAAATTTTGTCTATAATAAAAGTGAAAAAAAAAATCACTTAAATTTTATTTATATTAAAATTCAAAGATCATGTTATAATTTCTATATTAAAAAATTATGTGAAATATTCATTCCAAAGTAATTGGTAATTATAAATTTATAAGTTTCTTTAATAAATATTTCATATTATAATTATTAATACTTTTACGATTTACCTCAATAATTTACATCTATTTACAGATAAATGCTTTTTGTTACAACTGTCGTTATTTTAGATTTTATTAGATTAGATTAGATTTTTCTATAATAATATTTTCTATTAAATTTAGAAAATAATTAACACGTTATATTTTTTTGTTACCTTTAATTTAATATAGGATTATATATTTTGTTATCTTATTAATTTTCCAAAATATTTTTTTTATGTCCTAAAATACACTCCCCAAGCATACATGTGAATTCTGAACTTAGCCCAGTGTATTTAGGCCAACCCAGTTTCTTTAAGAAAAACAAAAGTGAAATCTGAAGTAAGCCCATTGTGTTTGGGCCAAACCAAACCCAGTTGGTAACAAAACCTAGTTTCCCCGGGTGGCGGCAAAGTCGATTCTCGCAACAACATTGTTGTCACCTTCAACGTTCCAAACCCCAGCCAAGGTTTCAAGCTTTTAGGTACTTTTTCTATTTCTTCTCCATTCACTTTCATAGTATTACAGTCACTAATAGGGATTCAATTGGTGTTAGCAAATGTGATATTTTATTATCCTTATGGATTTTTAGCTTTAGATTGATATTTAATAAGATTAGAGCATGTTCGGCTTATTTCGACGTAGCTTCATGCTTAGGGTTTGTTGTTTCCCCAAATCCGTGCATCTCTCGAACTAGTTGTTTTTTATCTCTATTTGAATTTAATAAAGAAGGTGCTATCTGAATCTCGTATTGTTTATGTGCCAAAATTGGCTTGGTTGTTATGTTAACGTTAACTTTTGGCCGTTAGAGTGAGCGTGTGAATTCGGATCCTGTAGTTTCACGTTTTTGAGCAAACAGTTGGTTTCAGAAAACGTGTGTTAGGAATTAGAATCTTTCATTTTGTGTTTCGGTTTAGTTGTTATGTGAATGAATTTATTTTTTGTTGTTGTATATGGAGTGCTTTTGTGTTAAGTATTGCCAAATGCTGCGTGTGAATTGTGAAGTTGCGAGTTTTGAGTTGTTTTTCTGGAAGCAATAGAATGCACCCTGTTAACCTTGTCTTTCTCTTCTTTAGTTTAGGTGTATGCGTGAAGGCTGAAGGGGAGGAAGATGAAGACAATTTCTGGACATTGTGTTTCGGAGAAAGACATATCACTTTCGAAAGCCACAAAAATTCTCTCGAAGTTTGTTTCTGCAGACAATGGTGCTTCACATGTCATCAATGCATATCTCCACCGAGCCTCTGCAGCTTTTGATGAGCTCAAACAGCTCCACAAGGAGCTTGAGCCATCACACTCTCATAAGAAGAAGCACAAAAGGCACAGAGCGGAGACTGGTGATGACAGTGGGAGGGTAGTGGAAAATTCTGTTCGGAGTGTTGATATTAACCAGGAGCTCGGCCTTGGGCATGTGAAATCTAAAGAGTTCAGAAGGCAACGGACTGACAGTGGAAATGCTGATCAAGATTATGGAAAATCAACTCAGACAATTGTTAAATTTAGTCAAGAACTTAATGGTTCTATTGAGTACCAAACAGAAAATGTGGCTGGGAGTGAGAAGCATAAAAAGAAAAAAAAGAAGCAAGAAGTTGAGTCCCTGCATGATGGAGATAGCACAGTTAAATTTGGAGAGAGGGAAGGTGATAGCAAGCCACCTACTGGGGCACAAAATGAAATTGAGTCGGGCAGAGAACAGGGCAATGAAGGTGATGCCAACCCAGGAGTGGAAGAGGGAAAGAAACAGAAAAGTGTGAAGAAGAAGCACAAGGAAAGTGCTGGTAGTTTTTCCAATAATAAGGGTGAGGTTGAGAATGGAAAAGGATTAGAACAACAGAAAGAGATAGAAAAAAAGCTAAGCAATGGCATGGAGGGTGAAACTGGAGGGCTTAGTGGTTCCCCGGAATTAAAAATTAAGAAGAAAAAGAAATATGAAGCAGGGAGTGAGAAAAAATTATATGCTGAAGAGGTAAAGTTGGAGCAGGGCAAGAATAGGAAGAGTGATGATGTGGAAGGGAGACCAGAAGATCAAACTAGGGACTTGACTAAGAAGAGAATGAAAAGGAAACAAGGTGGTGATATCTAAATTTAGGTGTTTTATAAACTCACTTGATAGTTGTTTAATCCTTTGTCAAATTGTTGAGGGATTTGCACTTGTACGGTTGATTAATTGTGGCATCAGTTTTTGAACTACTATATAACAACAGAGAAATTAGCTTTGTGTTTTCTTTCCCACCTTTCTTTTGCCATTCTTCCATGTAGTCTTACAAGTTACAAGTGTTGCTGCATTCAAAAAATTGATTGCAATCATCAGCTGTTGGTGATACTAAATTCATCGTGTTGACTACTCACCAGGAATCATCGGCTCTTGGAGTTTACATATTTTTAAGGTAACTACTTTTGATTTATTGAAAAAAAACTACCATGTCATTTGAAATCAGTAGGTTCCCTGACATTAGTTGTCTAGATCTGAGCAATTTGCTGCCACTGCTGCAGAATTTTGGCAAGATACATCAGAAAGGCCATTCAGAAACTTGCTTTTAATGAATGTTGTTTGCATGTGTTTTGTTTATAAATTTATTCTGGCCATAGTTACAGATGTTTGCATACATTATACACTAATCTTAATTACACTGTGTAGGAGTAAATATCTAATATCCGAATCTTGAGTTCCTTGATATGGGAGGATATTTGTTTTCCTGCTGTTAATTTCCTCGTTCAGTGGTTGAAGTTATATATATAACTCTCCTGCTGTTAATTTTGACTGGAGATTTTTCATGAGATCACGAGCATAAAAATGTAAGATATTGGTTATTAACGTATTATAACCAAAAAGTTTGGAACTTGTTCAATGAATTATTTGAGAGTTCCCTTGTTATTTGATGCAGTGTACAAAAGAGGCCATTCCAACAATGTTGGTGTGTGTTACGGCTATATTTAATTCGGATGGAGAAATCAACAATTTATTTACTGAAAAAAAAAAAAAACTTACCGGCAGATAATGGGTTTTTTTTATTATTATTATGAAGTTCCAGCTTAGCTGATCGGTGTAAAGTAATGTATTTTTTTTTTAATGTTATGAACCACAGTAGAATTCAGATGGATAAATAATTCTGCTCTTTAGTTTTTAATGATCTGAATGCTATTAGATACAAGTTAATGCTTGTTTTTGGATGATTTATATGCAGTATATATATAATATATAGTAAAAGACTGTAAATTATATGGTTGAGATGGTGATATTGCATAAACGATCCAACACCATGCATCATCTTCAGTATATTTTTTTGCTTTTTAATTGCGTTTTTCAATTAAATGTGAGCAATGCAAGGGAAAAAAAAACATGCGGAAGGACTAAACATTATGCTGGTATGTTTGATGTTGAGCAACCCAGGCTGTGGATTTGACTAGAATTGTCATTTCATGGACAAGCTTCTTTGTATGTTTGGTCTCAGTGTAGAATACCATACCAATTGGGTTACTTTTTTAATTAATTCTCTTTTTTAATTAAAAAACTGCACTAACTCTTGTAATAATTTGAATGATAGCTTCTTTGTATTAAAATCGCTGTCAAACGGACTGGGTGCTGCTGGGCCCAATTATTTCGATTTAAACAAATTGGGTTACTTTCCAACTCATCTTCTGTCTTTTCTCTCTGTACTACTTTTATCATGTAAGATATAGAAAAAAAAAAAAAAAAAAGGCAACGATATAATTTTTTATTGTTGAAGAAAAAAGGGAAAAGGAAAAATTGATTATAAAAAAAATATTTAAAATTTTCTTTCTTGCTATTTATTTTCTTTTTAATTTAAATTTAAAAATTTTCACTGCTCTAAAGGAAGATCAAGGATTACATTGGTTTGATTATTCTTCTCTCGAAGTGCTTTGGATAAAAAAATTTGAAAATTGAAGTAAGAACAAAATTATAAGCGCAATACTAGAATTTAAAACTTTATTGAATTTTTTATATGCATAAAAGTGACTTTTCGAAATGTTTTTTGTCTAAGTAATTTAGAATCTCTTGTTAAAAATGTTAAATGTTGAAAAAAAATGCCTTTTATAGATCAATTCTTTGAAAAATTAACTTAAAAAATCTTGTAAAAATTTCCACAAGTTACAAGGATATTTACATTATAGATCATGATCAATATAAAAAAAAATATTTTTACATTTTTTCTTAGTATAATCAATGAAGTATATTTTATATATTTTAAAGTAACAAATATGGAAGGTCTATCTAAATATTATAAAAATGACAATGTTAATGTCTAATGCCAATGTTAATGTCTCGTGCCATGTTCTCTTGAAATTGATATAATTTTATTTATGTTGCTTTTTTTTTATGCTAGTGTCATGAAAGAATTACTGCATATAATCTTCGTGTTTTTATATAAGACTTTTTTAAAAATATATTTGTCTATTTTTATAAAAAAAATTTAAATAATCTTTTGTATTAATTATTTTTAGCAAACTATCCTTAATTATTTTACCGTAAATGCTATAAATTAATAAATAAAATCATTATCTATATTATAGATCGAAGAAGATGATTAGCGTGTATTAATTAATTAAGTGGAAAGAGTGATATAGTAAGTCTCAATAATTTTAAAAATAATTTTAAAAAATATACAAATTGTTAACAAATTTAATGTTATTAATTAAATGACTTCTTTTGATTCTTTTTATAAGACTAAACTAGAATTTTGTTGTCTTTTTTATAAGAACCAATATAAAATATCTCATACATTAATTATTTTTTTTTAAAATATCTTTAAATATTAGTATTTTTTAGTTTAATAACTAATAAATAGAATACATTAATGACTTAGACTATTTGAGAGTTTAACTTTTTCATGTATATATAATATATTAGGAACTACTTCAAATCTATACATACATACCTAATAAAAATTAAAGTAATAAATATATTAACAATGAGAGACTAAAAGAATTAAAAATATCTATAAAAATAAAAATATGTTTCATTAATGTTAAGGATAATTTTGAAAAAATATATATATAAATTTAGAACATATTTAATGTTACTAATTATACTAATTAATTTTTATGATCTTGGTAAATTAATTAATTGAGTTTTATAAAAAAGAATGGAATGAATAAATAACCTTTTTAATGTGTAAAATAATTAAAAGAATCTTATATTTACATACTGCAATAATTTCTAAGAATCTACTATCTAATTTTTATTATTTTTCATAATTAATTTGGAGACAATTATACAAAAATAAATCATGCATAACAGCACAAGATAAGTTATGACATTCTATTTCCTCAAATACAATATTATGTTATTACCCTAGGATAATATCATGTACTTAGCGCATAATTGTGGTAAATATTCTTATAATTTTTATTTTTTTTTCTTTACCAAAAAATATTACAAGAATATTTACTTCAATTACGGACTAAAACACGGTATTATCTCATGTAATGTTTATAATTTTATATATATATGACTTGTGACTTATATTTGAAGTTATTTTGTAAGAAATGCTATCCGTACATTTCTGTTATCAGGATATGTTTTCGCGTCCTTTTTAAGTTAATAATTTAAAAAAAATCAATAATCATCATAATTTATTTGAGAAAAGGTAAAAAATAAAAAAATAGTAAAACTATTAATGGTGAAAAAAAAAATACACTGACAATCTTTTATTTTTCAATTCAAAGGGGCTAAGCCTCATCATTGAAAATCTTTACTTACCGTTATTATGAATAAATTTTGTTTGATTACTTATTTGTGAATTAAAATTAATTGATTATTTTGAATTATTAAATATATTAATTACAGAGTTAAGCTGTTAAGTTAGAGTTTTTGCTCTTATCAAACACAGTTATAAAAGTTGTTATACCATCATACAAATTTAGTATGCAGAATCGTGAAGAAAAAAAAAAAAAACTAGCCACCACAAAAGGAATAATTTTTTCTTCATTATTTTCCCTATGAAATTAGATTAAGATTATATACATGAATTCAAGTTTCCTTTAGGTACACCCATTCCAAGACATTCTTTAATTAAGTTGTACAATGAAATGCATCAATGTTTAATAAGATCCAAATCCCATGCATTAATAAGATACAAACAAGTGAGTGACTTGAAAAATTTCTAAAATGCTTTTGATTTCCTATAAAAAAATTGTTTTTAAAGGTCTCTAATTATTCATTTTTATAAAATGGGATTACAGGACAATATCTAGTTTAAGTCTCCTAAAAGTTTCATTTTCTTCTGCCTTTTGTTTGATCTTTATAGTCTTTTGTTTGATCTTTATAGTCATATCAATGGATTACTTTTTTTCAGGCTAAGTGTCTGACATAAGTGGTGCCTCTGACTCCTTCTAAGGGGGCAACCGCGTTCCTTGACCTCTGCCAAGTTCAAGGGGTGGGTGACGCCTCCTGTTATGGGGACGTATAGCTTGACCTCTGTTTGCGCTAGTCAACACCCTTTGACAACATTAAATGTGAGTTGTACAATTGAGATTAAGGATCGACAAGATGCTACAGTGGCCTAGGGAAATGGTCGATCGGTCCACAGCCCCACAAGTACCAAGTGAGACAAAAGCGCTTTCGATGTGTCAAGCGGCTACTAGAAGGTTGTCTTGATACTTTGGTATTTGGCCAGTCCACCTATTGGTCTACAATCTGATCCACAGTCCCACAAGCTTTAAGTAAGACAAAAAGCACTTTTGATTGTTGGGTTACTCTTTATTTGTGCGATAGGGAGAAACTCCCTATGAGCATTTGACACCTGTGAACCCTCTTTCGTAATGACGTGTCGATTAGGGTAGTGTATTGTGGGTTATTAATTATGATGGTTAGGGTTTCAGCTCCCCACCATTGGATGGCGAACATGGGTCACAACCGTTAGGTTTGGTGCGTTGGATCTGACTGTTGACATTCCTGATATTTCTCCCTCTTCTATTTTAAATGTTGAAAAAAAGAAGGATGGGATGAAGGTGTCTCATTTGTCCGTTGTTTGTTAGCTTCTAATGCAATCGTCAAGCATCACTGCCTTCCTCCATATGCTTTTGTATCCTCGAGCTTGACCTCTTATAGGCTTCTTGTGTTGTCGTTAATCCTACATCTACTTCACCTACCAAAATGAAAAAAGGTATCCTTATTTCTCCTTCCTTGCTTGTCTGTTTTAGTTCTTGGTTTGATGGGGATGATGGTGGTGTGGGTTTGAGTTCTGACCCTCGCCATTTTTGTCCTAGGGAAAGCCCCATATGAAGGGCTGCAAGACGCTCATTTCGCAACCATTGAGGTGGTTTCCAGCCCCTCCAAGGAGGAAACTACCTCCTCTAGTATGGCGAAAGAAAGGAACCATCCCCTACGCGTGTTGCACCATAAAGGTGAAGAGGGGGAGAGTTTGAGAAAGGGGTCCAATGAGGAAGCTGACAAGCGGTCGTCCTCCTACGACTGGGTGGACAAGAGCGTCCTCAAGGTATTCTCGATTTTCATTGACTCTCCCCTTTTGGAGGAGCAAGTTAGTGCCATATGCGATTGCGAGCCTTGGTCGATAAAGGCATCACCTTATCATCCTAACGAGAATGTTTGTGAGGGGCTGCTCGATAGGGGAGCCTGTCACACTTACTTGAATGATACCTCAGCATTGAAATTGGGAGCTCAGTTACCCTTCTCGAATTTTGAGTGTTTAATCCTTAGGACTTTGAACGTTGCACCTACCCAGCTCCATGCTAACAACTGGGCATTCGTTCAAGCCTTTGAAATTTTGTACGAGGAATTGGTACGGTCGCCCTCGCTGAATGTATTCTTTTGGTTTTTTTGCCATCCAAAGGACCAAGAAGGTCGATTAGTCTTCCCTTAGTAATTGACCAGGTCGCATCTTGCTGCAGCTCTTTCGTGAAATCTATAATTTTTTCAAAGACTGATTTTTTTCGAGTTCATTGTGTGGGAAATGGTCCAAATTTCTTCCGTAATCGGGCCAGGGAGATACACTTTCCTCTTTTTTTGACCAAGTGTCCAGTAGTCATAATTAGGGTAGAAAGGGCTTATTTGGAGGGGTGGGAGGAGGAATTTATTATCAATCTTTGTAATTGGTCAGTTTTTTCCTGCGTGAAGCTTCTCAAGAGGGGTGATGATTCAATCAATCTAATTTCTTTGTTGTTATTTCGTTGTTGTGGCAAGTTACTAACGCTCTGATTTCTTTGCAAGAGGCCTTGCACTATTCGAACTCAAGGCACTTCATAAGAAGAAATTTCCACCTCCCGCTTATGCCATAACAGCTTCAGCAGTAGAGGTAATACTATCGTCCTTAGACTTCGAACGGATTCCCTCCATCCCTCTAAAGGAGCCAATCAAGAAATGTCCATGTGAGGTCATCGAGGTGACCTCGCCACTTCCTTCTCCAGAAGTGGCCACGTCTACCGACTTAGATTGGAGGTCAGTTCTTTTAGGAGGTTCAAACACCACCTTAATCTAGAATAAGAAGTTTCCTTTCACTAAGGTGGTTGATCAACATTCGGTGGTTGCCTTTTATTATGATAAAGTGGAAACCATTAGGTTGGCTAGAGTTTTTAAAGTTCTCAAGGTATATTCAAGTTATGTCCTGGTTCTTTCTCATACTACCAAGTAGAAGTATGGTAACCTCGAGGCTTAGAAGAAACAAATGGCTGAATATTCAAAGAAAGTCAAGGCAAAAATACACTGTCGAGAAGAACTTACAAGAAAAAAATTGGGAGACGGAAGGATTAAGGGTGCAGCTTCAATTGGCCATTGCCGACACCACCAAATACTTGACCCTTAAGGAGCGTTTGGGAGATAAGAAACATACCTTATTAGCCAAAGTGTCTGCTTTGGAAAGCTAGGTCGCTTCCTCTGAAGAGAAGACGACCTCTCTTGATGTCGAGCTCAAGCAAAAGGATGAGCTACTTGACGAGAAGGACTCGTTACTTTTAGAATAATTTGACCATTCTTTAGAGCAAGTGTCTTTTTTGTACTTGAATGTAGATATTTCTAAGACTAAGATTTATAAGGGAATAATGGACAATCAGTTAGTTGAGGCTGCTACTTCTCCTTGTTCTCCCTAACTTTGTAACCATGACGGTAATGAATAATACTAGATTTGACAATCTATTGTCCTTTTTTTTTGTGAAAGAAAAATTTTTACGCTAATATTAAAACCACTAAAGATGATGAAGTTTTTAAGAAAATAAACCAAGTAGTGAAGTTATTCAATCACCATTATTGTTTATAATAAATTTATTGACTTTCACAATAAATATTTTAAAAATTATTTAAACAAAAATTTATTTAATACCAGCTGCATGCTTTTTTTTTCTATTGGTACATTGAGGAATATAAAGTAACTGCACGTTTAAAAACAAAACAATATATAAAAACCGAATCACCCAACAATTCAAACCAAATTATTTTTAATTGAATTAGGATGAAATTGATATTATGCTTAAAGGTTTATTACATTGATAAGTTCATGAAAATTTCAAAATTTTAATTAAGTTCCTAAATTAAAAAATTATAGTTAAGTCCTTAATCTTCTATGTTTTTTTATAATTAAATATTTAAAATTAGTTTAAAGTGATTTAAAATCGCACAAAAAAATAACAATTTGTAGTAATTTTGCTAACTTTTGGACCCAATTACAAAATTGTAGAAGATTAACAACTTACATTTTTTTTAATTTAAGGATCTAACTAAAAAATCTTAAATAGTTCAACACCTACTAATGTATTAAACTATATTTAAATTGAACTGTAGTGGTGGGAAATTAGATAACATGTAAAAAAAAAAAATTAAGTTTAAATTTGATGTTCTTGTTTAAATTGAACTGAACTAAATTACAACATTTTTTATATAAGTTATATACACTATACGCTATAATAATTAAATTCTCGGAATAAAATACTTTTGCATTGAAGTTTCTTAATTAAAAACTTATTGAAATTTTCTTAAAAAAACTAATGACATTAATATTTATATTTTATTCATATTCTCAACTAATAATCATAATAAATTTCAAAATAACTATCATAAAAATCAACAATTTTTACGATGATAATTTGTAATAGAATAATAAAAAAAACATTTACTATAAAAAGAAAATATTTTTTGTACTACAGTCATCCAATAGTTTTTAATGATAAATACTAATAAGAAATAACTAGAATCAATCTAGCTGTGTATAATGGATAATGCGTATAAGGTCAAAGGTTGGAATACTTATTATATTTTTTTATTTTATAAGAAATATACAGATTAAAAAATTAAAAATGTTTTTAATAAAAAAATGTAACGGTACATTTTTTTTATAATTTTTAATGCAGTTTCAACCTAATTTTTAATAAAAAATTGTTTTTTTACTATGCAAAACTTATTTCTTCACCCATAATCATAATTAAACGTATACTTAAATAATAAATAATACATAATTTAATGCAGTAACTTCCTTTCAAAAGAAAGTCAACTTTTATTGCACGTACAATGCGTCAAGCGTGGGCAAAAGGTTAAAAAAGTGGGACCCAAGACGCCAAAAATCGACCGTTGCATTTCGCCGTTCCCAGGCTCCGTCCTCGTAGTCCTCGCACACTTCAATGTCTCTCTCTCTCTCTTACACATTTCAAAATTCAAACATTCAAAATCACAAAGCAAAGCTCCCACTCTCTTTATACATCATTACACTACATCCTCAAACAACACAAAACTCCATTGTTATGTTATGGCAATGCCTTTCATTTTCTTTGGCTTCACTCCAAAACTAAACTCTCATTGTTCATAAACCAAGCCATTCATTTATTTAAATTTGTTCATTCTTTCAGCTCCAAAAGCTTTGCTGTTCTTGCACCTGCCACACAATGAGGGAAGAAAACCCATCCGAGAACAGGTCCAAAGCTTCAAAATTTTCTGATCAAAACCAAGCACCAAAGCCTCAAAACGCCAAAGGAACCAACCCCAACAACAACAACTCCAAACCGAGGTTGTGGGGTGCTCACATTGTGAAAGGCTTCTCCAATGACAAAAAAAGCAAGCCACTTGCTATCAAAAAACAAACATTATCAACAATAATAACAACAACAACATCGGATAATGTTGTTTCAAACCAGAAAAACAACAGCAACAACAACCCTTTTGTGCCTTCTCACTCCCGAGTGAAGAGGTCCCTCATAGGTGACTTGTCATGTTCCATCAACCCCGCTCAGGTTCATCCACACGCGTTTCCAACTCACAGGAGACAATCCTCCACGGATTTGTTCACCGAGTTGGACCACATGAGGGGGTTGCTGCAAGAGTCCAAGGAGAGGGAGTGCAAGCTGCATGCTGAGCTGGCAGAGTGTAGGAAGAAGGTGACTGAGGTGGATGAGCTTGTCAAGAGGGTTGCCCTTTTGGAACAGGAGAAGGTTACTCTCTCCCAGCAATTGGTTGCTTTAACTTGTGAGGAAGTGAAAGGGGAAGAAGAACAACACAAGGAAGTGAAGGTGCAGAATCTTGAGCTTGAAGTTGTGGAGTTGAGGAGGCTCAATAAGGAGCTGCAGATGCAGAAGAGGAACCTCACTTGCAGTATCTCTTCTCTTCAGGCTCAGCTGGCTTCTCCTAACACTTCTTCTGAGGTTGTTTTCTCAATTTGGCTTATTCATTTTCATGAAAGATTAAAATATTTTACCTGTTTTATTTGGTTGGTTGTTGGGTTGGAATAGATTGTTTTGTTTGGTTGATTATTGGGTGAGCTTTCACAAAATTGATTTTGAAATAATGATTTATGTTTAGATGATTTTATTATAAAAACAAGTTAACAGTAAAACTCTTTATAAAATATTTGATCCAACGCAATGGACTCAAAATCAATTTTTCAATATAAAATCAAAGATGTGAAAATTTACTTGAATTCTCTCAGCTGCTATTTCAATTTGATTCTAGGTAATTCGAGGTGAAACCAGATATGAATTCATGATTAGTTTTGCAACTGATTTTCCGCACTTTGAATATAATTGTAAGAAGCGAATAGTTATTGCTTTCACATCCCAAATGTGATATTTTCTTTCTGAACGAGTTTCCAACATGCTAGTAGTAGGTGTTTGGAATACCATTTAATGTAATTTTAGATAAATGTACTACTTCTATGTTGAAAAATTAATTTTGGGTTGGACAAAATATTATATTAATTTATATTTGGACTCAGAATCGCTTGTTTATCGTTAATCCAAACATTGACATATACTGGTGTATCTATTGCTAGTTCTTACATATATCATTTTTGTATTTTTGTTTCACCAAGAATTTTCTAAAATTGTAAGGGTGATCTTTACTTGAGTTTGACTGTTTTGCCTTTTCTTCTTGTGATCAGAGTGACATTGTTGCCAAAATTAAAGCCGAGGCATCATTGCTGAGGGTGGCGAATGAAGACCTGTGCAAACAAGTAGAAGGTTTACAGATAAGCAGATTGAATGAGGTTGAGGAGCTTGCCTACTTGAGGTGGGTGAATTCATGTTTAAGAAACGAGTTGAAGAACACATGCTCACCACTGGATTCTGATAAGCCATCTAGCCCTCACCCAGTTGTGAGCAGTAGTGGAAATTGTGGCAGTGCAAGTAGGTTCAATATGATGAAGAAGCCAAAAAAGTGGCCCATAACTAGTGAAAATTTATCACAAGTAGAGTGCCAAGGTAGTCTCATTGAGAAGAATTGGATTGAATCAGATGTAGGGGGAAGCCCTAGAAGAAGACACTCTATCAGTGGATCAAACTACTCAGAGGAAGAGGTTGTTTTGAGCAAGAGAAGACAGTCTGATTGTTTTGTATGTTCAAAAGAAATGGATAAGGAATCAGTGCCATTGTCTGTTCAACAATCTGGTTTGGAGATTGTCCAAAGACCACAATATTTTGGCACTTGCCAAGAGGCTAACAAGCTTTTGGTTTCTTCAGATGTTGAGAAGAGAGCCCTACGCATTCCTAATCCTCCTCCAAGGCCTTCATGTTCTATTTCTAGCAAAACAAAACAGGAAAATTCAGCTCAAGTTCCACCTCCCCCTCCTCCTCCTCCTCCACCACCTCCTATGAATTTTGCATCAAGAAGTAACACAGCGGCGGTTAAACGAGCGCCACAAGTGGTGGAATTGTACCATTCACTCATGAAGAGAGACTCTAGAAAGGATTCCTCAAATGGAGGACTCTCTGATGCCCCGGATGTTGCTGATGTTCGTAGCAGCATGATTGGAGAAATCGAAAACCGTTCATCTCATTTGCTTGCTGTGAGTAGTTTTCCACTTTATGCATTTAAGTTCAGCCTTTTTTCTTGAGAAATTCTTATATGATATAGAATTATAGATGGTTTTAGCTACCAGCCAAAACTTAGATGTTGTACCATAGGTTCTAGTGGTACTGTTTGTCCAATCTGAATTATAGTTTCGTTTAGGTAGTACATGTTGATATTTAATGAAATCCTTTAATCCACATACTACCACGGTGAAACTCTAATTCTAATTAGAAAACAGTACCAACAATACCTATGGTATTGCAGGTAAGTTTTGTCCTTAGGTGGTCATTTTATAGTAATTATGATTTTCTTGTATTTTTAAGCATACGTATGATAGAGGTATATAGCTTACTTTTGTAAATTAGATTATTGAATGGTCTGCCTCACATGCATCTATATCGCTAATAACTTTCCCTTGACATGTAGATAAAGGCAGATATCGAGACTCAGGGAGAATTTGTGAATTCATTGATTAGAGAGGTGAACAATGCAGTTTATCAGAACATAGAAGATGTAGTGGCGTTTGTGAAATGGCTGGATGATGAACTTTGCTTCCTTGTAAGTTACTTTTTCTTATGAACTGTGTAGCTTGAATTATGCCTTGCACAAATTAAGGTATAAACTTTGCTACTTTTAGCTTGGAGTAGACTCTCAATTTAGTCTCTCAAGTATTACTTTCACTTTAAATAATCCTTAAAGTAAGAAAATAAAATAAGTAATTCTTAAAGTATTGAGTGAAAATCCATCAATTTAGTTCCTATGTTAATATATATTTCTAATGTTGAAGAATTAATTTGAAGATTTTTTAATACCTGAAGGATCATGTAGTATCATTTTGATAATTTAAGAACTAATATAATTTAATTACTTTAAAGATTATTTAGGAGAGAGGATAATAGGTTCAATTACCTGTCATAGAATTAAAATGCGATTGCTATTATTTATAGGATATTCATTGCTATTATTCCTATAAAAAATTTATGAATATTATGCTTAAATTTGTCATCTGATAGAACTATGATCATGTAGCATCATTTTGATACTTGAATAACTAATATAATTTCATTACTTTAAAGACTACTTAGGAGAGAGGATAATAGGTCCAATTACCTGTCTTAGAAATAAAATACGATTGCTATTATCTATAGGATATCCATTTCTATTATTCCTATAAAAAATTTAGGAATATTATGCTTAAATTTGTCATCTGATAGAACTATGATTGTGTGCTTTCAAAGGTGGATGAGAGGGCTGTCCTTAAGCATTTTGATTGGCCAGAGAAGAAGGCTGACACATTAAGAGAAGCAGCATTTGGGTATCAAGATTTGAAAAAATTAGAATCTGAAGTTTCCTCCTACAAGGATGATCCCCGGCTACCTTGTGATCTTGCTCTAAAGAAAATGGTTGCATTATCAGAAAAGTAAGTTACTCAAATATCTGAAAAAGTTGTGTCACCCCAAAAAGAAGAAAAAACAAAGATTTTGAGGTTCTAAATTTAGTATGTCTTGCAAGACTTACATTTATGTTTCATTGTCAGGATGGAGCGTACAGTTTATAACCTTCTTCGCACAAGAGAGTCATTAATGCGTCACTGCAAGGAGTTTCAAATTCCCATAGAATGGATGCTTGATAATGGAATTATTGGCAAGGTACACCCCAATCTGTTCATCAATCGTTGTAAAATGTAAAATGATAAATTTTTAATGTAAAATGATAAATTTTTAATGTAAAATGATAAATTTTTAACATAAACATATAACATATTTGTATGAGAGCATAACGCATGACACATATTAGTACTTGTTTGAGATATTGCTTCCACATAACACAAGAAAATATTAGTATCTGTTTCTATTGGATTGTTTTCAAATGTTTCCTGGAGAATTGATATGAGATTAAGCATGTTAGTTATTGATGTGGTGGCCATAAATTAAGGATTAGGCTGGCAAATAGGTATTTTTTAACAATCATCCAGCAAGATAATTGTAAAATTTTATGATATTTGCTTCTTTAAAGCATTTATACATGTCCACATAACATTGATTCAACAACTTTTTTTGCAGATAAAGCTAACCTCAGTTAAATTGGCTAAGAAGTATATGAAAAGGGTAGCTATGGAACTTCAAGCCAAGTCAGCATTAGAAAAAGATCCTGCAATGGATTACATGCTTCTCCAAGGAGTGAGATTTGCTTTTAGAATCCATCAGGTTTGTCCTGCAATCTAGTATCCTTAGTCCATGCTTTTTAAGTTGCGCCTCCAATGCAAAGTAAAATTAATGTTGGTTCACTCTTATTTATCATCAAAAGTTTAATTTTTATATACTGATAGTGAAGAAGAAGATTTTTATACACACATCTAATAAGATTTTATCATTGTGTCATACTATTTATTATATAATGTGGCAATAATATAAATTCTTATTGGTTTACTGTGTATATAAATTAAACTCTATAATTAGTAAACAAGAGAAAGTACTTGAATGAAAATTTTTTTAGACAATATTTGTAACCATTCTAACAAAACTTTCTAGAATCATTCTTCTCCTTTTCTAAATAAAACTGCATAGTCATACACATGTGAGACTAATAAAGTCAATGACTCTTGAATATGTGGTAAGAGAGGTAATCTTTATTTATTTGTCAATGCAGTTTGCAGGAGGATTTGATGCAGAAACAATGCATGCATTTGAGGAACTTCGCAATCTTGCTTCTCTTCTTAACAAAACATGAGTGAATGGTGATGATGGGTTTCAGCTTACCATCTCAGTAAGCCATATACTAACCTGTTCATAGTTGCAATCTAGATTGCATTACATTTTGGTAGTGAAAAATAGGCAACTTTTTGTTATATGTTCAAACCATGTGTTTTTTGAGAGATCATTTGAAGTAAAAAAAAAAAATAGCTTAGCCACTTCAAAATCAAATTATGCTGTGTAACTCGGGAACAACTGAGAAAATATGTGGTTAAGTGAGAACTTTTAATTACTTTCATGGGCAGATAAACAAACAATTTGGGGGTTGTCAAAGCCAACATCATGATCCTCTACGGTTATTTTATAAATGAAAATGAAAATATTTTTCGCAGAGTAGATAACCTTTCAAAATACTTTTTAAGTTACAATAATAAATGAAAATAATGCCTTCAAATAATAAATGAAAATATAATGGGATTTATTGCATTTGCAATAATATACAGTCCTGCATGAAGCATGCAGCATTGCACTATCAAAAATCAAGTAAACTGAAAATTTGCTTTCTCAAAATAATTTGTTAAAATAATAAATGAAAAATTGGTAACAGTTATTAGATTAACAACTGCACCACTGCAGTTCAAAAATCCACAAACCCGTTGGATGGGGTATGAAATAGTAATTTTTAAAAAAATTACTATACGTAATTTTGGTGCATTTTACGATAATGTACAATAATTCTACATGAAACACTATCACAATTCAAATAAACTGGTATCTTTTTTATTTTATGCTAACTGAAAATTTGAGACTTGAACATGAAGAAAGATATTGCGCAAAATAAAGTATGACTCGTTTCTAAGTCATACTAGAAAATTCTACAAAGATAGCACGCATTTCTTGCACGGTCAAAACCGATGAATTATACACATTTAATTACACTTTCTAGAACCTTTGCCGTGAAGATAAGGAATCAGAGTACAAATTTAGTGTCTTTGAAGATGCTCCACATGCATTTCTCGTACATTGTTTTTGGGTATGTGAAGAAAAAAAAAAACAATGCATCTAGAATTATGAAGAAAAGTCACCAAAAATTGCATGTGAATTATGGCAGCGAATTCAAATAAATGACTGAAAGTCAGTTTTTTCAATAAAAATTAGCCTTTATAATATATTAATTCAAAATCAAACAAATAATTTCATCATACGAAGGATAAGCAAACTGGTTAGGTACTTTACCATGAGAGAGAACAACTAGTGTGCATAAAGGGCCATTCACCAGTTTCTCATCTTTTCAAAATTAGGATCAATTACACTTTCTTAAGTTACCTTCTAAACCTTTTCTTCTTTTTATATCACTGAATCCTCCTAAGATTAAGATTGATGTGAAAATCGTTATAATTAAAATATGATTAATTACAAGCAATAAGGTGTAAAATTGAGCAATACAAAAGACCATGTGGTATCTCTAGCTTCATCTTCTATTCTTTAATGAAGTCGAATATTAAGAGAAATTGTATTTTTACATAAATTTTGTAAAAGTAAATACAATAAAGAGAGATCGAAAGAGAAAGGACAAAGAATAAGAAATAAAATGGTTGATGCGAGGCGGGAAGAAATTGAAAAAAATTAATATTATATACATTTGTTGTGTGAATAATATAGTTCAAATATTAATAATGGAAATGTAAAAAAATACTATAGTGTTTACGGGTCCATGTTTTAGTGTTTTGTACTTTTGTGCATTTGAAAATCTAAATTTTGAAATTAAGTAAAGAAATTATGCAAATCTTCAACAAAAAATAATAGTTGGAACTATGTATCGTTTCAACAATAGACTTTTGAGCTACAGCCAATCATTAGTGTCTTATAAATAGCAATAAATAAGTGAATAATTGGTGAACTAAAAATCAGCATTTATGCTTGAAGTCTAGGCCTTGGCAAGTAAAGGATTGGTTGTTTATAATCTGGCTGTCTTATTTTATTTGTCATTTTAGCAGCAACAACGAAAATAAAATTATATATATATATATATATATATATATATATCACTTTTTTTATTATTTTATAATATTAATGAAACATTAGATGTAATTTTTTTATTATATCCTTGATCATTTACTATAGAGGGAGAAAATATTAAAAATATATATAAGAGAAGGTCTAATTAATATGAAAAATAAAATATATATAAAAAATCAAAATAATAATTTTTATAAAATTAAAATTCTTAAATATATGCTAAAATCTTAAACATAAAAAAAATGGATGGATAGAATATAATGGATGAATACTTGTAAGGCAATTAATGTTGATTTTTTTTTTAGGATTTAATGGGATTATATTTCTATGTTTTTTATATTATTTTTGGGTTTTAAGTATTTTATTTAACTTGAGTTAGACAAGGAAATTAAGGACGACAAAGTTTTATTTATTAATTTTAAACGAACTATATTTTTAAGACAAATTTAATATATCTAATTAAGTTAATCTCCTACTAATTTAAAACATTTAAATATTATCTCGAAATGAGTAAGAATAGGAAGGTTTTGAGTAATTTACTAGGTATTCACAGTCATACACTTTTTAACGAAATTTAGCATATGTTTGTTTTCTTCTTTTTTTTCTTAAATCTGTTTTAAGTTTTTAAAAACAAGAAAAAAAAACTGTATTTAATAAAAATTGTTTTGAAAAATAATTATTTTTTTCAATTTTTAAAATAAAAACCAAAACATATACAAATTGTTTGTTGTGTTATTTTCTTGCGTTGTCCATCTTCTTCCCTACCTCAATTAACTAAAAATTAGTTTTTGAAAAATATTTTATAAATTAAAAAACAAAAACATAATCAAACATCTTTAAAAAAGAGTTTAATGATGCTATAAAATAATTTTATATTACCATTTAATCACAAATCATGGTCGATAAGAATTTAAGATAATTGTTCTAAAAATTAATAAAACTATTTTAATATATTAGTACATATAATATGTTTTTTCCTTTAAAAAGAATTTAATATAATTTTATACTATCATCTAATCACAAATTGTGTTTAATATAATTTTAAGATAATTATTCTAAACATATTTTGTTACATATTACGTATATATTTTAATTTAAAGTTAAAATATAAATAAATATCCTTAAATTTAGAATTTAATTTAAAATATATTGATAGTGTCAATTTTTTATATTGTGACTTGTGATAAAATTATTATTTTTATAATAATTAATTTTAAAATCATACTTAAATTTATTTTTAATTAATTAGTAGTATAAAAATCTCTCCATTGATAATGCGTGAAAAAATTAAAATTAAAAATAAAGCAACTTAAACAGAAGAAAAATGTTTGAGCCTTTATCCCCTTGACCGTTCAAAAACAAGAGGCACGTGGGCAACATGAAAGGCGATCATGAATAGGGATGGCAAACATCAAGAAGTATAAGCTTTTTGACCAAATTAGGTTACTTTTAGAAACAAAATATCAAAATGAAGTTTTTCAAATCGGAGAGTTTCTGCTTGTGTGAGAGATAAAGAAATTAAAAATCTTAACCTTTGATTTTATTTCTTGATTTTTATATAATAATGAATTTTAGTAATAAATTTCAGTCTATGTCATTTTTTTAAAAATAAATAAAACTGGACCGTCCACTTGGCTCACTGGTATGTTTAATAACATGATATTTACAATAGGATTAACCCAACAATTACAAAATGGAGAGATGGCTTTTCAAGTTATTGGGAGAAAATAATGGACTAATGATGAAACAATTTTATTTTAGTAGATTTTTTAGGTCAACAATAATTTTAATCTTAAAAAAATTAAAAAGCTTCCTATTTATATTTGGTCCCAAAGTCCAATTTTTACGTGCTAGTAACTTTAATTTAAAGTTTTATATATCTCATGTTAATTAACAAATAAACTCAATGATTGAACCAATAATCCTTGAACTTAGTAACTTGTTAATTACAGTTGATCACTGGTTTAAATTTAACAAAACTGCACTTAAGTTACGTGGACAAAAGTACATGAAAATATTTCTTATTGTTAATCTTGATTGGACTATAATTAGGTCATCTCTATTTTATTAATCCTTTTTTTTTTTAATAGGTTCGCTATTATACATAATCTATATTTATTTTTTATAATTTAAGCAACTCACTTCACCAATTCAACAACTCTACAATTTTAATCTCACACCCTTTCAGGGCATCTCCTACTAGAGTTTGTATCCTCATTGATAGCAATTCACCTCCATATTGCCTTGGAGAGAATTTTAATGGACCCCGATTTATGAGGCAGTTGCTTCTCCCAGCAATTGACTCTCTTATTTAAGTGTGGGTCACATATCAATATAATATTAATATAACATTAAATGATAGTTTTTGTTTATTTTTTTTCTTAAATATGTTTTAGATAGATGCAAATATGTATTTATCTAGTTTTAGTTCTGGCATATTTTTTTATCAGTTTTACATCTATGACATTTTTTTAGTTTCATTTTTTATTCTTCATAGCTAATTTTAATTAGTTAATGCTCACATGCTATCAAAATTAATAATATTAATTAAAATAATTAAGATAATAAAAAATATTTTAAATTAAGATAATTAGATTATTTTTAGATGAGTAATTCAATTAATTAATTAATTTTTTTTAGTATAATTAATGTATTTATTAATTTATATAAATAAAATAATTATATATATATATATATATTTTTAAGATATTGTGAATAATAATTTTATTGATTTTAATATTATTTTTATTTTTTAATTCATTAATTTATTTTTGACATAGTATTTTTTAAAGTTTATAGTTTATTTATAAATTTAAAATTTAATTTTTACATTTCAATTTATTAATTTTAGTTGATTATGATACAATTTACTTTTTAATATATTATATTTCAATTTATCTTTATCTTTAGAGATAAAATTACTACTTGAGATATATTTTGAAAATAAATTATATTACAACAAGTTAAAATTAATAAATTAAAATATAAAAATAATATCAAAAATAATATATTATATTAAATTATATGTTTTTTAAAGTACAATGTCAAAAATAAATAAGTAAATTGAAAAATAAAAATAATATTAAAAAATAAAATTATTGTTCATGTTATATTAAAAATAAACTATAAAAGTAAATTATGTAATGTATATAAAATAATAAATATATTAATTAATTGAATGAAATATTTATAACCAATTTAATTATCTTAATTTAAAATATTCTTTATTACTTTAATTTTTTAACCAATACTATTTTTTTTTGTTAATTATATCAATACTAAACTAAGTAGAATAAATAATAAAAATTAAAAAATAATACTAAAAAAAATCTAACCATAACAAAAATTTGTTAAAGACTAAAAATAAAAATAGACCGAACAACATTTGCATACACCTAAACGTATTTTAGCCTTATTTCTTTTAGAATGGACAATATGTTTTTTTAACTATCAGTGCATTGTGTTTTTTTTTTTTAACTGACGTTGCCTTTCTCATCTTTCTTTTAACAAAAAAAAAAACTAAAAATTAATAGGACTAAATTTTAAAAATTGTATAACGTTAACAGAGTAATTTTAAACCTTTTTTTTACAGTAGTTTTTTTTAATTTGTAAACACTACACAGTATAGTTTTAGACCGTTAAACATTATATTAACGTTTAATTTTTTTGTATATATATATTTGATAACATTTTTTGCACAACAATTCTCTTAATTTCTCTAATCTGATTTCATCTGCATGTTTTTTTTTTTAATTTCCTTCTTTGTATTCCTTGTTTTTACACACAAATGAAAGATCCCAATTAGTATAATCCTATTTTTTTTCTTCAATTGGATGTCAAATTCACAATTTCCAAATGCTTAAAATGTTGAAATTTCTTTGATAACTTCAAGTTCTTCAAATATTTATTTTAATTAAAATGTACTACTACATACTTTATTTATTATTTAATAATTCGCATTGAAATACGTTAAATTGAAATTAAGATGAATAATAAAATATAAAGGAATTAGATATAATATAGGTCCATTTGAGAAACTTTAATGTATTTTTTGGTTGGAGAAACAAATTAATTGGATTGCTTAAGGTAATAAAAAATATATGATATTATAGAAAAGTGTGAAATATTATTAAAAATAATAGTAGAAAAATTTATGTGAATTGCTCTACTGTAGATACTTTGTATTTATCAACATTAATTATTATTATTATTGGCTAAAAGGTACACTCATGTTCCACAACTATTTTTTAGCATCGTGCTTTTAGAAGCCCTGCTCCTTAACCAGTTTTTGTTAACCCACTCCAATGAGAGTTCTTATAGAACACGGTTCTTAACAAGCAAAAGATAGACACATTCTTTAGTAAAATATTCACCAAAAATAATAAAATGGTCTCCATGCCACATTTTTAATGCTGTGTATAATAAATTGTTGAAGTTATTTAGACATTTACTTCATACACTTTTTTTATTATATTAAATACGAGGAGAGAATATTAATATTATTTTCCGATCAAACAAATATAAAATCATTATTTTTTTTTTCTTAGTTT
Organism: Mucuna pruriens; assembly: GCA_025330945.1. Taxonomy (NCBI): domain Eukaryota; kingdom Viridiplantae; phylum Streptophyta; class Magnoliopsida; order Fabales; family Fabaceae; genus Mucuna; species Mucuna pruriens. Next base: position 1,907,818 of record JAENHJ010000271.1, on the reverse strand, counting down.
CTCTTTCTTCTCTCATACTTTTTTTTTTTAACACATTTTCTTTCTATATCTAAATGAAACCTAAAAGCTAATGTGGATGAATTGGAATTAATCTCACGTGAGTAGAATATGTAAATTTCATTCCCAATGTCTATGGTTTATATATTCTTATCTTAATTTTCATATTACTAAAAGAAAAATAAACATAAAAATAAATTATATAAAGAGTCCTTATTTTTTTTTGTGCGTATTTAATTTTAGATATTTGAAAAATCTATAATTGTACACTTACGTGACAATAACATAAATGATATAGATTGAAAAAATGCCACAAAATAACCCAAGTGAAAATATAACCAAAGACACCATGTATACTCAAGAAAGACACTACCACTAAATTAATTAAATAGTTTAGACACAAGTTAAACAAAAGATTATATACCATTACAGGTTACTGCACTTTTATCAATATAATTATTATAAAATTTTATTAAATAATATAGTATAAATAGTGCATATTTATTAATAAATAAATAGATATGTATAACTCATTTATTAATAAATTATACCAAAAAAATTATACTAATATAGAAATAATATAAGTCAATTAAATATTTACTTAAATTTAATATAGAATATGAATAATTTAATTTATTTTACAAATTATTTATATTATTCAAAATTAAATATTTAATACAATTTATTTATTATTTTAATTTAAAAATTAATAAATTTATTAAAATATTTTATTAAATATTGTTAAAATATTTTCAAATATTTATAAAAATATTTTAATGATATTTAATAAATATTTAGTAATGTTTAATAATTATTTTAATAATACTTAATAAATTATTTTAATAATCCATAGTAAACTATTTTAATAGTGCTTAATAAAATATTTTAATCATGCTTAATAAAATATTTTAATAATTCTTAATAAAATATTTTAACAAAATTTAATAAAATATTTTAACAAAATTTAATAAAATATTTTAACAAAATTTAATAAAATATTTTAACAACATTTAATAAAGTATTTTAACAACGTTTAATAAATATTTTAAAAATAATTAGTAAAATATTTTAACAATGTTTAATAAAATATTTTAGCAATATTTAATAAAATATTTTAATAATATTTAACGTTTTTTAATAATATTTAATAAAGTATTTTAGTAATATTTAATAAATTATTTTAGTAATATTTAATAAAAATTTTAATAGTATTTAGTAAAATATTAAAATAATTACATTAATTTTTAAATTAAAATAAGAAATATTTAATACTATAAAAGATTTAATATTAAACTATATAAATAATTTAAATTTTACGTATTCTAGATTAAATTTAATTAAATAGTTATTAAATTTATATTATTTATTTATTAGTATAACTTAATAAATTTACATAATTTAATAAATAAATAAAATTTATTAATAAATGAGTTATACATGTGTTATTTATTTATTAATAAATATGCATCATTTATAATATATTCTTTAATAAAATTATAATAATTATATTATTTTGAAAATTAAAATACTAAATATTAAATTTTAAATAAATATTAAATTCACACTTAGTCATACTTGGAGATAAAAGTGCAATTATCTCATTCTATAAGAATATATATAATATTTTGTTTACCTTATAACTAAACAAGTTAATTGGTTTAGTGGTTGTGTCTTTGTTTAGCATGCATGATGTATGGTTCTACACTTGAAGTCATTTCGTAGCATTTTTTTTACAACATTTATGTGTGTCACTACATAAGCATGCCTTGTCATTCTCAATGTACCATGTTAGCGGTCAACATTTAACCATGGATGATCAACTAACAATGAGATTGAATCACATATTTTTCAAATCTCAACTAACAATTAGACTAAAATCACATATTTTTTCAAATCTAGCACGTAAATTTTTAAATAGAACGGATTGGATGATTTTTGTATAGAGAAATTTATGGTGACTTTTTCTCTTATTTCAAGAGATTGGATCCACCTCGCAACTTAGATTTTGTCACGTGTTATAACCAACCGACCAACTTATTCCATCGAACTTAAGCACCTATGCTTCGCTTAACACTTGTGGGTTGTGGACTGACCAACGTCCCACGTTTAGTCCATGCTACTTAACTACGATTCGACAACACTTAACACTCAACATAATTAGTACGAAGCACGCTTCGTAAATGTCAAAGGTCATAGTGCCAAAAATAGAAAGATGTTAGAAGTAGATCATACATGACTACGTAGTCACTCAAGATAGTACGAGCGTCCTTCTACACTCTACCTGGATTAAGAACATAACAACATACCTAAACAACACCTAACACCTAACAATATCAGTACGAGGTATGCACTGTAGATGTTAGAGGACACGATACCAAGGGTAGCAGTAGGCCAAAGTAGGTAATGCGACTCCCAAGAGTGAGAGTTGGGGAAGTGATAGGGAAAAGAAATATATAATAAAAGAGAGTAATCCATGAAAGGGGTTCAAAAACATCATTTGAGATTGAGAGTCCAAGAAACTATAGGTCCTACTATACAACTCTCTCTTAGGTGAGACCATGTTCTAGTTTTTTTTTCTTTATTATAAAGACTTTAAAAATGAAACCTTTAAATTTGTGTGAGGTAAATAGAGATATACATATTTATATATTTTTTTATAAATTAATAATTATTTTTTAAGATGATTTTAAAAATGATTATCGATATAAATATTATATTGAAAAGAGGTTTTTGGATTGAGAATATAATTAAACCTTATTATAAAAAATCAGTATTTTAAGAAAGTATATATAATAGATTTAATTACACTCTTATTTCTTACTTATTATAACACTCATGTCAACAATCCTTTTTAAAACAATCTAAAATCGATTTGTATATTAAATATTTTAAAAATACATTAAATACACAAACTTAAACTCAACTTACACAAATTGAGTTCTTATCTTTTTATTTTAACATCTGCAAATTGAATATAGTAACATATTTAACCAATTGAATTAAATTTCATTATTTTTTAGATCTCATATTTAAAATCAACTTAACTACACTTTTTTTATTTTATATTTAGACAAATTTTGTAAAAATATTTTTTGTTCGTGCATATTTTGTTGACTATTTTTAAAATTCAAAGATCTATTTTTAAAACCTAAAAGAAAAAAAAAAAACACTTCTACGTTAGGCGGCAAAATCTAGACTACGAGATAGATATAATGGCTTTAAAAAGGAGTAAGTTATCACGACTTATTCTTTGCAAAGGCATTTAATCTGTTTGTCTCTTAAATATATTTTTAACACAATTTTTTATAATTAATTAAAACTTATTAAAAATCATAAAATTATGAAGAAAAATCATTAAATAAAAATGAAATTAAAAAAATTTAATAATTTTGAAAAAATTGTTAATAGTAGACAACATATTAAACGAATGCGTTAAAAATATGTTAATATTTTTTATTTTGATTAATTAAATTTTATTAACTATAAAAATTTATAAATTTTAATTAATAAATCTCATTTTATAGTTTTATAGATTTTATTCAATTGAGTATGTGTTTAACACTCATAGAAATTCAAATAAAACATTACAAATTTATTAGGACAAGTAGGAATTTAGAAATATATGTAGAAATTTTTAAGTTTTAATCACGTTGCCCTGATTGTATGTAAAAGAAAATGCAGTAGAACATTACGAATTTTGATAAAACAATGTATCTTAATTTCAAAGCACTTGCACGTGCGCATTTTTTCTCATGGTATGAAAACCAAGATGGATAAGATTATTGAATTCTCTCAAATCTCAATCCAAATACTCACTCAACTCATTCATGGTTTCTGACGGTGATCGCACGCTTTGACTTTTCCCTCGCTAACAGCCGTAGAATGGCAAAACCGTAGTAGGTCAATGAATCCAACGGTTCAGAGCGAACGCAACAACAACTGCAATAGTAATGAAACCTATCAGAGGGTGTTGGAAGTTGCATGGCCAGAATTTATTTGATTTAAATCCCAACAATCAACAATAATTAATTATTAACAATTAATTTCGAAATAAAAGAAAAGAGAGAAAACAAAAGAGAAGAGGAAGAGAAAGTAAAGAGAAAGTGGAGGGAACGAAACCCTGAAGAAGAAGGAACGGTTTAAGACAAAACGCGAAACGCAAAACGCAGAAGCTCGGAATAGAAGCGATTTAGAGAATCTCAATCTGCTCCATCATCATCATAACCATCATCATCATCGTCACCGTCCATTGCGGTCGATGATCCATGCCCAAGATGAAGCAGCTTCTCAGAAAGCTTCACATCGGTGGTGGCGCTGCCACCATCAATCACAACCACAATCACAACGCATTGTCGCACGCTCACACGCCTCCCTCAACTTCCGCACTCCCTTCCCCCACCGTCGTTTCGGATCGGAGCCCCGTCGTCGTCGAAGCGCAAAACGAACTCCTCGATTTCAATCTCCTGCAAGAGGAAGAGTTTCAGATGCAACTCGCGCTCGCAATCAGCGCCTCCGATTCCGATCGCCACGACACCGCCGAATCGGCGCAGATCGACGCCGCGAAACAGATCAGCCTCGGTTACTCTGCCTCGCTTACTGACACTCAAGCCCTAGTTCAGTTCCAATCCCTTCGTTATTGGGTAATATTTTAATTAATAATTATTACTATTTAGGGTAACGTTTCTGTATAAAGCATTTTTTCGTTTCTATTTCTCGTAAATGATATTTAATGAGACGACTGATATTGTTTTTTATTTTGATTTTTCTTATCTGTTTTGGATGTTGGATTAAGTTTGGCTTGCTGTTGCTATTTATAGATAGATATTTGACGTTATTGAAAAGTGAAAAAGGAAATAAAACTGTTGGATATTGAAGTTACTTTTGGAAATGTGGTTTTTAAGAGTTTGTGGTTTTGTTACTCTGGCAGAACTACAATGTGATTGGATATGATGAGAAAGTGATGGATGGGTTTTATGATGTTTATGGTGTTTCCTCCAACTTGGTTGAGCGGGGGAAGATGCCGTTGTTGGTGGATCTGCAGACTGCTCCCGTCTCAGGTGATGTTGATTGTGAGGTGATTTTGGTGAATCATGTGGTTGATCTCGAGCTCAATCAGCTTGAGAGAAAGGCATGTAGTTTGGTTGAGGAGTGTTGTGTTTCTGAACTGGGACTGGTTTTGAGTGGCTTACTTCAGAAGCTCGCTGATGTTGTTGTTAATAGAATGGGTGGACCGGTCAGTAATGCTGAGAAACTTATGGTGAGATGGGCTATGAGGAGTCGTGAGTTACGGGATTGTATGGGAACCATTGTCCTTCCCCTTGGCTGTCTCGATGTCGGACTTTCACGTCACCGAGCCCTACTTTTTAAGGTAAGATTTTTCTCAATTTATTGATTAAAGAGATTTGCATAAAAGATAAAAGATTCAAATTTGAACACTTGAGAGTTAAGTAACTAACTGTTTTTGTGTGATTTTTAATTATCATACAGTTGTATGTGGATTTTTTTGCTGTTATGAATGTGGACTTGTATGGCCCATGTTAGTTGTTCTGCTTGACATGTGGTGTTATTAAAATGGATCATGCATATGGTAAGATTACATCTTTTTGATGCTTATCATCAGTTTAACAGAAAAAATTACACTGTATTAAGCAAGTAATATGCACAAAACTTGAATGAACTTCCTTTATCTCTCTTTAGCAGAAAGAATTCAGTTATATATTACCAAGTTCCAAGTTGGTCACGCTCATACAATTTATTTGATTTCAACTGAAGCTTAACTTCAGACTTTTGGTGCTTAGGTACTTGCTGATAGGATTAACATTCCCTGCATGCTGGTAAAAGGGAGCTATTATACAGGAACTGATGATGGGGCTGTGAATTTGATTAAAGCTGATGATGGAAGGTAATATCTTATGGTAGAATGTTAATTCACTTTTTATATTATTGCTTTTCAGTTAGTTTAATTCAACGGTCATTTTTAATCTGCTCCTGATGTAATTGATGACAGTTGGTTGTGTTCTATTGAGTTAGAAACTATATATTACACATTTACACTTCATCATCATGGTGGTCCAGATTCCAGAGGCAGGGTTTCCAAAAGCAATTTTATTTCACATTTTCCATTTTGTATTTCCGATGCTTTGTAAAACTCTGCATCTCCTATGTGATAGAGATGTTGGTCCACCTTTCTGTAGTTAACAAGTATATAACATTGGTAAATGAAGCCTGGGATATTGTGGTGACTGTGATTTAGGTTGGAAGGGAACAATTTGATATTGTGGTGTCTATGATTTGATTTGTTGCAAACTGGTTGATAGATCATTGGAGTACATTAGCTGCAGTTTATTGTTATTTTGATGTTTTAATGTCTTTAACTTGCTCTATTCTTCTTTCAAGGAAATTGAACCACAAACTGTTTATTTTGTATCATTTAGCATTATTCTCCTCATATTTGGCAAATGGCCTTTTAATAACACAAACAGTACTGGTTTTACTTTATATTGGAACTATAGCATGTACTGTTATTAATTTGTTGTACTGATGCAGTGAATACATAATTGATATGATGGGTGCTCCTGGCACACTTATTCCTGCTGAGATACCTAGCAGCCAGCTTGAAAACAACAGTTTTGCTGTTAGGGGTTGTTCAGAGATAGTAGGACTACCTAACAAGACACATTCAATGGTAGATGATGGAACTGGTGTGCCCGGAGTCTTTTCTGATTGTGCTAGAATTTCAACAGTGGGGAGTGTCCAAACAGAAGAATTATTAGTTATGGGCGGTCGAATAAAGCCAGATGAAATAAGCCATGTTAAAGTAAATGACACAAGGAGATTTGAACATACAGAAGCATATGAATGCTCATCATATACAGAACCATCACCTGCTGAAAATATGCGTGTAAAAAATGTCTCCAAGTATGTCCTTAGTGCAGCAAAGGACCCAGAATTTGCCCAAAAACTGCACAATGTTCTAGTAGAGAGTGGTGCCTTACCTCCTCCTGATCTTTTTTCAGATATAAATCCCCAAGATAGGGGTGTAGATAAAGTAAATGAAAAATTTGTTGTTGATACTGTTCAAGCTGATACAAATAGATTGCTATTAAGCTATGAAAATTCTCTCATACCCTCACATGGGGTTGGCTCTCCTGGTGGTACTAGGTTATGTCAATCAGTGGACTGGTTAGCTGAACAGCAAAAAGAATTGCATACAGATAATGTTGAATTTTACAATTCTTCACAGGGTGATAATACAAGGAATGTGTATTTAACCGTTTCTGATAGAGATAACGACGTAGAACAATCTAACGCAATAAGTGTTGATTTGGCTTCTATCCATTCACATAAGATATGTAAAGAAAAGTGTCCTGAGTTTTCCTTGCCCAAGGCAGCTCTTTCTTGCAAAAGACATAATGGGGTTGACAGTTTTTGTGACGATGAAGGTTTTAAAAACGATGTTGGAGCTTCTTTTAATAACAATGAATTGGGGAAAGATTCAGCCATTCAAATAAATGAGACGGGGGTCAATGATTGTTTTGATGGTAGAAACAAGGAAGTTGACCCAGTGCTTGGTGAAGACACAGAATGGGAAATTCAATGGGAGGATCTTCATATTGGTGAGCGTATTGGTATTGGTAAGTGTATTCCCTGGCTTTCAATGTTATGTTCTAGATATAAAAAGTTGTATAAAAACTTAAACTTTTACATGTACAAATATCTTTACGGCTCCTTTTTTTGTGCCTCTTTTTAAATAAAAAAGCACTTTTTTAGTTAAAAGATATGTTTTGGAAAAGGGTCTTGCTAACCTGTGCTCTAGCATTTGCTTTAAAAATATTGGTAATAATTATGTAAGTTTTTAATAAAAAAAGTGAAGGTCTCTAAAAAAATAGTTGTTTTAGTGCTTTCCTCAGAAGCTAAAAGTAGTAGTTTCATAACAGAGGCCTAAAACAAATTGCAACACAGGACACTTTTTTTATGCTTAAACAGAAGGGCCATTATAAGATAAGTGGCAGCTTATCATATAGCTTAATTGTTACTTCATGCAGAATTGGAATTTTGATATTTTATTTAATATAATAGGTTTCATTAATGGAGATCTAGTACAAGCTGGTTAGAATGCTCTGTGTCTAAGATGTATTCTTGTGACTCTAACCTTGTACATACATGTCGTTGTAGGTTCTTATGGTGAAGTTTATCGTGCTGATTGCAATGGCACTGTAAGACTCAGTACTCACGTTTTTGTTGTCCTCAGTACATCAACAGTTTCCGTTCTAATGTTTTGTTTTCATTCTATTTAATAAGTTATTGGAATTAGAAATCTGAAAATTTTTAGATAACTCCTTGATGACTTCATCGTTTTGGTTTATGCTAAATTTTTTAAATGTATATTAATATTTGTTGTCCCCATGTCTTGTTTCGGGTCATATTATGATAATATGATTATGGTCACATTTTAACTTCTGCAATGGGTTCACTTACAACTGAGTCTATTCCTTGAGTAATTTTGTGAAGAAAGAATCCAGAATGCCCATGAAATTCTCACATGCAGAAATACCATCCTCTTGAGGAGGCACAAATTATGTTATGTTCAGGCTCGACCTAGTCTACATGCTCATAAAAGCAATTAAAAAGTGTAAAAATGAGATAGTACTTTATGAAGTGAAATTGCTTGGGTTAGGAACTAGTAAATTACCAATTATTTTTCTGTTAACCATTCTTGAAAACAAGATCTATCAATAGTTTGATTCTGAGAGGGGTTGGGGTGACAGTGGGTCTAGCACTAATCTTATTCTAGATAACTTGGCTTCATGCAGGTCTTTGAACTTGCACCTTCTTTCTATAGATATTTAATAAATTAATAAATTGCTTTTATTAGACAATGAAATATGGATGAATGCACACTTTTTTTTTTCCTTATGCAAATGGACATGTGGCTGTTATATCTCTTCCAGTTCCTTCTATGTCATCATTGGGTGTTGGAATTTTTGTTGCTTGTATCCATGGGAAGATCTCATGATACAAGACTTGCTTTGATTGTGAAAGTACTTAGTAGTATTTTTGTGCACTGATTTTGGTAATTTTGCACGAATGGGTGGGCATGACAGGAAGTAGCTGTGAAGAAGTTTCTGGACCAAGATTTCTCTGGTGATGCACTAACTCAGTTCAAATCTGAAGTAAGCTATTGTCTCTATATGCACATGTATAATGCAGTCATATGCACATATAATATTCATGCCCATTTATTGCTTTTTGCAGGTTGAGATCATGTTAAGGATGCGGCATCCTAATGTTGTGCTCTTCATGGGAGCTATTACTCGTCCCCCACATTTCTCTATCTTGACAGAGTTTCTTCCAAGGTTAGTTTTGTTTTATGCATTTAGTTACATATTATTGGTAGGGAGACTGCAAAAAGGAAACAAATGGTATGGACTTTTTGTGATTTTGTTGAATAGTCTCGTTTATATTGATATGAAATGTTCTTTTATTGATTCTGTACAGTTTATTTTGTTTTATTGATGTTGTGTTCTGGTGTATAGCCAACTTGCAACTTTGGCGCTCACCAAATTAATTGATTAATTTATTTTTCTCTATTATTGTTTTGCTTGTTAAAGTATATTTTTCTCTTGGCATACAGAGGCAGTTTATATAGGCTATTGCATCGTCCCAATCTTCAACTTGATGAGAAGAGACGGTTGCGCATGGCTCTAGATGTGGTATGATTTGAGAATACTTATCCTTTCTTTTTGGTAGTATAAATAAGGAGTTTATTAGAAAAAAAATAGAGGAAAAATACAACTAGCCATGTGCTGAACACCAAGTAGAGGCCATGAATATAATTCTATCCCAAATTAAGTTTAGGGGCTAAGAGACTTCTATATAAATGTTAGCATTCCTCTCCGACCAAATAACCGTATAAAGTATAAACAATATACTACCACAAAATCTTAGCTTCTTCATTTTTGTCAAACCTGTTATACTGAACCATAAGGAGGGTTCCAATGTTGAGGGTCATCCCATTCTCATCAAGAATCCCCCTTGTTTTAACATTATATATTATTTCTCTCTTTCCTTTGTTTAATGTGAATTTACTGTGCACTTATCAGGCTAAGGGAATGAATTACTTGCACACCAGCCATCCTACCATTGTCCACCGAGATTTAAAGTCCCCAAATCTTCTTGTTGACAGACATTGGGTTGTTAAGGTATTCTTACTTGAATTCTTTGTCTGAAGAGTTTACTTCACAAAGCTGAAAAATAAAGGAATATCAATTGATTGATTAAAGAGAGAACTAAAATTATGAGAGTGAAAGTATTCAATTATGCTTGCTTGTTAGGGAGTTAACAGAAGGAAAGAGAAGAGTAATGGATATTTTTTTCTCTCCATCATTAACAAATTTATTCTGCTGACCATAGTAGTTAATCCCAGATAGCGGAGCGGCTAACCCCCGAACTGGGATAGCGGGATAACGGATAGCGGGATAGCCGCTATTCTAATATTATATATATATATATATTAAAAAATTATTAATATATTTATATTATATATATAAGCTCAAAAACATAAACATTACTCAAAATTCATAAACTAACAAGTATCATTAATAATAAAAGAGAGAAGGAAAATGGGTACGGGTATATGCAGAATAGGCAGAAACAATAGGCAAAATTGCAGAAATAGTAGGCAGAAATAGTAGGTAGAAATAGTAGGCAGGAACAATAGGCAGAATCGTAGAAACAGTAGGTCGCCGGAGAAATGCAAAAAACAGAATTGCAGAAAAAAAAAAAGAAAAAAAACTGAAGAAATGCAAAAAACAGAATTGCAGAAAAAACAGAAAAAAAACCTGAAGAAATGCAAAAAACAGAATTGCAGAAAAAAACAGAAAAAAAAATTGAAGAAATGCAAAAACAAAATTACAGAAAAAAACAGAAAAAAACTAAAGAAATGCAAAAAACAGAATTGCAGAATCGGATGGAAGATTAGAAACAGATTGAAGAGGAGACGTAAGGTTATTTAAATTTTAAAATCCTAAAAAGCAAAAAATCAAAAATGCCCTCACTAACGTTTTAAACAGGAGGGTATTTTTGACTTTTTCCCTTCCAGTACACAATAGTGGCCGCTCCACTGCGATTTCCTGCTGTTGTGGCCACTCCGCTTCGCCGCTATCGCGGCCACAACATCGAACTACGTCGCTACGCAAGTTTCCGTTGCGCCCGCTATCGCTCCAGCCGCTATTGACTACCATGCTGCTGACAAATGTGAAAATTGAAGAAATATCAATTTATTATAGGTCCAATAAATTGATGAGAGAATTTTTTATAGGAACTAGTTCAGATTAAGCAACACAACAAGAAAGTAGTGTTATTGATGAACAAAATAATGCACAAGAAATTCGACAGATCCAGGATTCTCCCTAGGCACAGTACTAACTCACCAATTGTCTAAACTCCTCTCGATCTCTCTTCCTATTTATAAGCAAGCTGCCTTATTTCCTGAACCAACTAACCTAATTAACTAATGGGTATCTATCAATCATCCACCTTGTCCTCAAGGTGAATAGTGATGGCACCTGCAAACAAAGTTCCATAGGGGTTTCAACTGGTTTAAGCATGATGATCAAGCCAAACCTCACCCTGCAGCCCAAATAGCCTCTAACCCTCCTGGATCAAACACAAATATTTGAGTGCCTCCATTCTTCTCTATAGTTGTAAAGAGACCCCTGGCTCCCTTGTGACTATATTGTTGTACATGTTTGCAGATCATAGGTTTTAATATAACAACTATTTCCTTCATACCCACTGTTCTCTTTGCAAAGAGCTTGTTCTTCTAGCGATTGAATAGTGGAGGCTGGGTTAGCCCAAGACAGCCAAAGCTCCATCTTTGATAGTGACCCATTCCACTCTATGGAAGAACATTAATTTGGTGGCAGTCTCTTGACTAGACAATCTGAAATACCAAGTTTTGCGGCCATGGTAGACCAGTGCTTTTGTGGTGGGTTGATGCCTACCGAAAACCCAAAACCTCCATTTTTGCCAATGGTTTATTCCTTGGCTCTCCCTCATGTCAAACATAGGACTTCCCTCAATTTTTGCCTCCTCTTTGCAACCCAAAAAAGACCCATCTCTATGTCATCTCTGCCATTGTGATTTTTGATGTCAAGAACTTCATTTTTTGCTTATGTTTTCTATTTCTTTGCTCAGCATGTTCTTGGGTTGGTTTTGTTGGCTTTCTTGCAATCTTTGTAGCTTTCTTAAACTTCTATTCTCTCCAAAGCATCATCTTATGTTTTCTTGCTGCCTTTCCTCATCAGCTTCTTCTCTCTACTCCATTGGTTCTCCTCTTGAACTTCATGGAGTTCCTTGAGCACTGCTTTATGAAAAGTCCACCAAGTTGCATTCAGGTTATTCTCCTTCCAAGAAACCCACCATTTGAGTGCTTATCATTCCAAATAACATAACCCACAATAGTTTCATATCTTGATAAACTCGGTTGGCCTCAAGATACTGGTCTACCTTGATCAACCACCAATAGGCCTGCCTTCCATCAAATCTTGGAATCAGTCTTTGAGACATTTTCACAACAATTCCCTTGACAACTCCAAGATTAGAGCTTTGATACCAGTTTGGTAGAAATTGGTTCAAATAAGGACACCAAGAAAGTAGTGTTATGTTATGAACCTTCACTTAGGATCGAGTCACGGGCCTAGACAAAGGATAATTCTTCTTGCGATCTATATGGGAAAAGTAAGAAGTGGATTTGTCCTTGACAAAGCCCCTCCTAGGCTAACAAATATTTCTGAAAATTATTTGATAAATTTTCAATTCTGCCCTTTAAAAAGACTACAAAGATATCCCTAATAATTATCCTAATTGATAAAATAAAAAAAAATCCCTAATAATAGGATAATAACTAACAATATAGTTGTAAATAGTGGTCAGATCGACGGTGAGGCACGACAAAGGTGACGTTTTGGCGTGGTTCATTGTCACGATTGCAATCCCAGAAACGCGTCTGACGTGGCCTCAACGGGGAAAATGTAGCTGCGTTTGGTTGTTGGAAACAAAAACCCGAAAATACCCTCACGTTTTAAATGTTAGTGAGGGTATTTTTGGGTTTAGGGTTTGAATGTTGATCTCTCGTGCAGCTCTGAGGTTTTTTGGATCGCTGGCAACTGTGTTTTGACGTTTTTTCAATCTCTAGTGTTGCACTTTCTTTTTCCCCTTCTTTTGTCGTTTGAGGTTTTTTCTTCTTCTCTGGCAATGCGACCTTCAAGTTTGGGTTTTTTGTTCTTCTCCGATAATGTGACCTTCGGGTTTAGGTTTTTTTGTTCTTCTTCGCCGACGCGACCTCTAGTTTGAAATAATCGCGCTATTCTCTGTCTTCTCTGACCATGTTTGCCTTCTCTAACGAGCTCTGTTTCTGGCCTGCCCCTTTCAAGTTTGGAGTAATTTTTTTTCCTTTAATTTCTTTTTTTCTGTTACTGCCTATCCCTTTCTTTCTCTTATTCCTCTTTCTTGCTGACAACAATATTTTTTCCCCTCTTAACTTTTGTATTTGACTACTTGTTTACTATTTGAATTTTAATGTCTACCCAGTACTTTATGGTTTATGCATTAGAGGGTTTAAGACTTTTATAAATTTTTATTATTAATGATAGTTTCTAGTTGATGAATTTTGAGTAATATTTATGTTTTTGAGCTTATATATATATTTATAATTTTTAATATATATATAAAATATTAGAATAGTGGCCATCTCGCTATCCACTATCCCCTGTCCCAGTTCGGGAGCCAGTTGTTTTGCCCTAGTATTTGGGATTAACTACGGTGACTAACAACTATCCTAATTGATAAAATAAAAATAAAGAGATCCTTCGTTAATAGGATCATATCTAAAAATTATCTTAATTAATAAATTAATAAATAAGGATTTGAAATCAAGATTTTGATATCCAAATCTTATTATTAAGATAGGAAAAGATAAAAAAACCAAACTAAAGATTTAAATAAAGATATATGATAATCGTAATCAATGGTTCACATCACGTTATCTTTGAACACAAAGAATGCACAAATTCCTTGGATATTCCATAGATCTAGGACTCTTCTAGCCACAATACTAACTCACCAATCAACTAACTCCTTTCAATCCCTCTTCCTATTTATAGGCAACATGCCTTATTTCTTGAACCAACCTAATTAACTAACTAATGTAACTAACATGTATCTTACATGTATCTTTCAATTTTATGGATATAATTTTTGTATTATTTGAATTATTTTATTTTTTAAGTTAAATACACACACATGCATAACCAAATTTATGAAAACTAGTTTATTAAAAAAATTAGTAACAATTATAGTAATTGTTACATGATTTCATCACATAATTGAATAGTTGATAGTTTGATCAGATTATTTTTGGGTTAATCATGTGAAATTTTCTTATGTATGTTCCTATAACATGACGTATTTCATAGTTATCAATTTGCATAGTATCATCTTTTTTTATTATAATAACAATTTAATGTGCTTTTATCCCAAAAATAAATTAATGTACTTTTAGTTATTATATTTAACATACATACGGGAGATTAAAATTACAATTGTATTAAATTTTTAGTTCTAAACTCTTACATATAATAATTGAAAATGTATTAAATTTTTATAGAAACTAATATAGAATTTTAAAAATAAAAAATATTAATTTAAAAATATAAAAAATATATTATTATATAAATTATTTATTGGATGACCACTATTCTGAAATTTTATATGCAGATTAAATAATTTAATTTATACTATATAAAGCTAAAAAAATTACTCAATTCATGACATATTCATAATTACCAATAAAAGGTTATTGGTTTAAGGAAAACACAACTAAACAATAATAGAGTTAAATATGATTTTTGTCCTTTAAATTTGGGTCAATTTTGATTTTAGTCCCCCAAATTTAAATTTTCTTTTCTTAGTCCCTTCATTTCAAAAATTGTTTTTAGTCTATCGACGTAGACACCGATAGTGGCATTTCTTTAGTGGAGAGAGGATTCATTTACATGACCAATGACAGAGCAAATCTTGGCATTAGTGGACTCATACTCTATTTGCTACGTAGGAAATGTTTCTAACGGTATTTATGTTGAGAGACAAAAAATAACAATTTTCGTAATGTGGGAACTAAAAATAAAATTCAAATTTGAGAAACTAAAATCAAAATTAATCCAAATTTGAGGGACGAAAATCATATTTAAGCCATTATAATACATGTCAAGGGAACAAGCTTCAAAAGACATAATCATATTTCAAATACAAGACATTTGATAAAAAGTGAGGCTAGGTGTTGCACAGTGAAAAGATCGAAGGAAATTGAGGGTTTGGAGGTCAGAACTCCTAGGTTAGAGTAGAGAAAATAATGAAGGGTAAGTGTCATTGGAAATTTTGCTAGATATGGGCGGGTGTTGTCGAACAATATAAGAAAGATGGGTGGGTGTTAGTCACAGTCTTAGTGTCTCACATAAGTAGATAAAAGAGTGGCAAACCATAGTAGTTAATCCTAGACAACAGAGTGGAGTAGTTGACCCTTGAACTAGGATATCGCTATTTTAATATTTTATATATATACTAAAAAGATAATATATATATATATAATCTCTGTTAAATATATTATCGATTTCTTGTATCTTTTCTGATATGACTTTTATTTTCTCTGTATTTTCTTGATATAGTTTCCTTATTTCCTTTTTTTAGGCTCAGATGTTTACCCTATAAAAGGGAGATTAGAAATTGTATTACATACACCACTTAGTTCAATATATTTTGTCTATTTAACTTGGTATCAGAGCAGAGTTTTGCTCTGCTTGTGTCCTGTGCGTCCGTTGCTGTCTGCCGTCGATCGCTGCCGACCGTCGTCTGAAAGTTTTGTCTCAGTATCCAGTGACAGAGAGTCGTCGTCTGTCACTGTCGTTGCCACTATCCGCTGCTGTCTGCCACCGTTAGATCGCTGTTCTCCGCCATAAGCCCACCGTTCTGTTCGTTGGCTCATCTCCTATCTATTCCAACTTCCAAAAATTTGGTGGGAAGTACTGCATTTGGTAAAAATGGCCACTGCCAACTTCGTTTCACAAGGATCTACTGGTATCACTGTTGAAAACTCTGCTATGGTAGCCTCTCGTGGTAGAGGAATAAGTGGTCGGGGTACTAGAGGAATATTACGAAATGGTAAAGGTGGTCGTGGTAGGCTTATCTACTTACACTGTGGAAAAGAAGGACACCTTCAAAATAGATGTTATGATTTGATTGGTTGGCCAGACAAAACTGCAGATATATCTTTGAGTGATATCCCTTCAAATGAAAGGACTGGTTCTCAATTAATCTCAGATGAAGAGTATCAAGAGTGGCTCAAGTCCAACAACCACGCCCAATCATCTGCATCACCAAGTGTTTCAACTGCCTGCATTTCTCATTCCATGGGGAGTCAAGGTCCATGGATAATTAACTCAGGTGCTTCTGATCACATTTTTGGTAATGACTCTGTGTTCTCTTCTATCTCCTCACCTAAGTTTCCTCACTTCATTTCATTAGCCAATGGTTCCAAAATGGTATCTCAGGGAGTTGGTCAAGTTTCTCTATCCTCATCAATTAGTTTAAACTCTGTGTTGTACATTCGCAAATGTCCATACAATTTGATTTCTTTGAGTCAATTGACTCGTTTTTTGAATTGTTCGGTAACCTTTTATGCTGATTCCTTTATTACCGGAATACGG
The DNA here is from genome assembly GCA_025330945.1 of Mucuna pruriens. Taxonomy (NCBI): domain Eukaryota; kingdom Viridiplantae; phylum Streptophyta; class Magnoliopsida; order Fabales; family Fabaceae; genus Mucuna; species Mucuna pruriens. The sequence goes on along the minus strand of JAENHJ010000271.1, from coordinate 1,891,058 downwards.
GCCAGCTGATTGGCAAAGGACATGAATCAAGAGGACTTTATTACTTATCCAACAATCCCTCTACGTTGTGTTTTGCGTCTATATCTCTAAAGCTTTTGCATAATCGTTTAGGGCACTTTAGTCTTGCAAAGCTAAAGTTAATAGTTCCTAGTCTTAATAAACTGTCTGTCTTAGAATGTGAGTCCTATCAATTAGGCAAACATGTCAGATCCACCTTCCCAAACTATGTCAACAAAAGATGTAATTGTCCATTCAGATATTTGGGGACCAAGTTGAGTAACATCTTTTGGTTTTAACTACTTCGTCACATTCATTGGACCGTCTTGAAAGCAAACGAAAAGAGGAACTTGACCCTAGCCGCAACCTGCCGATAGAACCAAAGTTATCAGAAGTGCGACCCTAACCGCGACCTGCCGGTAGAACCAACACTATAAAAGTTCTTTAACCTAAGAACCAAAGGAAAAGTGCTCACAAATAAACACCAATTTTATTCAAATTATAAATTTTGCCCTGCTGGATGGTTACAAGAGTTTATTTATAGGCTTAACTATACAATCCTGAAATCAATGCCCATTAATATTTTAATTGACATAAAATCTCATGGATTTAATGTCCATTAATACTTTAATTGGCATAAAATCCCATCCACTAGATCTCCCCACTAACCTTTTATTTCCATCATTAATGACCTTCCTATTTTTCCACCAACTATCCAACTTTCCCTTTTTCTACCAACTATCAAAAAGTGATTTATGTGAAAATACATGTAAATAAATCCTAATTAACTACTCAGCCCAAATTACATGACAATGACTTTGGACTTTATATATGTTCTTCAATATGGGCTCCAATCTTCATCAACTTGTAATAAAGTGACCGATTTTGGTGCAGCCTCTGATTCACTTTGCTCTAAACTTTCCGTAATTCCCAAACTTAGGCCTGGCAACAATTGCTTCATTATTTGGTTTTTGGGCCTAGTCATGGGACCTCCAATGTCACGCAAATTATCTTTGACTTTGTTGGTTGGGTCTCTATCAGAACTTTTGTCCATCCTAATGTCCTTCTCTAAAGAAGTGGAAAATCAATTTGGAAAAACCATTAAAATATTGAGAAGTGATAATGCAAAAGAATATTTTTCTTCCGAACTAAATTCATATCTGTCCTCAAAAGGAATCTTACATCAATCCATGTGTCTTCATACTCCTCAACAGAATGGTATAGCTGAAAGGAAAAATAGGCATCTCGTTGAAACTGCCCGCACCTTACTCTTAAGTGCAAATGTCCCTACTAATCATTGGGGTGAAGCCATTCTTACTGCCTGCTTTTTAATAAATTGAATGCCATCTGCTTCACTTGAGAATCAAATCCCTCACTCAATTTTATTCCCTAAAGATAAAATGTATCATGTGCCTCCTAAAGTCTTTGGTTGTGTATGATTTGTTCATAATGTCTCTCCAGGTCGTGATAAACTCTCTGTAAAAGCAATCAAATGTGTATTCCTTGGATTCTCGTCTTCAAAAAGGGTACAGATGTTACTCATCATCTACAAAAAGACACTATATGTCAGCTGATGTTACATTCTTTGAGGAAACTATGTTCTTCACCAAAGATGATTGTGACTCTATCCAACAGGCACTACTAATTCCATATATTAGTCCACCAGAGTTGTCATCCCTTGAAACACATAATCAAGACATACTCCAACCTTCCTCTTCTATTCATTCTCAAGTTGAACTATCTCCACCTTCAATGTCTACATGCCAAAGCAGGACATAAGAGATGGGTACCCCAGTATGTGAAGATTCACTTGATTCATGTCCTCTACCCTCAACTGACCCACACCGGATCTTCTTCCATCCTCCACCTTCCCATGATTCTGACATTGGTTGGCCCATTGCTCTTCAGAAAGGTATTCGCTCCACTCGTAATCCTCATCCTATTTACCTTAGTTATCATTGTTTATCTCTTTCGTATTTTTCTTTTGTTTCCTCTGTCTCGTCCATTACTATTCCTAAATTTGTCTGTGAAGCACTTAATCATCTTGGATGGCGACAAGCCATGATAGTCGAAATGCAAGCGTTGGAACAAAGTGGTACTTGGGAATTAGTTCCTCTTCCCTCAGGCAAGAAGGTAGTTGGTTGTAGGTGGGCATTTGCTATTAAAGTTGCACCTAACGGCACAGTTGATCGCCTCAAAGCTCGATTGGTGGCAAAAGGGTATACTCAAGTATATGGTCTTGATTATGGAGATACTTTCTCTCCTGTGGCTAAAATCACTACTATCCGCCTCTTACTTGCAATGGCTCTTTATTTGTCAATGGCCTCTTCATCAATTAGACATCAAAAATGCTTTTCTACATGGTGACTTGGATGAAGAAATATACATGGAGCAACCTCTTGGTTTTGTTGCTTAGGGGAGTTTGGGTTAGTATGCAAGTTTCAAGTAGATCCTTGTATAGACTTAAACAAACTCAGGAGAACTTGGTTTTGGAAGTTTAGCCAAGTTGTTCAAAACTTCAAGATGACGAAAGTGAAGCGGATCACTCTATATTTTATTGTCATTTCTCTTCTGCTAAATGTGTGTATTTGGTTGTATATGTGGATGATATTGTCATAACAGGAAATGATGATATCAAAATTTTCCCGTTAAAGCAATACTTATTCATCCACTTTCAGACCAAAGATCTTGGCCACCTAAAGTACTTTCTTGGCATAGAGGTCGCTTTCAACCCAAGGAAGGCATTGTTATCTACCGGAGAGAAAATATGCTTTCTTGATATCTTACAAAGAGACTAGTATGAGTAATTGCGTCGGTTGACAATCCCATGGATCCAAATATGAAGCTAATGGTAAAAACAGGGGTGAACCTTATTCGATTCGAGAGAGGTATAGAAGACTAGTAGGTAAACTCATTTACCTCATTATCACTAGACACGATATCTCGCTGCGATTGGGAGTTGTAAGTCGGTTTATCACGGGCACCTTGCATTGATCATTGGACAAATCCTCCGTATTCTTAAATATATCAAGAAGACACTTGGGCGGGGTTTGCTTTATGAGGATAAGGGACACCCGTATATCATGTTATTGTGATGCCGATTGGGCGGGATCTCCCATTGATAGGCGATCTACTACGGGTTTTTTGCATATCTATTGGGGAAATGTGGTCTCTTGGAAAAGTAAGAAGCAAAATCATTTCTTCGTTCTAGTGTTAAAAGCGAGAATATCGGGCTATGACTTGACCACTTGTGAATTGATATGGGTAAAATAATTTATTCAAGAATTGAAATTTCTTGATCTCCAACCAATGAAACTGTATTGTGATAATCAAGCGGCTCTTCACATTCTTCTAATCACGTATTTCATGAGAGAACCAAACACATTGAGATTATTTGTCACTTTATACGGGAGAAGTTCTTTGGCCAAAAGAAATAAGTCTGAAATTTGTCAACTCAAGTAATCAACTTGCTGACATTTTCACTAAGTCTTTAAGGGGGCCGCAGATACAAGTTATATGTTCCAAGCTTGGAGCATATAAGGGGAGTGTTAAATATATTACCGATTTCCTGTATCTTTTATGATATGACTTTTATTTTCTCTGTATTTTCTTCATATAGTTTCCTTATTTCCTTCTTTTAGGCTTAGATGTTTACCCTATAAAAGGGAGATTAGAAATTGTATTACATAATACATACACCACTCAGTTCAATATATTTTGTCTATTTAACTATCTCAAAAAGTACTAAGTACGAACTAGACAAGTAGACATTAAAATTCAAATAGTAAACAAATACAATAACTTCTTAAATCTTATTAGTAAATCTTCACCATCCTCTTGAAGTTCCATGCCATTGTCTTCATCACTTCCATTAGAACTAGAATTGTACTCTTCCTCTCCTTCATATGGACTTGATTCATCTTCATCTTCTTCTTCCACCATTCCTTTTCCTTTTTCCTTCCTAGATGTAGATGCAACAACTGCCCTTTGCATTTGTATTTGCCTCCTAGTGTACATCAAAGGTTTAGCAGCCCCAATTGCGCTAGCAACATCTCTCCAAGTCAAAACATCATCATCAAAAACCAATTCATCCTCAACATCTTCACCATCTCCATCCAATTCTCCCACTATCTACTCATTGCTATCATCAATGTCATTTAAAACAATAGGATCAATAAGATCACAACACTCAGCGTTATTGAGAAGAGCTTAGTTATATTTAACATAAACTAACTCTTGAAGTTTTTGGTGCTCAAGCCTACTTCTCTTCTTCGAATGAATCTATAATACTTTAACAAATAGTTAGTTTCAACTTCTATGTTTTATTATTGTTACAGAATATAAAATTCTAAACTCAAATTTAAAACCTTCACTTTCACATTAACTTACATGCTCAAAGGCACTCCTCCAATTATGCTTGCATCTTGACGAGCTACAAGTCAAACTTAGAACTTTAATGACAAGATTTTGCAAGTGAGGTGTATGTGCTTCATATTCCACCACTCAACTGTAATGCAATTCATATGCATTAGTATCAAATGATCACTCAAATTTGCAATTTGAAATGTAATCAAATATGAAAATTTATAAGGGAACTTTCCCACTTACCAGGAGTCGTTGTCATTCTTTTCTTCATTGCTACAAGTTAACCAAACATACCTCTAGCTCTCGTATATATTGGCAACTAATTGTTAATGTGGTTTACAAACTCGTCATTTTCACTAAGCCTGGCAATACATTTGTAAAGACCTTCCAACAGTTCACAATCCATTTCAACAAAATTTTGTATATTCTAACTCTTTTTTAAGGAGTGGAACTCTCAATTCATGATAGCTTGGAGATTTTAAATGAGAACCATAGTTTCCAACTGCCTCAATCATCAATTTAAAACTATTCGATCGCGTCACATTGAATGGAATTCCATTCCTATAAAAGAAACGAGCAATGTATTGAATTGTCTTTGCTCTTGCTTCCTTCTGATAAGCATCATTTATGCTTGTTTGTCTCTTGTTTTTTCCCAATAGGATAGTTTCTTCAGGTTTTTTGAAGAAGTGCAAATCAAGGAGGCCCTTAATATTGACATTTTTCTTCTTGGCAGTAGATGAAGAAACCTTTGTTGATGATGTGGGCCTTTTTCCACTTTTAAGCCTTGCAATCTCTTGTACTTTGTCTTCCTCATCTTCATCCTCTTGCAGTTCCTCCATATATATATATTTCATTTTCTCCGTTTTTTTTTTGTCAAAAGCTGCCTTCAATTCCAACCTAATGTCTTCCATTGTTTTCCTACAAGCACCCACATCTCGTCTTATTTCGAATTGATGTCTTTTGGCTCTAGTAATTCCCTTGTTAGACGTTTTTAGGCAAAAATCACATGTTATGCTATTCGTGTTGTTCTTGTCCTTCAGGCCATTCTACTTCCGTGTAATGTCCATATTCTGACTAGTGAGCTTGAACATTGCAGTTGAAGATCGCATTGATGGTGTATGTGTATCACTGCTACTAGTAGCAGCAGAGGTAGGTTTTTTTGTCAATCATTGGTTGGTTGGGAACCAGATGCCATGGTTGACAATTTTGCTAGGTAGAATAAAAAAGGTACAGAAGTTAAGAAAATTGTCACTTGTTAGCAAGCAAGAAAGAGGAATCAGAGAAAGAAAGGGGAATCAAAGTTAATAAAATAAAAAAAGGAAAAAGAAAAAAATTAAAGAAAAAAATTACTTCAAAGGTTGAAACTTCAAAGGAGCAGGCCAAAAATAGAACCGTCGTCGGATAGTATAGAAACTCATTGGAATATATTGACAGTGGTCGTGTTGGTGGTCGCCGAAGGAGGGAAGAGTGTAGCAGAGAGGAGAGCTAGGTTTTGGGGGAAGAAGGAAAGGGGGCGCGGGAGAGTTCTTAACATTTTTCAGATCCCTGAAACCCTAAAAATACCCTCATTAACGTTTTAAACAAGAGGGTATTTTGGGTTTTTCCTGTTGTGGCTAACAAAAACATAGTCTTCGTTGTTGCGGCCGAGCAAAACACCAAACCAAGATCGTGCTCCGCTTTGCACGGCGGCGACCCTAAACTGCGCCGCACCGTCAGTGCTGTCGCGCTACCCCGCTTTGGCCGCTATTGATAACTATGTGGCAAACTACATCCAATTAGGTATTTTTTTAATTCTAGTAAGGGGAAGGAAAATCTCCACCTCCCTTAAAACTAGTTTTGAGGGCAAAACTGGACTTTCAAAAGCCTCACTTTTAGCAGTGCTATTTTGGCTGCAATTGCATCTATCAGCTGCCATTCAAACTTTATAGCAGCCCATGACCGCACTGCTCTAGTGTGCACTATTGATAACTATGCCATATATGATATAAACATATATGTAGTTAAGTACTGACTAATCTTTAAGCACTTTGAAATTTAAGTATTATCCCAGAAATTTCTGGGATTTGACAGTTGCCTAAACTATGTTTGGTACATGTTAAAATGTTTTCAACTAGTGCTTAATTAATGTGGCATTAGATGGGTGTCCAACATTATGTCTGACATGGCAAATATGTTTTTAGGTTTGATACAAAATCAGTCTTATACTTTTTTTGGTGTACCAAAATCTTTAAAGAATTGTCAGTAAATAATTTATTTTCACTTTTAACTCCAGCAAGTGATTGACATAGAACTGTTGGACATTAACTTAACCATTCATTGTAATTAAAGATTGATGAAAACAATGCTTTTCTCTTCTTTGCCTTGTCATGCCTACACATTTGTGGCATAACTGAAAAGCCTTTTACCTATCCTTTTTATACAAAATTAAAATTTAAATTAAAAGTAGATATATTATCATTTCTCTCTTATTTGTCTTCTCACAGGTCTGTGATTTTGGTCTGTCACGGATGAAGCACCATACATTTTTGTCATCGAAGTCTTGTGCTGGAACGGTAATTTTTCAGAACATGGATAGAAACTTTTGGAAATTTTGTTATTACTCCTTATTCACCATTGATATAAATTATCACCATAGCTGGTTCCATTGTAGGATATATAATTTTATGGGAAAAAAAAAACTAAATATATCTTTTGCCTGCAGCCTGAGTGGATGGCCCCAGAAGTCTTAAGAAATGAGCCAGCCAATGAGAAGTAAGTTAATTCTGCATTTGTCTGCTTCATATTGAAATATAGGTATAAAAGTTCGCAATGTGATGGTTAAAGTTTGCATGCAGGTGCGATGTGTATAGTTTTGGCGTGATCTTGTGGGAGTTGACTACCACAAAAATTCCCTGGAGAGGTTTGAACCCAATGCAGGTTGTCGGAGCTGTTGGATTCCAGAATAAACGGCTTGAAATTCCAGAAGATGTCAATCCAGTAGTAGCACAAATAATACGTGATTGCTGGCAAACGTAAGTTCTATTTCTCTACTTAGGTTTTCTGATTGTTACGTTTGCATTTAGCACTATGATGAATGTCAAAGGTAGTTTTGAAATATGTGTAGTAGCCATGTTCTATTTATGACATTAGAATGTGGACTAAGGGATTTGTAAAATAAGCAATGGTAAAATAAATAATTTCAGTTGTTGATGAGAAAATCTGCTGTTGATATTCCAATATATCCATAATTTGTTATGTATATGCATATAATATAAAACTCTTGTTTTTTCATCAATGACTGATTACTTTATTCTTTAAAGTAAGATATGCTCACTTTAGAGGAGCCGAAACCATGGACCAAGAGATTCACAATTCTTGGAAAAGCCATATTCTGATACTCATTTGATGTTTTGAAAAATTAAGGGCAGATTGCCACTGCTATAATTATCAAAATTTTGCTATGTTCGTGATCTTTTAAAATTATGATTTTGATTATAATCTAAGAGGAGGGCTAGCAACACTTTTTTATCACACTCTTTCTAACAGTTGTGCTATTGGTTAGAATTTGTTGGAAATTACAAGATCATGAGTGTGACTATGATAGAGACTTGAGTAGTATGAGGTGCCTAAGTCTCACAGTAAGTAGTATAGGATGCTCGGTGGAGTACCTAAGTAACTTGGTTCTCCCCCCTGGACTGCTAGCTTTTAAGGGAGGGTTCTCCCAAGTGCTTGGGTGCTTGCAAGACTTATTAAATATAAAATGAGATTCATAATTGATAAAATTATGTAATTTTTAATAAATTTCAGTCAATAATAATGTGCTTTAGTTTGTTGCTAGCATTTTTCATAATTTAATATGTTAATATGCTTTGGAATAAACCTTGGACTTTATTTATATATTGATGGTTTAAATAAAATTGTAGTTTTCATCATTTTAGATATTGGTCCCTATGGGAACCGAAACCAGAATGAGTAGAAATTATAGGGACCATATCTTCACGAAAAAGTGAACATGAAGGAATATAAACTATAAGAACTAGAACCCAAATAAGTAAAAAAATAGAAAATTACGAGGAAAACCTAAATGAGTGAAAATATATGGATTGATGTTCCTAAAACTAAAAGTAGAAAACTATAAGAACAAGAATTATCCCTCCTCCCCCCAAAGCTCACCATCAAAACACAAAAAGAGAAAAAATCTTATTATTCAAAGTTACCTGGATATTATTGGTTTGTTCTATTTGTTTGATTATAGTTGAGTTGGTTTTGATGCAGGGAGCCACACTTGCGGCCATCATTCTCACAGCTGATGTCTCGTCTTTACCGTCTTCAACATTTGACTGTCCCAAAAACGAGCTCAACCCATTAAACGAAGTTGTCTATAACATAGCTATTGTAATAATACTTGAAGCTGTTTCTTGGTTCAAAGAACCAGAGCAGCTTAAGTTTTTATTTTTTGTCCATGTTGACATATTAAGATATTGCTGAACTGGGAAGTGTCAGGTACTTTCAAAGTTGGGACTGGACACATCCCATTTAGAAAAGAGAAAGGGCCCTCCCCAATATCTGCATAAGTGCAGTGGAGGTTTAGTTGGAGTAGGTACAAATGAAGAATCCCCAAGAGGGGAAGAAAAGCAAGAAACAAAAGAAAAAAAAGTACAAAAATTATTCTTTGTCTGTAGAGGTCTTATTTGGAATTGTAAACATGCGATCTCTCAGGTTCTCGTGCAAATGTAAAAAAGAAGAAAAAGAACAGAAACAAATCAGGAAAAAAAGGAAAAAAAAAAAAATACATTTATGTATCTCCCGTTTCTCAGATGATTGAGTTTTTCTTGAGCAAGTGTACTTCCTACCTGTTCTGATCATTCTCTCGTGAAGGCTAATTTGATATTTGGTACGAACTGCAATATCTAAATTGCCAAAGCTTTATGTGACAAAAATAATCGTTATTATGCTATTCGGTAAATGTTACATGCACATACGGGGATTCTTTATGGAATATGTACTAGGGTGACTATCGTTGTTCTATTAAGAAACATGGTGTCATGTTATGAGAAAGACATAAAAATTAAATTAATAGACTATTCAAATATTAGGGAGTTTTACTATAATTGTTCTGCTTTCTTTCTTTCCATAACGTTATCTTGTCATATTTATTACTAATATAAGGGGGATATAAATCTTGTAAGATATAGGTTAGTTGTATTAATAAAAAAAAATATATGTATAGAATGTGATGTACATTTAGTGGAACAAACATGAAAATTTTCTTGATTTTGGAACTTCGAAAGAATTTTCTCTAGATAGGGTCAGCGATGTTGAGATTTGAAAGGGAGAAAATAGATGGAGATGATGAGTGTGAAAGATACATGGAAGTGTATATTGGAAAATTTTAAGCGTTCCTGAAGGAAAAATAATTTCTTACATATGTATTCTTTTAATTATGTGAATTATTACTGTTTTCCTATAATTCTATTTTTAATACTATAATTGGGGTTTATTAATTTTTCCTTATTGGAAATTTGACAATAGTGTTCCATGTTAGGACAATGTTTTTTCGAATTGTATATTCTTTTGATTGCTTGAAGATAAGACCTAGAGATGCTTGGCAAGTGATGAATATAGAGAGGATTAGGAAAGATTAAGAGATTGTTGGTGAAACTATATGACAATTTTCCATAAAAATGCTTATCCAGAGTATGTAGAATTATCTTAATTTTTCAAAGCGATGTTATCTTTAGGGAGTATTTAGTATGTAGTTTCTTTTTTTTTTTTATTCGTACAAGAATCATGTTTTAAGAATCATATGTTAAGAATGTTATCATATTTATTAGTATGATAAAAAGTTTGTCACTTTTGTGAGAATTTTGGATTTTCACCGCTCATGTTTTATCACAAAAGACAGTTTAAAAAAAAACTACTGGAAATATTAGTTTCGCAAAAATGTTTTTTTTTTTAAATCATACAAAACATAATCTAACATTAAGATTTTTGAAAAACTTAAACAAATTTCTCTACCAAACTCTTAAGTAAATAAGCAAAAAATATATTAACCTTTAAATGTCTATGGTTTCAGATTATAATATATTTTAAATTAAATAAGAAGAGATTTATGCCACTTGATTAAATAAATGAAGCAGGTGAATGTTTTATAACTAGAAGAGGAATGAGTTTCATATGAAAATACATATGTTGAATTGTAATTTCTCGATTTATTTTAATTATTTATTTTTACGAGAGTTATCACTTTTGTACTAAATTAAACTTCTTTTTTTATTAAATAATTATTGTTTTTATAATTTTAATTACATTCAAATTATTTCTTATTTGTAAAAATAAAAGGATATTAATTCTGTTTTAATTTTATAATTGTCTTTTAATATTTTATTAAGTCAGTATAAAATATTAAAAAATACTAAAAAATTTTAAAATTTCATAAAATAAGAAATATCTAATAAGTTTTAAATGTTATATATAAACTTAAAAGACCCACAAGATCGCCCATGAGTTTGAGTAATTTTCATGAAATCTTAGTCCAGATCTCATTTCTGCCAAGATATATACAAAAAAAAAAAAAAATCTTAAAACAACAATTATTTTAAAAAGTTTGTTTATTGTTTTTTTAAAAAAATTCTCTTTTCTAAAATTTATTTGTTTTTTTTATTACATTTAAAGTGCTTATTCCCTCAACATAATTCTATTTTCTAAAAGTGCCTATTCCCTCAATCACTTGAAGAAAATAAAAAAGAAAGATGTAACTTTTGACTGTTTTTATTTTTAGTTTTTGAAAGAGTTATTTTGAAACTAATTCTAAATCTTAGTAGATTTTAGAAGAGAACTTGATCGTTGAGTAATGTAATTGCTTTAGAAAACTATTTTAAAAACAAAAATGAGAAAGGAATCAACCGATTTCTGAGTTTTTTTTTGACATGTTTATAAAATAGTTTAATTTTTATGTATTATCATATATTGTCAATGTAAAAATTTTATAAGAGAGTAAAAATTATATATTGTTAACTAATAAAAATTATTCTAAATATACCTTTAAAATAATTATTATAAAAGTAAAAATTTTGATCATAAATAATAAAGATATGATTGAATATAGTATAATGTTTTTTACATTTTTAATTAATATTTTTTATTCTCAAAATTCTATTTTAATCTCTATAAAATTTAATACATTCGTATTTTAATCTCACATATTTATATTAAAATATAATAACTAAAAGCACATTAAATTAATATTATAATAAAAAATAATTATATTTTTTTTATCTTTGTAATATATTATTTTTTATATTTATTTTTGTAATATCATGTTTTTAAATAATTTTTGTAAAATTATTGTTTAAAATAATTCTCATAAAATTGATTTATTTTTTTAGTCCTTATTATTTTTTAATTCTTGTAATATTTTATATTTATTATAACATGCAAATATTTTATTTTTAGTTTTTAATATTTATTTTTTAAAAATTATTTCAAAATAAGTAAAATATTATAAAAACTAAAATAAATATATTACAAAATTTAAAAATGATAACAAGAATTAAAATAAAAATAAATAAATTTTACGCTTATCATAACCAAAAATAACTATATATTAAAAGGATGACTTATGTATTTAAGCCTAATAAAAAAAATGAAATCCTCTGATATGGATAATGGATATTATTAGGAGGCCGAAGGCAAAGTAAGGAGTGGAGCATAGCGAACGGTAATGGCAACAATGCCCATGCAAGAGAAAATAATGTAGGGTGGGTCTCCCTCCTCAATGTGTAAGTTTCATTCCTGAATACCCTAAGTTGGACGTAATTTCTCCTAATTTATTTTAAACTTTTTTTTTTCATATTTATGAGAGTTATCACTCTTATAATACATTAAAGTTCTTTTTTATTAAATAATTATTGTTTTTAAATTTTCAATTTCATTCAAATTATTTTTTATTTCTAAAAATAAAAGGATATTGATTCTCTTTTAATTTTATAATTGTCTTTTAATATTTTATTGTCAATATAAAAATATTAAAAATGCTCAAATAAATTAAAAATTACATAAAATAAGAAACTCTTATAGATGCTAACTCTTTTATGGATCATTGATTTTGTTTTGGATGTTAAGTCCTTATATAGATGCTGAGTATGACGAACTTCTCTGTAAATGTAGAATGTCTTTTAAACTATGAGTCTTGCTATAAGCACCGAGTATATCCTTTAAATGATTAATACATATATGAACGAGTTTCTTATGGATGCAATAAATAAACATCGATTTTAAAATTAGTTTCTCTATGTGTTTCAATATTTAAGTCCAATAATATATAATTTTTTTTAAACACAGAGAACAATGATTAATCATATTATATTCATTTTCATAATGTTTGTTATCATCAAAACACTTAATCATTTTGAATATATAGATTTATCTTCCAACATGAAGCACATAAAAAAAATAAAAAATAAAGATAATAACTTTTTTCTATTTTTATTTATTTTTTAAGTTATTGTAACACTTGTTTTAAAATTAACTCTAGAACTTAGTAGATTTTAGAAGAGAATTTGATCGCTTATAATATATAATTGCTTTAAAAAACTATTTTTAAAACAAAAATAGAAAGGAATCAAACAATTCCTAAGTTTATTTTGGGTGGCACGTTAATAAAGCAGTTTAATTTTTATTTATGGTTATCTATAGTAAATGTAAAAACTTTATAAGAGTATATCATGGTGAACTAATTAAAAAAAATTACTCTAAATATATATTTAAAATAATTATTATAAAAATAAAATATATTAAATAATAATATAATTTTTATATTTTTAATTAATATTTTTTATTTTTAAATTCTATATTAGTTTCTATAAAAATTCAATACATTTTTAATTATTATAAGTAGGAGTTTAGAACTAAAAATTTAATACAATTGTAATTTTAATCTCCCGTATGTATGTTAAATATAATAACTAAAAGTACATTAATTTTTTTTGATAAAAGCACATTAAATTGTTATTATAATAAAAAAAGATTTAATTATATTTTTGATTTACGTAATATATCAATTTTTATTTTAATTTTTTTATAATTATATTTTTAAATAATCCTTATAAAATTATTTTTTTAAATAGTTATTGTAAACATTTTTTTAGTTATTATTATTATTATTAGTCTTTGTAATACGTCAATAATTACCTTTTAGTTCTTAATATTTATTTTTAAAAGAAATTATATTAAAATAAACAAAAAAATTAAAAATAATAACAAGACTTAATATGAAAATAAATAAAATTAAAAAATATCAGAACAAAAAATAAGAGTATGGTAAACTTCTCCATTCAATTCCTACGAATTAAAAAAAACCTATATATATTAAAACCTAAAAAAAAAAATGAAATCCTTTGTGGATAATGGATATTACGAGGAAGCGGATGCAAAAGCAAGAAGTGAAGCAGAGCGAACGGTAATGGCAACAATACCCATACGCATACCCTCACCAAGACCCACACTTTTCCCCACCCCACAATTCCTTTCACCGTCCCCATTTCGCGTTCAGAGCAGAATCACTTCTTTCTCGGCGTTCTCGTTCAGTTCCAGGAACAACGGACCCGAAACAGAGTGCCCCGTTCCGCATGAACAGCAACCCATTAACGAGTATCACTCTCTCTCCACCTCGTTCCCCTTCTCGTGGGCCGCCGCCGACGCCGTGGAGTACGGCTCCCGCCTGTTCGTGACGGGCGCCTCCTTCGCGCTTCTGGTGGGTTTCCCCGTCGCCTGGTTCGGGTCCGCCGGGGCCCAGGCGGAGCCCGTCAAGCGGGTTCTGTGTGCTGCCTCCAGTGGGCTGTTCGTCGTCACGCTGGCTGTCGTTAGGATGTATCTGGGCTGGGCTTATGTCGGGAATCGCTTGCTCAGTGCCACCGTTGAATGTATATTCTCTTTTCTTCACCCTCACTCACCCTACTTTCACTTCATTTCTCAACACAATCGCAAATCATTTTCATATTTCTTGTAATTATTATTATTATTATCATAAAAGTCATAACAACTTATTATTGTAGACATCAGTTTGTGGTTAAATGACACTCAAACCATAGAAAGTAACTATGTAATCATATAAGGAATTTTTGTATTATATTTCAATTACAGTTGTCGTGATAATTTCTTTGACCTTAAAAGTTATCTTTAATTAATTAGTTAATAGTGTAATTTTACGTTAACAATGTATTGAAATTAACTTTAAGAGGTTTGTTGATGATAAAATAAATAAAATTCTAATGCATATTAATTTGTTAGAGAAGAGTGTAATTTTAAAATATAGTTTCATTTTTATATATTATTCGGTGTAAATATTTTTATATTTTCATTTAATCAGAATTCAAAATAGAAATGATTTTTAAGATAATTATTATAAAAAATAATAATTTTATCATATATAACTATTGTATATTTATTCTTTAAAACAAGAGAGTATCTATTGAAGGAGGGAAGTTAATATTTTTTGAAGAAGAATCACATGAGGTATAACCGTAGAAGAAGATGTTAGTTTTTGAACAGTATATGTTAGTTCTTGAATTTATACCTTTCTGAACTTGGTTTAAATCAAGGGTAGCATATGATTCCGTGCTTGATATTAAAACAAAGATGGGAAGAGGACACAGTAGAGGACAAAATAAAAGTGAGGTATTAGAAGTTAAGTGAGACTAATAACTTATTCACTATCATAATTTTTTTAACACATTTTATTAAAATTCATAAAACTATGTGAATTTACTTTTTATTTAACAATTTTTACTTGTAATTTAGTCATTCCTATAAATTTTAATCAATATTATATTAAACAATGTATTGCTAATATTTTTATTTAAAGAGTAAGGTGATGTATAAGAATTATACGCAATTTCAGTGGTATAAATTTAGGAATGAAATGCATAATCATTCTTCTCTTGATTTTGCAGATGAGGAGACAGGATGGTACGATGGTCAGGTATGTTCTCCCCCCACCCATTTCTTTTCTGAATGTTTCACCTCATTTATGTGAAATCTTAATTGGTGCAATGTAAATTGTTGTGTTTGCCTATGCCATGTAATATCATTGCTTGCTTGAAGGTTCTAATGTGCCCCTTACTTATATAACTAGTCACAAACTACTATTAATTATAACTAATAAATCTTAATTAACTTTTTAACTAACTTTCTAATTAACCTTTCAGTTAGTTGAGCGATATATGAATTAATCCTAACAGTAATTTCTCGAAGTCCTACCGAAGAACTCTAATATAATAAAATACTCACTCTTGGCTATTCCAATCAATTTATGTAGAACACACTAGTGTATATTAGTGCAGTACACGGCAACTGTAAAAAAAATAAGTCTAATATCTTGGCAGTGTTATATAGCACATGATGTGGAATGGCTTATGAGCGCATGATGTAGCCTTGAACAATACATGGATGAATAAGTTGATGGCATTGATGGTGTGTGCCATGTTTAGTCTTGTAAAATTATCCATGCTAAATAGCTTGGTCAATAAGATCTATTCTGGTCTGTAATTAGAATACAGAATCGGCAATGTGTCTTCCTTCATAGACTCCTTCATACATATATACTTTCCCTATTTTCTCATTCCTATTAAGATTTTGTCCCCTAGCTTCCTAAGGTACTAGGCAACATGACAAAAGGTGTCAAAGACATGTTAGAGGCAAAACGGCATGTTCAGGCCCTGCACCCTGACATGTCAGTTACAATCTACCTTTGCTAGAGGGTGGTACAAGTCGTTATACAACCTTGCACGTGCCTACTCCTGGTCACCTGCGCTCTCATATGCTCCCTCCTCTCATACATTTCCTCGAACTTGGACAATTCAATTGCCCACCCAGTCATTCTTCCTGCCAAGTCTGGCTTTCGTAGGATTTGTTGAATCGAAAAGTTTGTTCTACACACCACCGGATGACTCTGCAAGTATGGCCTTAGCCTTCTCGCAGTATTGATGATGGCTAGGACGACCCTCTTAATCTTTTGATATCGTTGCTTTGCTCCTTGTAGGGCTTTGCAACATAATAAATGGGTCTTTGCTCATCTTCCCCTTCTTGGATAATTACTGAGCTTACTGCAGTATTAGACACAGATATGTACAGATAAATTGGCTTACCTGCCTTTGGCTGGGTCAGAATTGGGTGAGTCGACAACATTGCCTTGAGCTCCTGGAAAGCTGCCTCACAGTCACTCGTCCATTTAAATTACTCTGCCTTACGCAAGCATTGAAAAATAGGGGCTGACTTCTCTACCAACCAGGACAAAAAATGCGACAATGTTGTGAATCTCTTGATCAGCTGCTGTACCTCCTTCACACTACTGGGACTCCTCATGTTGATGATAGCCTAACATTTTTCAGGGTTTGCTTCTATACCTCTTTGAGTAAGCACGAAGTCTAAGAACTTGCCGGCCCTGATCCCAAATGAACACTTCTTTGGATTCAACTTCAGGTGGTGCTTCCTCAACACCTTAAAGATAGACAACAGACTGCTGACATACCCTCCTTTCGTCTTCAATTTTAACACCAGGTCATCCACGTATACCTCCACTTGGTTACCAATATGGTCCTTGAAAATGCGATCCATTAACCTCTGATAGGTGTCTCCTGCATTCTTTAGGCCAAAAGGCATAACCTTGTAACAAAAGTTACCTTCATCCGTCATGAATGCAGTCTTAGACTCGTCGCAAGGGTGCATCCGTCTCTAGGCCCACTTGGATTTCCTTTAAGTCCTCTCCTGGACACTGACACGCACCCTCCTGCTCAAATCGAGGGTCCATCTCTAAGAAGTGGACTCCGATTTCCTCAGCCTCGCTACATGCCCTCCACTGACCGTCAATTACTTGCGTACTTACATCATAGCACCTCTTGGCCACCCTCTAATCTACACGTATTACCCCTACTGACCGACCCATTGGGTATTTCATACACAAGTGTATTGTTGATACTATCGTCTTGAATCGGTTTAACGCCGGCCTACCCAGTATGACGTTGTAGGATGTTGGTGCATTGACCATTGTAAATTTGATTCTCTCTGCTCTCACTGCAGAGCCTGTCCCTATCGTCGTTTGTAAATTAATTACACCTCGTATCTCTGCCCGCTCACTTGTGAACCTGATTAAGGTTCCCTGACATGCTTTCAAATTTGCTTTCGAGAAGCCCGTCTTGCGGAAAGCTGGTCAAAATAGGACATTGTTCGAGCTACTCTGGTCCACCAACACCACTCCACCCTGTAATCTGCGATTATCAACGAGATAACCATAGGGTCATCAGAGTGCGGTACTATATCCTCATAGTCCTTGTCATAGAATGTGATTGACTGATCCTACCTTGGGCTCGGTCTCTCCTAGGTGGCCAACATCAACTAGAATACCTTTTACGTGCCGCAAATGACATTTCTGCCATCAAACCTCCTCTTGCTATTGTTGTGATTGTTCCACGATGGGGAGGGGTTCGACCTGCATTCCTAGGCGAACTCCCTCGTTGTCTCCTCGGCTGTTCTGGTGCCTGGTCATGGTCTCGACCAGGCGTTCGACTTCTATTCCTCGGGCCTTGCTCAAGTGCAGGTCGCCTGTCATCCTCCCTTCTCGCCACAAACTGGTCTAAATGACCCTCCTGTATCAGCTTCTCAATTTGACTTTTTAGCAGTCGGCATTCCTTCGCCACATGGTCGTGAGTCTTATGAAACTCGCACCATTCGTCTCGGGCGGGACCTATCTGGCGCTGTGTTGGGGGTGGAATGTCCAACAGCTTGAGATGGCAAACCTCCTTCAGAATATGTGCCCTTGATGTCTTAAGTGGAGTAAATTTTTCCACTTGTGTTTCCTAGCGACTCCCTCCCCCCGGGATGTACTGATGACTAGCCTCGAAGTTGTGGGTATTCTTCTTTCCAAAGGCCGGCACCACCCTCTCAACCTGTAAGCGGTCCTCCTTGTCCTCCTCAGCCTCCACATGCTTTTCAGCCCTGGCTCTAATCTCGGTCATGCTGGACAACCGAGATAAGGCGAGAGAGTCACTAAAAGGACCTGCCCGCAGTCCCTTCTGAAAAGCCTTAATGAAGAACTTTTGGTCTGGATCATCGACTTGGACCATAGTAGCATTAAAACGTGCTAAATACTGCTTCAACGTTTCCATCCTAGACTGCTTGATGTCAAACAAATTCGCTTCTTCGAGGTGCTTCGTCTTATTGGCTGCAAACTAGGACTTGAAGGTGGTGGCCAAGTCTACAAATGATGTTACGGAGAGTAGAGGAAGGCCTGAAAACCACTGCATCGCCACTCCCTTCTGAAAAGCCTTAACGAAGAACTTTTGGTCTGGATCATCGACTTGGACCATAGCAATGTTAAAACATGCTGAATATTGCTTCAACGTTTTCGTCCTAGACTGCTTGATGTCAAACAAACTTTGCTACTTCGAGGCGCTTCGTCTTATTGGTTGCACACTGGGACTCGAAGGTGGCGACCAGGCTTACAAATGATGTTACAGAGAGTGGAGGAAGGCTTGGAAACCACCGCATCACCACTCCCCTCAATGTGCCAGGGAAGAGCTTGCAACTTAGGTGATTGTTCGCCCCACTGATGTAGGTCTAAGTTTAAAAAGCTTGCAAGTGTGCTTGTGGGTCTTGCGAGCCATCGAATGGGTCGATCACCAGTTCTCTGAACTGTGAGGGGATAGGAGCATTGTCTATCTGCTCACTAAATGGTAGGGTCCACGCCATTCAGAATGGGGGTGGGTTGATCGGCCCTACCGAGTCCCGCATTGACTCCAGTTGCTCCCTCAGGCTAGCCTCGCACTCTGCAGCATGCTTCAGCTCTTCTCTGTGATGCTTCTTGACCTCTTGCCTTTTCTTGGCCTCTTCCACCACCTGTGCCTGCACCTCACTCCTTTCCTGCAAGCTTGCCACAGCGTGCATCAAACGTTGCAAGGTTCCCTCCTCACTTCCTGAACTAGAGATTGCCTGATTGCGAGTTACCGGCATGGTTGCTTCTTGTCTCTGATTTTCCTCCACCGTATGGTGTAGTTCCGAACACAATGGGCGCCAATGTTCTAGTCTGCAATTAGAATACAAAATTAGCAACGTGCCTTCCTTCATAGACTCCTTCATACATATATACTTCTCTTATTTTCTCATTCCTATTAGGATTTTGTCCCCTAGCTTCCTAAGGTACTAGACAACATGACAAAAGGTGGCAGGGACATGTTAAGGGCAAAATGGCATGTTCAGGCCCAATATCTTGACATGTCAGTTACAATCCGCCTTTACTAGAGGGTGGTACAAGTCATTATACAACCTTGCACATGTCTACTCTCAGTCGTACTAGCTGACCGGTACTAGATCTTTTGTGGTTTTCTTTGCTTTTCCCTTTTAAATACCTTACAAAGAGGGATTATGGTGTTTTTTGTCTAGTAAAATTTTCAATTGTTGGTTTTTGACCCTGACTTTTAAAACTCCCATAAATGTTTTTCAACAGATATGGGTGAAGACTGCTGAAGTTTTGGCCCGTGATAGACTCCTGGGATCATTTTCTGTAAGCATTCTATTAAACTACTGCCACTTTTACTGTTGTTGCTAGAGACTCTCTGAACCAAGCCATAGCATTATTATATATTCTTGCTTTCTTTTGGGCCTACTTTAATTGTTGTTTAAGATTTAAGATTATGTTGGACTGTTGGTAGAGGAGCTAGAATCACTATTGTAACTGAAACAGCCATGTCACATATTGATTGTGTTATCAAGTTTATGGAATTATTTTCTGATTTAAACTGTAGAAAGATATGCTTTTGCTGACTGGCCTGGGGCTGAACTTTCTGTGAAGCTTTATGATCTGCTCCCTCTTTAACTTTTTATGTCACATTCTAAAAATTTTTGCTGTTCCTTTGTATAATTCACTTTATCAAATGGAAGACAGCATATAACTACTTTAAATTTTGTGTCAATAGACACCTTGAACTTTCATTTGGGTCCAAGTAATTTGTAAACTCTAATATTGTTATAATATACCCTTCTATTAACTTGCGGTTAAGTTACTAATGGTAATAAACAAATATGATGGACTTTTTTATAACCAAAAAAGTATACAATTACCTTAAACTTTGCGTATTTTGCAGATAAACATCTTGAGCTTTTATATTTTGTCCCAAATAATCCTTAAACTCTTTCTAATGCGTAATGAATGGCAAAGAGAAAGGTCTATTGTGACAATCGTTTAAGGATCGATTGGGATAAAATTATAATTCGGGGTGCAAATTTGCAAAAGACACAAAGTTTAGGGTGCTTGTATGTTTTTCTTAGAAAATTTGTGAAACACTACATAATTATTTTCCCAACTTTGCCCTTAATCATTAATTTTAACCATATTTCTTAATTTGTATGAATTAGTTAAAAATGATATATAAAAAGGAAAAGAGGAAATATATGTCTTATAACTGAATAGTATCTTAATATAAATGCAGCACTCACTTGTAGTAAAGCAGTAAAGCAGTACAGAAATATTAGGTCTACCATCCTGATGTGTTGATGTATGCAGTCATTCTAGTTTGGAATATGTACTCATGTTTGAAAGGTTTTCCTTTTTAAATGTTACTCTGCTAGTAATTTATGTTTACCATTGAGAATCCTAGGATGAAAATACAATTGTTGCTATTTATCTCATTTAATAATGTGTAATGTTTCATAGCAACCACACCCTAAACTTAACAACCACAAACTCAATTATGTTTTGATTTATAATAAATTGACTTACATGGAATCTTTTGCTATGTTTAAGGTCAAGCCTGTACTGAGCAGATTGAAAATTACTCTAGTGAGTGTGGCCACATTGTTACTTGTATGTGCTCTTATTCTCATTAACATTGATGGGGACCAAAATCTGACATCAAAGGAACCTAGAGTTCGAGTTGTACCCGGAGTTTACAATGATAATTCTGCAAGATTATTTGAACCAGATGCCTTTCGTGATGAACTTGATCTTCAAAAATAATACATGATCAGTTATACTAAAGCATTATCAACGCTGGACCCTCCATGCAGTAAAGTTATTTGGCAGGAAGGGTGCACCATAAATTCAGTATCAAAGTCTGTATTTAGTGTACATATCTTATCTTGTCTTCTAATCCATTAGGTTTGGCCCATTACTAAAAATTTTAGATTGTTATCTTAGGTTAAAATTTCATTAACGTCATTGTATGCTAAAAGAAATTCTTCTAATATTATAATATTGTCTTTTACACTCTATATGTATATTGTAAAGTTGAAAATAAAATGAACATATTTACATTTTTAGTTTCTTGAGTAATCACTTTTCCCTCCTTTTGGTCAATAAAACTGACCGCCTCGCATAATAGATTTAAACCATTATTAACTGTGCTAGGAAGTGGTGGAATCAGAGTAACAACACAAAAATAATGTTTTTTTTGTTGTTGTTGTGTACAACAAGTACTTCTTTAAAAACAAATATTTATATAGAAATTCATATAATAAATTATACAATTATAAAAAAGAAATAGAAAAGAAGAGAAAGAAGTTGGAATGTAATAAATGATGCAATAAAAAAAATATATAAAAAAATATTATTGTATAAAATATTATATGAATAATACAACTCTTCTTCTTCAAATGGAGAAAATTGTGTGTAAATGTCACATATCAAATTTGGTGAGGTGGTGGTGGAATAGAGGAGCAACACAAAAATAATGCTATTTATCACCTTATGCTAGAAGTATTTTTCTTTGAATAGAAGGGAAAAAAAGTATGTACCAGTTATATATACTGAATTTTTATTATGTCAAATTCTATTTAATATATGATTTTTTATTTATATTTATACTTCAACAATCTTTTATTTAAGTATGAATTTTTTTCTTTTTTATATTTATACTTCAACAATCTCTTATTTAAATATGAGGTTTTTTTTTTTTTTTACATGACATGCCTCTTCTTTTAGAGAAGTATTTTTATCAATGAATATCTGATGTTGGTTGTCCATTGAAAATAAATTTTTACTATTTATATGTTGTTCAACTTACTTATCTATATCTAGTATGAGATTTTTTACTCATACTATGATAGTATTTCATGACAACATCAATTTTCTTTTAAAGGATCATAAATATTATTTTATAAGTGATAATTCTAGAAAACATTCATGGTATGACGATGTTAATAAGAAATTTTTGCATGAGAATAAATCCAACCTTACATGCAATGAAAAAAATTCAACTAATAAAATAAATCAACATATCAAATAAAATAAAAATATAACATTTAAGATAAAAAATAAATCCATGGTTCTTTCCTCCATATAGATAATCATATAATGAGTTAAATTTTTTATGGAACAATCTTTGCTAAAAACACACATATAAAGAGACAATCTTATTTAAGGACAAGATTATTATAATTGACAAAATTCTCCTTCCAAGTTAATGTAATCTAAATAAAAATACTAAATTATTTTTATTACCTTCCAATCAATAAAACAACATAATAAAATAAAAAAGGTGAATAAAAAATATTACTAAAACAATACTATCTTATGTAAAGGAAAAATAAATAAAATAAGACTATATTTGAGTTTTGAAAATATTTTTATTTTTATTAATAATTATAACATTATAATATACATTAGTTAAAAAAATTGTTTCAAGGTAATAAAAAGATATCTTTAATATCTTCTTTTCATTTTGATGTTAATACCAAACTAGAAAAAGAAGAATTTTAATTTCCTTTACGGTAGGATGTTATGTTTAAAAGGTTTAGAAAATATATTTGAAAAAAATAAATGAGATAAAAGAATCAATTTTTAGAAAATACTCATGCAATAACTTCTGGAAGTTAATTCTTCTATAACAACTCTATTGATATATAACGCTTAAATCAACAAGGAAACCTTGGATAGAAGAGAAGCATTTAATTTGTCAAGAATTCGAAGTTGTAAATATATTCTAGGCAACATTATTTTCTAAAATTAATTTTTATTTATGTTTCTTACAAAATCATTTTCATAATAGAGGTGAGAATCTAACTTTTTTAAGTTGAGAGAAAAATTTCAATGATGTAAAAATACTATTATACTCTTATTAACTCATTTATAAATATTATATATTTTGAAACAATTTTTTATTAAATATGATAAATAATTATATTTTAAAAATACTAATAAATATTTTTAGTATAATTAATAAAATTTTAAAATAAAACTATTTTGTAAAATATGTTTTAATATTTTTAATATATTAAACATTAACTTTTTAAATATTTTATTTTTAATTCTTTAAAAGATATTAAGATACTGGATAATAAATTATTTAAGAATATTGTTATTAGAACATTAAAAAAAACATTTTAGTAGAAAGATTAAAAAAATTTAAATTAGAGAGAATGAAATATTTTGGTAGGTTAAAGTTAAATAAAAAAAACATATTAAAAATCACACCATAATATTTGTAATTTAAAAATTATAAAAATATTTTTATAAAAAATTATCTAAATCTATAATTTGATTGAATTATTTTTAAAATTTTAATTATTTTATATACAATAAAATATTATAATAAATTATTTATATGTGTTATTCGTATAAATTTTTTATATATTATCCTTATAAATTATTTTGATATAACCAACAATACTAAATAATTCACATAAAAAAATAAAAAATAATTTGAATTTAATGGTCATGTACTAATAATGTAAGTTAGTTTTATACCATCATTCAATTATAATTTATTGTTGCTATATATTTTTAAGTAGTTATTATAAAAGTAAAAAATTTACCATATACAATTATCTGTAGTTGGATTATAGTGTATAATTATTTTACATTGTTAGTAATAATTATTTTAGTTCTACTTTTTTTTTTTAATTTTTATAAAAATCTGATATTGAAATGCTTGAATCATGATAATTTAGTAATATATTCTTTTTCAAAATAAAATGAATGACTTTATTTTGTATTATTTCATAAAGGTATTATTTCATAAAGATATCATTTTTATTGAAATCAATCAAGACTATTTTTAAATATATAATTTTAATTTATCATATGATATGTATGAAGAAATTAATACCTTGATCAAGTTAAAAAATTATTTTCATAATTTTTATTTTAAAAACAATAATTTTTATTTTAACCAATAAAAATTATAAATAAAATATTAAAAAAATTTAATAATAAATTTTTACATAAGTTTATAATGAAACTATTTTTTGAAAAAAGTATTTTTGAAAAGAGTATTTTTGAAAAAAAATCATTTATATATAAAAAAATTTCTCTTAAAACTAATCGTGAAACAAGTTAACCATCATGAAACATACATAAATATTTACAAGAGTATTTATAACTAAACAAAACTTTGGCTATTTCTAAATATAATGATTTTCATAATTCATAATTCTCCAGAATTATGATGCATACTTGAGTATAAGAATTCACACAAAGATAGAAGGTGGAATCATGATTTTTTTTTTTAAATATTAGATTTTTTTTATTTGATTGGTTGATGTTTTTATTTTTATTTTATTAATTACATTTTTTTATTAATTGTATGTAAAGATATGTTTAGAATTTGTCATGCAATAATTGTTTGAAAATAATTCTTATACAATGACTTTGTAGTTATATAATATACTTAAATCAATTGAGAAAGGTCCAGTCACATGTTGTCTTTCCTCAAATTAGTATGTGCACAAAAAATGTTATTTAATTAAAATTAAAAATTAGAATTTAGAAGAAAAGGGTAGCAGGAGAAATTCAAGTTTTTTTTTTTTTCAGCATTTTACTTTTCTAGGTACATGCAGTGATTTCAACCCCTTCCAAAGAGGCCGAACATGTTAGTGAAGGAGACTGATTTTTGTATGGTCCATTCTACTCCACCATTCATATGTCTTAGCTGTACTAAATACCTAAAGTTTAAGTTAGACATGTAAAAAAATGAGTGGTTTAAATTTGACTAATTTATTTAAATGAATTTAACTAAGATTAAATTTGATTTGTTAAAAAAAAATTAATTTAAGCTCTAACTTGTTTAATTTATTTATAATCCAACTTATTTATATTTTTTTATACCTCCTTATATTTATTTGTAAAAAAAACTATCTTTTAGTATTATTTCTCTCTTTTTAAAATTTTATGTCTCACAAAAATCCTTTTATAAAAAAGTTATCATGTGAAAGATTTTACAAAAGTATTTTTATATAAATAGAAATATTTATATAATTTTAATTTTTTTATGATATATATATATATATTAACGTGTACGCACATGCACACGTAATATTTGAATTGAATTAAAGCTTAAATTTGTTTATTTAATTAAATAAACGAAGTCATTTTCATATTTATTTATCTAATATCAAATTACATGAATTTAATTCTTTTAATTAAGAAATTCTATAACTTAATCAGTGCAAACATAGATAAGGAAATGATAATATAGTTTTTAATTTTCTTAAATAAAACTAATTACCATATAATTTTTAATTACAATATTTCTAAAAAATAATTCAACTATTCATCCAATATTTTTATCAACATTGTTATTTTTACAAAAATTCATTAAATAAAAAAATTAAATACTTAAAATGTTAAAAATATTTAATATTTTTTTATTTAATACATAATATAATTAGGAAGAAAACAATTTAACCTATTTCAAATTATATAAACTATAATATTTGAATCTTCCATGTCAGTAACATCACAATTTTAGAATGAAACTTAAAAAAAATATAAGTCCTATTATAATTTTTTTAATAACATTATTAAAATGAAAAAAATTGTTTTTTTTAATAACATCACACGGCTGATAGATAGACAGGTGTTATCATTTCTGCATGAGGTTCGATCTTATATATAATATAAATTAAAAGGATTAAATCAAAATAAAATACTATAAATAATTTAGGTATTATTATAAGTTGAAATTAATATTTTATTTCAACATTTATTGTCAATTTTTTTTATCAATATGTTAAAAGATATAAAATATTTATGACTAATTTTTATAAAATAATTTAATTTTTAATTACAATACATAATTCAAATTAAAAATTTTATTTTAAAAAATTAAATTTAGTATCACTCGAAACTAATATAACGTTAATATATTTATTATCAATTTAAATAATCAAATTTCAGATATAATATTGATATTAATTGAATAACAATAATATCTATAATATTATAATTTAAGTTTCACAAAATATAAATAAATATTTTTATTTTTATTTTTATAAATATAAATTTATTTAATTTTAGTTTTTATTAATTCTAATTTTTTAAATATTTCATATTTTTATTTAATAATAACACGATACATTCATTTATGTTAATAACCATTAAGAATGTATGCTATAATATAAATACTAAAGGATGAGAGGCCAAATCAATAATAAGTAAGTGAGTATAATGTAAATAATAATTAGTGTATACAGTTAATGTGTAATATATATAAAGGATAAAATAAAAAATTAGAAGAAAGTGACATCTTTAAAAATGCTAACTGTGACTCATTATTAATTTTATATCTTCTTTATGTAATTAATTAATTAACTCATTAGTTAGATGTAAACATTAAGTTCTACACCTTGCCACGGAAGAGAGAATTCAACAAAACATTATTGATTGGGAAAGGAATATATATAAAAAAGGTACCGACTTACCTTGCATGTATATAATTGAAAAAAAAAACTTAAATCATAATAGTCTAAAACATCTAAACATTACTTTCATTTCTTTCCTATCAACTATAGAGCTCCAATTATATTATGATATATGAAATGTTTATCATTCCACTCGTCATTAACTATTAACTAGGTAACCATGGGGCAAATGTTTGTTTTGCAAAGGATGCTCAATATCGGATATAGGTGAAGGAGCAAGATTGTGAAATTCACTAGACATGTCAATAAGTGTGAGCACGTGAAGTCTGATTTGCAGGTTGAATTTGGGATGAAGGAGGTTGTCGGTCATAAAACTGAACTGCTGTTATGAATAACAGGAGTAGGTGGGGAGGATTAATTCCAAACAGATACAGGTGGAGGAAAAAAGGTTAGCATAAGAGTAAGGGAAAGAAACAAAAGGTGACCAGACGTTGAAACGTATCATTTCCAAAGTACTCGTCGTGTAACCATATTCCCATTCCACTTGTAACAAGTGGGATATCTGCCATCTTCTACTATCTGCAAAACAATGTTCTACAAATATATAAAAAAGAAAAATGTCAAGAGTAGTGAGATATTTTAATTTGTAAATTATAGTAAAAATAAATTGATAGGATATAATTACACATATCAAGAAATAATCATGAGTTACATAAAGTTTGACCCGAGTCCAACATCTAAAGTTTAGGTTTGAGATGCGTAAACAATAGGTTGGTTAAATTTGACTTATTTATTTAAATAAATTAATTGAAAGTTTAAGTTTTATTTGTTAAAAAAATATTTTAATTTAGTTTTTTTAGTTCATTTATAATATAATTTTTCTTATATTTTATATTAATTTTATTCACAAATTTTTTATACATTCTTATATTTACTTGTAAAAAAAATTACATTTTTTTAATATTATCTTTCCTATTAAAATTTAACTCACTCAATTTTTCTATAAATAGCTAATAAAAATATCTTTTTATAAAAAAGAATTGTCATTAAAAAATTGTACAAAAGTATTTTTCTAGTGATATATATAATTTTAGTTTTTTATAATATATATATATATTCACACATGCGTGTGTGAATGTATAAACAATTCACAATCCGTTAATGATAAGTTTGTAATTTAAATTTGACTAATTTCAATAATCAATTATAATCTTAAAGTTAATATATTTAATTAAATAAACTTGATCGAGTTGAATTTGAATAATTAATCATAACTTGATACTGTTACACCCTTAACTTAATCCGTACACAACCTCGTTAAGGAAGCTACAATATAGTTTTCTAGTTTTTGAAAAAAAAACTTAATTACCATACAAGTTTTAATTAAAGATATTTCTAGAAAATAATTCAGCTCTTCATCCATTTTTTTAATAACATTGTTTTTTATTTTATCAAAATAAAAATAAATACTTAAAGTGTTAAAAATATTTAATAAATAATAATTGGCATGGAAAGATTTTTTTAATAATGGATAAATGCGCATTCACTGCTCCACCTACACGGCGGATTTATAGCCGGTTGTCACCATTTTTGCATGATTTGTCACTATTAAAAAATAAAATATTACTAATATTGTATGTATTATTTTCAGATAAAATTAATATTTTATTTCATAATTATCAATTTTTAAAAAATTCTCATGTTATTATAAAGTATCTATTATTTTTGCAAACGACTAATTTTAATTAAAAAATTGACTTTCATACCATATTTTTTTTATCCATCTAACTAGAATTGAAAATTTTATTTAAAATTTTAAATATAATATAATTTAGACCAACATAATTGATATATTTATTATCAATTTAAATAATTAAAGTTGAGAAACTATTAATATTAATTAAATAACAATACCAATAATATTTATAATATTATATATTTACTTTCATAAAAAGTTAATATTATTATTTTTATTTTCATATATATAATTTTATTTAATTTTAATTTTATAAAATTTAAACTTTTAAAATATTTTATTATTTAATAATAATACGACAAATATTTATTTATACTGCATTAATAGCTATTAAGAATCCTATGATACAATACAAACACTAAATGTCCATACGTCAAAATAATTAAATATAACATGTAAAGAGTAATTATTGTATTCAGTTATTCTTTAAAAAAAGGGTGGCAAAAAATATTGAAGTTTCCTCCTGTATTCTACTATTCTTTTTTAGGTATATGCAGTCGTTGACCCCTTCCAATACCGCCAAAGAAAGTTAGAACATGATTAAATAGCAGTGTGCCATTAACTAGCCAATACTGATAATAAACTATACTTTTCTTTCATTAAACTAATTCTTCTTTCTAGATTGAGCTCTTTTAAGATAAAATAATACCTTAAATTAAAACTTCATATCTAAGTTAAGATCCAACTGAATCTTAATTAACAAATATAAATACTAGTCATTAATATAAGCATGTAAAATTTGAGTTTTGTTAACTTAAGCTTAAATTTGTTTGTTTATCTAAACAAATGAAATCTTTCTCATTGGTAACACCACATTAGAATGAAACTCATAGAAAATTATATGTGCTATCATATTTTTTTAACGACATCTGCATGCACGGAGTAGAAAAAAGGCGATTAGGTAGATGCGTAACCACCTCTCCACCCACACGGCCAATAGATAGCCAGTTGTCACCATTTCTCATGACGTGTCAAGCAATAAAAAAATAAAATCCATGACATTAAATTATATTTCTAGAAAGGTAAGAGATTGTGGACTCTGTCAACCAATATTATGATTTTTATTTTTTTTAGATGGTTTCATCCTCAGAATAAATCATATCACTGCAATGATTCCCCATCAACTGTCCATCCGCATCTTTCTCATTTTCTTCACTCTGTCTTTCATAAATTTTTTCAGGTAAGGACTGAGGACACACCTCCTTTCTGTTTAGACAATGATATCTCTTTGGCTTTTCTGACATGTTATGCAAATTCATAAACTGCTATGTATGTTTTATTATATCTCCAATGTGAGTAGTCATACAAATATAATCGGAACACTATTTGCAAAAAGGCACAAAGTTTAAGATGGTTGTACCTTTTTCTTTGAAAATTTATGAAACATTAAATAATTGTTTTTCTAACTTTACCCTTGATCACTAATTTTAATCATAGTGAAGTAGTTAAATATATATAAAAGAAAAAAGGAAATATATGTGTCTTATAACTGAATAGTATCTTAATATAAATGCAGCACTCACTTATAGTAAAGCAGTAAGGTAGGACAGAAATATTAGGTTTACCATCCTGATGTGTTGATGTATGCAGTTATTCTAGTTTGGAATATGCACTCATGTTGGAAAACTTTTCCTTTTTGAATGTTACTCTTGCAGTAATTTATGTTTATCTTGACACTCCTAGGATGAAAATACAATTGTTGTCATTTATCTCATTTAACAATGTATAATGCATTACAGCACCTACACCCTAAACTTATCAACCACAAAATAAATTATATAAATTGACTTGCATGGAATCTTTTGCTATGTTTTAAGGTCAAAAGTCTGTACTGAGAAGATTGAAAATTACTCTAGTGAGTCTGTCAACATCGTTACTTTGATGTGATCTTTCCCTCGTTAACATTGATGGGGACCAAAATCTGACATCAAAAGAAACTATGGTTCGAGTTGTACCTGGAGTTTACAATGATGATTCTGAAAGATTATTTGAACAGATGCCTATGCCGATGACTTGATCTTCAAAAATAATACATGATCACTTATACTAAAGCATTATCATAGCTGGACCCTCCACTCATTGTAGTTTTTTGGCGGGAAGGTGAACCATATATTGAATTTCAAAGTCTGTATTTAGGGTACATATCTTATATTGTTTTTTAAATTTATTAAGGTTGGCTTAATAGTAAAATATTTGGATTATTGTCATTTTACGTAAAAAAAAAAAAAAAAACCCTTATAATATGGCCTTTTACACTCATGTCTATTGCAAATTTTATCATACATGTTGTTTTTAGATTGTCTCATTTTTTCCCTTACTCCTATTTTTAGAAGTTTTTTTTTATCATTATTTATTAAAATATTTTAAAAAAATATAAATTAAAAATGAAATCAAATGCATTTAAGGATGGAAAATCAAAATGAAAATTTTAAAATTTTTATTTAAAAATTTTATACCTTACCTAAGAAGTAAGAAAAGTGTTTAAAAATTACTAATATTTTTTATTCTTAGTTGACATATTAAAAAATAATATTTTTTATTTTTAAAATTACTTTTTAAAATACACTAAAATAATTTTTCATGTCCATTATCATAACTTATATATATTAACTTAAATGGTCATATTAATTATTTTTTGAAATTAATTAAATATAAATGAAATGATTTGATATTTATATTGACAATGTTTATTTTTGAAGATTTTAAAACAAATTATTAAATTATATAAAATTTGTAAATTATAATTTTTTTTCATTTATTAATTTATACATGTTAGTTATATTTATTTGTATTTATTTATTTTTATCATTTAGCAACCTAAATTAGTGACCGAATTTTTGGTCTCTACCCAATACAAACCTAGCAATCCAAACTAATACTGCCTTCATATATTTAACAATGGGACATGTTTTTGTCACTAAATTTATTCAAACTTCAGTTACTAATCCTATCACTAAGTAATCGCGAATACATATTTAAAACTCACAAAATTAACGATCGAAACATTAAGCCACCACGAAATTCAATTGTTAAAGTAGTTGCTAAATAAAAGAAACAAACTTATTTGTTTTCGCTAGCAAAATTCGGTCGTTAAAAATGCTTTTCTAGTAGTGTGAAAATAATAAGTATATGACATTTTCAGTTCTTGAGTAATCATTTTCTTTTCCTTCCTTTTATTTGAACTAATAAAAATAATATAAAATTATGTATGATAAATAAAAAACATTTTAAAAAATATAATTACATAAGTCTATCTAATGAAGATATTTATGTAAGATTTTAATCATCATATACTAATAGTGTAAAGAAGTTTTATATTGTTAATCAATTACAAATCATCGTTAGTATGACTTTTAGACTAATTGTTACAAAAGTCAATGAACTTACTATATTTGGTAGATTGTTATTGAATAATAATGTTTTATTGAAAAAGATATTCTTAGAAAAATTACTTATATACCAAAATAATTATATTAAAATCAAATGTGAAAAACTTTTATATGTAGAAAACATATATAAACATTTCTAAGAATATTTATGATTAATCAAATGGATTTTAATCACACTTACTAATCATAATTTTCAACATCATAATTTTTAAGAATTATGATATCTATGTATTAATTCCTTTTCTAAACGTAGAAAGAAAATTTTTTGTGATTTTTAAAAAATTTTAAATATTAGACTATTTTTATTTTTATTTATTAATTATAATCCGAAAAATCAAAAAACTAAGTCTTCCTTTACCTAATCACACATTTTAAATTTTAGATTTCAATAGAAAAAACCAGTGAGTAATTATATGTCATCATGACAACAAATGAGACCTAATCACATTATTTATTAATCACAGACTCATTCCATTAAAGGCTTAGATGTTAGGCCTACACATTCTCCCACCTAATTAATATTAGGTGTCTAAAACCCATTACCAATTAATCACATTATTAGTGAATTTAAGTATCATCTAATGGATCAAAATATTAGTTCGTTTTTAGAAAAAAAAAACAAAATGGCCCACAAGAATTTATAAGAAAATTCTTACGTTCTCCTACTTGGGCAAAATCAATTGTGTACTTTGTAACTTGAAAAACATTTTCGAAAACAACTCTCGAGCTAATAACATATAGTGGTCCCAAAACTTATGATTCCAAGATACAACACCTAATTAAAACTCTACCAACAAAAGTTAAGTAACATTGAATCATAGTAGTAATTTCATCCCTCATTAGTTACAAATATTACCGACTTCATCAACTAGTCATCAACGTGGAGTGTAACAAGAAAATGATGTGCTAATGTGACCAAACAACCATATTATCATTTTCTCCATCAGTCCTTAATTTCTCTCAAATGCCTAAAAGCCAGAGAAATTACATGGTTTACAATGAAATTATCATGCCTCAACTCTAAAATGACATCGACTATGGGTACAATAGTCCTTATGACACCAAGTTTTAATATCATGTCTCAGCTCCAATACGGCATTGACCATTGACATAATGGTCCAATGACACTAAGTTTTAATATCATGCCTTAACTCCAATACAACATCAACTACTGACATAGTAATCTTAATGACATTGAACTTCAATGATTTCACATTTCACATATATATACAGAGATGTATCATAATAAATCTATCTCATTTATTCATTAAGTCAAATGTAAAACATCATTAATTCATTATTTCTTAAAATTCAAAATAAGGGTCCAACAACACAAAAGAGGAAATAACAAAATTAAAGCTCCCACTATCCAAACATATCAAAAGAACTCATAATGCCCATGTTTCTCAACACGCCTTTGGAAAACAAAGGGCCTAAGTCCCTTGGTTAAGGGATCAACTAACATAGAATCTTTGTCAATGTGCTCCACCACTATAGAACCATCTTTCACTCTAACAATCAAGTAAGTAAGCTCTAAGTGCTTAGATCCATTAGAAGCTTTATGGTTATTTGTATAGAACACTACAACACAGTTATAACAAAAAATCCTTAATGGCCTAGCAATGGACTCCATAATGCGAAGTCTTATCACAAGATTCCTCAACCAAAACTTCTGTTTCAACTAGAACAATTTAAACCTTAATCTCAATTGGAACAATTTTCGGAACACTAACAATAGGAACAGATAGTGGTAAAGAAATAGTCACAGTCAAAAGAACCTCAGTTTCATTGGACTGAACAATAGAATCTTTAATGTGATTTAGTTAAAACTTAAAGGTAAGAATATGCTATCACGGTAGTAATAAGGACGTGAGTCCATATATTGTAGCCAAGGGACTAGTATGTCAATTTTTGAAAAGCCTTGGTATAGATTAGACAATCAAAATTAGAAAAATTTGAGTAGAAGTAAAGCAAAAACAAGAAAATGATAAAGAAAGATTGTTTTTATTTATTTATTTTTGGAATTAAAGGTTCTGCTTTAGTTATGTTTTTCCCTATTGACCTCAATTTTTGCAATTCTCTTACCTCACCTTGGTGCGTTATTGATTATATTTCTTAATGTTATTAGGGACCTGGTCTAGCACCCCTAATATTCTTTACCTTACGATGATTTTTATTTGGTAATTTAAAAACACATACTTCAGTAAGTTGAAGGTCCATAGAAGCCACTATTGCTAATTGAATCAGAAGCATAGAGAAAAGGTTGGTCATACAATTCCTCTAAACTCAACTATCTTATGGTTCCACCAACTAATTAAGATGCGGTCGCCTATAATTAGTTAATTAACATGTAGACATATTCAAATAATAAGATAATTCAAGCAGTGAAGACAACTACACCATAACCCTTAAAAATAAACCTAACTACCCATACACATGCTGAAAAGATAGGCAAACATAGTTAAAAAAGGGAAAACTAGAACCCATAGAAACTTGGGGTTTCTCTCCTTTGCTCTATGTTGTGCCTTTTACCTTATGTTCAAGTGTCCTTCCAAGGAGTTTTGAGGGTGAGGGGACCACCTGGATGGATGGAGATGGTGAGTGGAATAACATGTGTCAGGAATGAGTTCTACAACTGTCTCTTTTTATATTGTGCGAAGTGAGCCTTTTTGCAAGGGATTATAAATTTTCATCTTAACTAGGAAACCCCAGACTCAAAGATGGTTTAGGTTGGGTTTTCTTTTTGTCCAAAATTCAAAAAGAGTTTAAGGAACAAATTTACTAGGAACTATGTTAAGAATATGGCCATTTTCAAGGCTTCACCCTCATAGATATTATGGCAAGTTACATCTACTCACCATGTTTCTCATTATATCTTTAAGTATCCTATTACGACTTTTGGCTACACCATTTTGTTTAGGGCTCCCAAGCATGGTATATTGTGGACTATTCCACAATCTTTGCAAGTATAAGGAAAATAGTCTCATATGCTGTCTTGTAACATCATATTTACCATAATACTCTCCACCATGGTCAAACCTTAAAATCTTGATGATTTTTTCCACTTCAGTTTTAAAATATTGAAAATTTCAAGTGTGTTAGATTTTTCTTTAATCAAATAAAGATAACCATATTGAAAAAAAATCATCAATGAATGTAATGAAAAACTTATTACCACAAATTGTAGGAATGATATGACATGTATGGATGATCTCTAAGAGATCCAAACTTCTAGTTGCACCTTTCTTTTTTGCTCTTTGTAAATTTTTCTCTAATACAATCCACACAAGTAACCAAATAATCAAAATTCAAAAAATTTGCCTTAGTCAATCTTTCAACCTTTTTCCTAAAGATATGACCTAAGTGCTTATGCCATAACATAAAAGATTTTTCCTCAATCGTAAATCTTTTAGTAGTAGAATTCTCAACAACTAAAGATGAATGAGTATTATCAGAAGGCAAAGACAATTTTTATAAATCATCCACTAAAGACCAATAATTTGAGAGTTTAACATCAAATTTATTTTCCTATCACCAAGAGTAAAATTGAAACCAAGTTTGTCTAAATAAGAAACATAAAGCAAATTTCTCCTAAAAAAGGTACATAAAAGGTATCCTTTAAAATCAATTCAAATTCATAACCTAAAACTAGGGTAACATTTCCCATTGATTCAATGACTTCTTTAACATCATTTCCTAACTTGAGTTCAATTTTTCTTAAATTTGGTTCTCTCAATATTTTGAACCCCTTTAAAGATCCACAAGTATAGGTTGTAGAAAGAGTTAATAAGGACATATAATACAACAAGATATAGCTTAAGACTTAACATATTATCAATAATGAGATCAATATAATAGTACATTCACCTTTAGGTAGAATGCACTAAGGTTATAGCCTTGACCAAAACCTTATATGGGTCAATCCATGACACATTGGATTTAGAAAGTTATCCTTTTTTAGCAAACAAATTCCTTAGCCCATTGTGTTCCCAATAACCCCATCACTTAAATTCATCAATAAGGCAAAACACATACTTTAGAACATATTACAAGACGAGATATAACTTAAAAACAATTTATCATAGTGAGGCCAGTGTACTAATACATTCCTCTTTGGGCATAATGCACAAGCTAATGTCACAACTTGATTCAAAACCTCATATGAGTTAATCTATGAACATATACTAAGCTTAGAAAATTGTTCCCTTTAGATACACAAATCTCTTAACCTAATATACTTTTTAACAACTTCATCAATTCTTAACTTTTAACCAAAAACATACAACAACCTCCTTTGGGCAAACAATCACATGCAAAGATAAAAAACATTCCTCAAACTTTCAGAAATATTCATGAACCAATACAAGTGGTCTCACTTTGGCAATAATAACTTGTAGCAATCTACGAAAATTCTTATAGAGGAATCAATTTTGTCTTGTCTAAAATCACGACTCAGTTAAACAGGAAAACACATCATTAAAGGAGCACCCTTACTAGTTACATATAAAAATTGGAAATAAAAGAAACTGTGTATTGATTGAATTTTATAATATAATTTCTAATCTCCATTTTTATATGGTAAATGTCAACTACCTAAAGATATTATAACCAATAACAAATTAAAAGATAACTAGATAATATGTGATATTCACGATTTTCTAACGAGATATTTAAATATTTGTAACCACTTAATCTAATAAGATATTTAGATGTTTGTATCATCTAAATGAGTTACCTAATATATCTTATAAGATATTTACAATATCTCCGATAATAAACTATTAACAACATTCCTTACATGTTTTGTATTTAGACCGTCTTGAAAAATCTATTAAAGCATCTCAATTTTATATTATTACAAAATAAAGATGAATTACAAATTGAAAATAATGAAAGAAGATAATAAATGAATATACAGTAGCAATCTTAAAATGCACGTAAAAACATATATTTAGTGTAGTCAAAGTACAATGACATATAACTATCTATGTTACAACTTGGTGAACTTTGTAAAATCGCAACATATCATAATGGCAACAACTTTTAAACTAAAAAAAATTCTTACACAAATCAATTTTATCTTATCCAAAGTCACGACCTAGTCAAACAAAAAACTGCATCACTAAAGAAACACCCTTAATGTTTTGTAATTAAACAATCTTGAAAAACTATTAAAACATCTTAATTTTAAATTCTCACAAAATAAAGATCAATTAAAAATTGCCAACAATAAAATACGATAATAAATATACAATAGCAATCTTAAAACACCCATAAAAGCTTTGGCATAATAAAATTACAATAACATAAATTGGTTTACAGCTATGTGAACTTTGTAAAGTCACAATATATCAAGATACAAAACAACGTTTTATTACTGATCTTTCAGCAAATCAAAAGCAAGCGCAAAGTAAATCAAAGTGCCAATCAAAATGTAAGCCTAAATATATAGTAAGTAATTGCACAATCACACATGTTTAATAACATCAACCATTGAATCTAAATTCAATTGAAATCATATAAACAAGCGCAGCGAAACGTAATCATTTTAATTGAAATTAATATAACAACATTATTAATTACAAATCCATCAGCGAAATAGCCCAGCAACAAAACAATTTCACATTCACATTCACCTGAATCAATATTAACAACACTAATTTTTTTTTAATAAAACATTGGAATAAGTCCCAACATCCAATAGCATGCGAAAATTGTTGCGTGTGAACGTGCAGTGGCATAATATCGAGCACAATGGAAAAGAAATTTCATCAAACTTTGAAATATATTTTTTTAAAGACATGTTAACATACATTTATATTTGGACACATTTAACGCAAAAAAATATACAGTAATAAAAGTTAGTTCACTGGTTAAGTGTTTTCAATTTACCTTGTGAATCTGTGTTTAAATCCCTACATAGTAGGCTTTAGCTTCCTTTCATTGATTTTATTTTTGTAATTGCATAATCATAAAAAGTAGTGTACAACAATCGCAAGCAACCATATAAAGAATGGTAACAATTCATTTAAATTAAAATGGCAAAATCACGCGCTATAACAATAGCAACTAAAAAAGAAATGTAATCCATATCAAAATCAAGCCAGCAATTAAAATACCATAACAATGGCGCATAATTTGCGTATCAACATAGGAAGCAGCATTCAATTGAAATTAATAACAACAGAAACAAATTGGAGATGTAGGATAGCGGCCAAAAATTTCGACCACTAAAAGATATAAATGCAGTACAAAATAACAATTGAAACAAAATTTTGTTGCTGAAGCTGTGTAGTGTAACTACAGAAAATTTCAAAAAATTGTATGTTATATTAAAGTTCTTGTTGCATCAACTCTATTTAATAGAAGGTTTAACTATCTTCTTTGAAATGAGTTTTTTTTTTTTCATGGCATGCTTCTCCTTTAAGGAAAAATCTTTCCAGCCATATATTCAATAGTGGCGATAGAGTATCCGTTGAAGAGATCTTTATCGATAAATTAGGAACCAACTATATATACAGATGAATTTAACATCACATTTAATTTAAAATCTTAGAGTATTAAATATACAATGTATATGAATTTTTATCATTTATATGTTGCTCAACATGCTTATCTTTATCTAGTGTATTTTGTTTTTCCATAAATAAAGAAATATATTGAGAAAAGGAGTACAGATGCTCCAACTCTTATACAAGGATTAAAAAGGCCTACACTAACTACATGAAAAACATAATTAAAAACAATTCTGAGGACAACATCTATCTAAAAAGAAAAATTTTGAACACCCAAATGCACAACCATATATATCACTGCCAAAAAATTGTTCTATGATAAAAAAAATCCATAACAAAATAACCCAAAACCATTTAAACCTCCAAATGACAACGTCAATTTTATCACGTTGAACGAGTATTTTGTGACAACGTCAATTTCTTTTAAAGGAAAACATTCGTACTACAATGAAGTTAATGAAAAATTCCTGCATGATAAGTATAAACTCAACTTTACAATAAAAAAAATACAACTAATAAAATAAAAAACATCAACATGTTAAATAAGATAAAAATAAAAACAACCTAACAAATAAGGTAAAAAAAATTCACGATCCTTTTCACCATTTATGCGACCATATATTGTGTTAAACATAGAGACAACAAAAATATTGATGTAGAACTTCCTTTATTTGTTATAGACAAAGAAAAAAAAAGACTTTAAAGAAGGGGCTAAAATTCTTGATCAACACTTGGCTTCAAGCTTCCCTGAAGAGGACACATAAAAATGAGGAGGAGGAGGGGATTTTAAACTCTAGGCAGTCAAGGGGTGAGTTATTTATAGGCCTTAGTGGCTAGGTTATTAACCTTTGGTCATTAGGGGTTTTTAGGGACCAATGGTCCATAGGAGTTTCATAACCTCTTGAATAAAAGTAAGTTTACAATCATGAGGTTGAGGGGTTTCGAGATTTCTCTAAAATTCTAATCGTTTAGTGTTTTGTTTCGAAAAATGTGTCATCATACCAAAAAAATGCTGACAACATTGATCAAACTCTATTCACTAGGAAGTGTTTAAGGATACTACTAAACAACTCAAGGTCACAACTTGACTCAGGTAACCACTTTAAGAAAAAATTCGCCTTAGTATGTTTGTTTTTGGCTGTTCTAGCCATTTCTCGAGAAACACACAACCCAAAATTTTCTTAATTCCTTTTTAAAAAAACTTAAATTTTAATTATCCTTTTAATTATTCAATTACTTTAGTTAAACAAAGCATAAAACAAATAATATTATAGTTTCTGTTTTTTTTATAGTTAAGATGAAAGAGACTTGATACTTTACATTGACTTGCTTATTTACTTGAGAAAGCTAAAGAAGGGATATATATATTCCCTTTTTGTCAAACGAAATATTGTTTCAGAATGTCTATATCACAAATGAACTCTAAGGCATTCTTGGACGGTCTAAACATATCATATATCTTTATTAGATAGATATAAAAAAATCAAATATTTCTAATAAGATAAAAGATAAGCATTTATGATATCGTCCAAATGGCACTTT
Organism: Mucuna pruriens; assembly: GCA_025330945.1. NCBI lineage: Eukaryota > Viridiplantae > Streptophyta > Magnoliopsida > Fabales > Fabaceae > Mucuna > Mucuna pruriens. The sequence goes on along the minus strand of JAENHJ010000271.1, from coordinate 1,850,886 downwards.
GGACGTTTTTTTTATAAAAAAAACAAGTTCAAATGCATCCATAACAATTTTAACATATTGATGATACAAATAATTTTGGATAGTGATCAATATCAAAGAAAACATATTTTTCTATATAGATAGTTGAATATGTAATACATTGTTAGTATATATATATATATATATATATATATATATATATATATATATATATATATATATTAATTCTTGTTATCATCAAAATATACTTAGGATAAATACTTTCACATTTTGGTTTTAATAAATTATAGTGTTTAGTAAAATTATATGTTGAAGTATCTAATAAATGTAAATAGACAAAAATAGACATATTTATATGATATTTTATATAAATTGTAATTTTATTTTAGGTTAATTAGTATAATGATTAATATATCTTGAAGTATAATATTAAAAATAATAGACTAAATAATCTAAACAATATAATAGTTAAAATAAATAATGTAATATAAAAATATTCATAAAAATTACATAAAAAATAAAATAAACACATAATATCTCAATATCAATATTTTGAAGTATAATGCTAAAACAATAAAATAAATATTATAGATAGTATAATGGTTAAAATAAATAGTAATATAAAATATCTAAAAAATAATAGTAATAAAATAAAATAAATCTATTATCTATCGTTGTCAATATATTATATAATAGGTGGGTAAAAATAATAATACTCTTGTATAGAAAAAGATGAAAATAATAAATCTTACCTTATAAATGGAAGAAGAAAAACAAAACAATAATAAAAAATTCTTACCTTGTATAGAAAAGGATAAAAAAGAAATTCAATAAATATTGTAAAGATAAAAGGAGAAATTTATGAAAATAATAATATTTATTTTTTATAAAACTTAAATATATAATATTATAATTAATATCAATATTATTGATGTTGTTGTTTAATTAATATTTTGTTTCAGTTTTGATTATTTGTATTGATAATAAATATACCAAAATTACAGTTGGTTCGAAGACTTAAACTTTTTTTAAACAAAATTTTATATTTGAACTATGTGACTAAACAAATTATTGAAATAAAATATTAATTTTAACTAAAAATAATACATACCATATTTATAATATTTTATTTTTATTTTAATCTTTTAATTTTTATCATATATATGAGCTTGACACATCTTGCAAAATGGTGACAGCCGGCCATGCAATATGATGTTAAGAAGAAAGAAAATCGAAAATCTATAGAAGCCATTAACATAAAATAAGATATTTTTCGGTGACATTTAAAGTTCATTGAGATAAGTATGTTCATTGAGATAAGTATATTTTTTCCTATATTGACGTAAAAAAAACTTATCGCTACAAAATTTAAATGTCACTATCAAGTGTTGTTGTAAAATGTTTATTTTTTCCAACAACTCATTTGTTATTAAAAAAAAATCGTTACAAATAACTTTTTTTTTTCTTGTAGTGTGATAAGTATTATCTTGCTCCTTCACTTACATAGAATGTTGAAAAACTTTTCTGACTTAAGCACTTTTATTTTAGTTGTATATATAGAGGGTAAGTCAAATCAATAATAATTAAGTGAATATAAAGTGTAAAGAGTAGTTAGTGGAACAAGAAAGTTAGAACGTAACTAAATATCAAGGTGCTACTAACTGGCCCATACTGATAAATCTGATTTAACAATTGATATTAGTGCCTGAAATAATTTGGCCGCTAATAGCGATTAATTTTTCTACTAAATATGAAAAATTATACAGGTTTCGATGGTAGAAAATAATAATTCAACTCTTCAATTAATAAATAATAAAATTAAAAAGAAAACAATTTAACATTTTCAAATTATTTATTTATTATCAATAATTCTAGTATGGTAACACTAGAACCAACTTAATGTAGATATATTTATTATCAATATAATCATCAACATTGAAATAAAATATTAATATTAATATTAATTAAATAACAATATCAATGAGATCTATAATCTTATATATATTCAAGTTTCATAAAAAATAAATCTATTTTTTATTTCATAAATACAATTTTATCTAATTTTCTTATAATTTTTATAAATTTTAAAATATTTTATATTATTATTTAATAATAACATGACACATTTATTTATTTTGCTCTAATAACAATCCTGAACTCTAGTGGACAATTCATGGACACCTAACGGATAGGTCATTGACCAATCACACCTGGACCTCTACTGGACAATCCAGCAAACCCAAACAATCCTAGACACTTATAGGACAGTCCGGTAGTCAACCTTATGGCAGCCCATAGGTCTAACCCAATTGTCAATCCCAGCATGGATGAACACAAATAAAGAGGGGGCAACTGTGGGACCCCGAAACCGTCCGGGACTAAGTCTACACCAAGCCTCCACAGGACCTACCATGACCCGCATCAAAGAGGAGAAAATCATGGATTATGGAGGCTGAGAAAATCATGGAATAATGGATCCCAATATCATGGAGAAAATCATGGGATTATGGAGGCTGAGAAAATCATGGGATAGTGGATCCCAATATCAAGGAGAAAATCTTGGCATAATGGATCCCAAAATCAAGGAGAAAATCATGAGATTATAGAGGCTACCAAAGTGTACTAAAGGCTTCAAGATGAAGAGAAAGGGACTAGAAAATTTTTAGCAGAAATTGAGAGAAGGAAAAAAGAGGAATTTTTAAGTGGAGACTCTAAGAAAAAAGCACGAAAATCATAAGGAGAACTGAAGGAAAGGTTGAACCTTTGAGAAAAGGAGGAGAAAAGGAGGAGAAAACAGAAAAGCTGACGATAGCACAACGGAAGTCACGTCGAGAATCCAGAGCGAGGCAGAGAAACGGGAGGAAATATTGGATCAAAGTCAAACAACAGCATACGCCTCTGGATACCAGGTTAGTAACATAAACACATAGCATGCCTTAAGGTGAAACACTAGAAAACTCTCCCCCCTTCCTTAGAGGAAACAGAAACCCTAGTCACCTAGCCCTTCTCAATCGGGGCTGAGTCCATCTTGGCCTCAATTAGCTCTCAATCGGGGCTGAGTCCATCTTGGCCTCAATTAGCTAAAACGAAATAGACTCTCCCTTGAGAACCTCCTATCGTTAGCACCGAATCCATCCCGACCTTACACATTGACAAACCCTCCACTCAGATCCCTTAGCCACCAAGGCTGAGTTCATCTCGACCCTAAATATGGCTAAGTTGCTTCCCTTGACCCAATAACCGGCCATAACTACGTGGACTTTGACTCCTCTAAAGTTGAAGTACGTAGGCACAGGAAGCACACTCCTATCAAGTCTTTTATTAACTATTATTGACTTAATCTTCTACTTTTAACTGCAAATCATCTCATATTTTTCTGTTCGTAGCGACTTTACTTATAATTGACTAAGTTATCTCACTGTGTCTACTAAAAATTACCGTCAAACCCTTTTATTAGTAACTGACAAATCTTCTCGTTTTTTTTATTGAATTAAAGAAATGCCCTTATAAAACTGGTTAAAAAAAAAACACTTTCATACATAAAATATACTTGTACAAAAAGTCTTATTTAGCTCACTCTAAGTAGATAAGTAAGAATGCAAACATGTAATTTGTCATATACAAAATTTTGACTTTATTAAAAAAATAGTTTCCTTAAGCATTAATTTAAATGAGTTTAAAAAGATAAAACTTAAGATTAATTTGTTTAACTTTTTTACTATCTAACTTTACTTACATTTGATATGTTTTTTTTTTAATTAAGTTTTGTATTCGTAAAACTTTTATACTTATATTTACTTGTAAAAAGGACTTACTTTCTTTTGTATTTAATTATGCTTTTAGTTTTTATAGTTTATCAAATGGATGATTTTAGTTAGAGGTGTAAAAGGGTTGTAATCTTTCACGAACCTAATCAACCCAACCCAACCCTATAACATTTCAATGTGTTGGATTGGGTTATTAAGTTAACTTGGATTTATTTTATCTTACCCAATTATAATTTGGATTTGGTGTAAGATTATTAAGTTTCAAACCCAATCAATCTAACCCGATCATTTTATAATAATACTAATAAAATTATAATTATTCATTGATTGTATTAGATATGGATAGTTGGACGTGTATTTTAATTTAAGCATGCATTTGAATTTTTAATAACATAACTAATTTCTCACTATGCTTGAGTTTAAGTAGTATATTTTTAAGTCATTCTAAACTTCTTGCATAATATACATAATCATTTTGATTATGATATAATTGTACATAATTATTGTTTAGCTAGTTTTTTTCATATTTGAATGTCTTAATTTTGAATGAAATGAATTAATTAGGTACTTTATTTTTTATTTTTTAAAATATATTATTATTTTATCTAATTGATCTAATTACCCAACCCAACCTAACTCGATTAAGGTTGGATTGGATTGAATTGAGTTACTTAACAAAAAAAAATGTAAATCCAACCCAACCCAACTATGTTTCATTAGGTTAGGTCCTAATTTTAGTCATTATTGTTTCAATTACTCAAATAAATCCTTGTATAATAAAATTCAGTCCACTAGTTAATTTATGGTCAAATTTCAACATCATTAGCTTGAGATGAATATTGAAGATATTTATTTGTTTAACTTATTTACTATCTAACTTTACTTACATTATAGATGTTAATTTTTATCAAATTTTGTGTCGATAAAGTTGTTATAATTTCTTATATTTACATGTAAAAAATACTTACTTTCTTTTAGGCTTAATTATGGGTGATTTTAGTATCATAGTTTGAATTACTCAAATTAAATCCTCATATTTTTTTTTTAAATGATAAAATTTAGTCCAACACTTATTTTACATGTTACTGTGACACTTGAAAATTATTTTGACAAATTGAAAAATGTGTTCAAGGTATGATTTGAATTCAAAACCTAATGTCTTTATAACTTTGATAAGAAATGTAGCAATCCATTGTCGCTGCTACAAAATGTTAAATACTATAATATGCGGAAGTTAATTTTAATGAAAATCTTATATTTAATTTGCTTATATAAAAGAGGATAATTTTTTGCATATCATACACAACTTATTTTTATGCATATAGAACACATACTAAAAATATAAACAACATGCATGCCAAAGTTTAGTTACACATGTGGGTTATAAAAATGTCTAATTCACCTAGCACTTATATCGAATTATCCAAACATACATCAAAAGGGGTTGGGGTACAACACTCACGCACATGAGCTAGTGAATAATAACTATTCAAAACTATTCAAAACACACAACTACTACGATGAGAGTCTAGAGAAGGAAGCCCTACAAGCTCTTGAACCACCCGCATGATGTGTGTGCACCCATCTTCTCAAAAGCCTTAGCATATGCTCCTATTAACATGTAGTTTGAAATCATTGTAGTCGTATATATACAACACATAAATATAAGAGTAAGTTATTATAAGATTATTCTTACATCTAAGCAACAAGATACTAAAACAACATTCATCATATACACGATTAAAATATTACACAATCCATATATATATATATATATATATATATATATATATATATATATATATATTTTTTATTATGCTTATATGAGAATAATCACCATCTCAACATCATTACAATTCAACAATCAATCGTCATCATGCAATAATGATGTTAGTCATGTAATACTATCCTAACACAACTCCATGAAGACTTTTACCAATTGAGCGATCCATACTAACACATTCTTTAACATAATTGTGAACGTTCATAGCAGACCTCTTGGTCTCTACTACCAGTTATCAAGGAAGTCGTGCCCAAATCAATAGATAAGATAGGTAGTTAGTCATGATAGATATATGTGGGTAGTGGTTCATTACAACACAAAGTTTGCAATGACCTTAGACCCCTATGGAATTGCCTGTTTCCTTATCCCAAGACCTCACTATCACCCATCTCTTATCTAACACTAGACTAGAAGACTCAATCTAGATAGCCAACCAAGCTTATGTGCATGCTCACAACACAGTTATTGTTGCTAAACTTATGCACAATGTATACATGTCACGTCATCCTCAACAACAACTTCAACTTATGCAAACAACATCAATACTTAGTTCCCTTGTGGCCACTATCTATTATACTCAACCTCAAAGTGCTAAGCATCAATAACACAACAAAGTAAAGGTTTAATAATCAACTCTATGAGTAGGGGCTATGGGTACATCATACTTCAAACATCATGCATCGTTTGCTATTATACAAAGAAGAGACATTTTCAATTCTTATGAACTTTATCTTAATTAGTATTAATTTCACTTTAGTCTTTTATACCCATCTGAACCATAATTCATCTTTTACAACATCTCAATCAAACCTTTAATACATAAAATAAATCAAATATTTCAGTTCTCCAACCTAACAAGTTTTCTCACTACTAGTGGATTTACTTAATGAGAGGGATCGTTTACCTAGCAAGAGCCTAACCTCGCCCAACAAATAAAGTTTTAAGTAGCTCTTGATATGTTTAGTCACCCAGCAAGCCAACCCACAATGGTTTAACTCTTAAAACCTCACAATCCTTGCTCAATGAGAACACCTCTTTACTTAGCCAAAGGAGTCTGAGAGCACCCTCTAAGGACTCTTACTTATTCATTCAGTGAATGGGATTGCTCACTCAGCAAATGAAGCCATAGAGACTTACTTTATACTCACCACTGTACCTATCTTGCTCAGCAAAGGTGCCTTTTTGCTCGACGAAAGAAGTCACAAAGAGCCCATTGAAATCTCACATCTTATTTACTCAATAAATGGGAGGTCTCGCCTAGCGAATAAAGTCACAGTAACTTTATACTCTTATGTCTAATCACTCAACCAAACTCTAGATTCGGCCAACTAGACGCTAGATTCGCCTAGTTAAAAGCTAGAATTTAGAGCTATCTAACCAAACTTCAACATGTTAATGTGTTCTTGAGCTTTCGCCTAGCGAGAGAGGCTTTCTTAGCAGAAACTCATGTTTTCTATAATCTACCCAGAAAATACAAGGTCGCTCAATGAGAATATCCTCTCACTTAGTGAACCTTTAACAGAAACCCAAAAAATGAGTATTTTTCTAGCCAAACATGGGACTCGCCTAGAGAGAGACATTGGACAGCAACATGCAAATCATCTAAAAATCATCGAAACTCAATCAAATCATCATATATCTCAATCAGCAACTCCAAATTAACATATAATCAAATTTTAAACGTCAAAATAACAACAAATCTCACATACAACCATAGATTTATGGTCAATTCAACAATTTCTTCAAAAATCTCAACTTTTCAAAACTTGTAAAAATGGTTACCAAACTCTACTCAAATTTCATGCATGTCATTCTAGACATATAATCACTTACATATAACAACATAACAACCATATTTAATCATAAAAATCACACAAGGTAAAGCTTCTCTTACTTGTTATAGACTTAGGATAGGAAAACTTTAAGGAAGGAGGTGAGAAAGCTTGATCAACAATGGAGCTTCTCTTAGCTTGGAGAAGATGAACGAAAATCAAAGAAGGGGGAGATTGCTTCGGGTTTCTAAAACATTAAACAGCCAAGGTGCACACCTACACATATATGTATGTAGGGTTGAGAGGTGGGGTCATTGTCCAATGGATTCTTGGGATTCTTTGGACCATTGATAAATGGGATTTGGTTGCCCATTGGATCTTAAGGGTTTTGGGGTTTTGTTATCCTTTAGGTAATAAGAGGTAATAGTCGTCTGGTGTTTTGTCTCAAAAGACATGTCGTTGCACTAAAAAGCATGTCAGCGACATTGGTTCGGCTTTACTCAATTAGGAAGTGATTAAGGACACTGTATATTATCTCATTGTGATAACCCAACTCGGATAACCATTTTTAAGAAAGTGATAAATCGAGATTTTGTATGTTAATTCTACGCTTTTTTAGGCAAATTTCTTAGTATTTTTTACACATATCATGCATAAGTCATTTTTTCTTAAGTTTAATATAACATAGATACACAAGCAAAAAAAATAAGGAAAAAATATAACAAAAATCGATATTTTCAGCCAAAGAAAAAAAAGCCCACGATAGAGGCTCACTTCACACAATATAAAAGGGAGTAGCCAAAGAGTAGAAATGAGACATCTCAGAACATCCTAATCCATGTCATTGCATTCATCATTCCTTAATACCACACAATTCATTCTCTCCATCCTTCCAATGTTTCTCTCAATTTCGAGGCTCCCTAAAAGGCACCTAAAGGCATTGGCAAGGTGAAAAACGTAGTATAGAACGGAGGAGTGAAACCCTGAACTTCTATGGGTTTTTGATTTTCCTTCTTTGTTTGTTTATGTTCATTTTTAGTTTGCTTGTCTTTTATCATGTGTACGAATAGTTAAATCGTTTTTAGGAGTTATGGTGTAGTTTGTGCTTAGAACCCTTGTCTATTCTTTCTTTTGAATGCAATTTTTGTTTCCTACCTTTTATTGTTTAAATTATCTTATTGTTTTGACTATTATTGCATATTTAATAAACTAATTAGTGGTGACCATACTTTAGTTGGTAAAACTTTAGAATAATTGGGTTTAGGGGAATTGCATGACTAACATTTTTCCATAGACTTTTTATTTAACTAGTAATGGTCAACTTCTATAAACCTAAAGTTTTGTTAAGTATGTGTTTCTAAATTAGCAAATAGAAATCATCCTAAGATAAAAATTAGTAAGGGTACTAGACCAAGATCCCTAGTAGAATTAAGAAATAAAATCAATAACATAAGGATGTAGAATAAGAAAGTTGCACAAGACTAAGGTTAAGGGGAAAAAGTATAAATGGAACAAAAACTCTTTATTCAAATAAGACTAAAATCAATTCTTCTTTTCTATTCTATTACTTTTCTACTTTATTTATTTATTTTATTATTTTCACTACACAAATTTTTTCCAAAATTGATTGTCTAAACTATACAAATTATTCTTGGAAACTGTCATATTAGTCTTTAGGTACGATATTTGGACTTGTGTCATTATTATTACTATAATGGATACACTTGTCCTTAAACGTTTTTCAAATCACATCAAAAAACTTACCTCAATAAGCGTGCTTCTGACTGTTTCGGTCTTTTCTCGATATTTTATTGAAAAACGCATAACATAAATTTTTTTAAGCTTTTTCAAATTATACTTTTAATTATTTAATCACTTTTAATTAAACACTTAACTTATTTAATATATGTTTGAAAAATATATTATATAACTTAAATATGTGATACTTTGTAACATTATAAATTAATAATATATGACATAATTAAAACTTAACTGTTTTGTATTAAATAATTTTTTATAAAATTATTTTGTTTTAATTTCTTATATTTTACTTAAATATTTTTGTATAAAAATATTATTATTGATTTAATTTTGACTAAATTTCATTAATTTTAAAAATATATAAATTTAATTTAAACAATTGAAATTATAGAAATTAAAATCATTCATTTATTTATATAAATTTAACCGAAAAATTGAGGTCCACATGTTGAAAAAGATAAACCTTAAGATTATCTTGTTTAACTTATTTACTTACATTATTGATATTAATTTATTAAATTTTGTTTGATAAAATTTTAATTCTTCCGTATATTTACTTGTAAAAAAGACTTACTTTTTTTAATATTATTTATTCTTTTTAAATTTTAACTCTCACAATAAAATTTATAAATATAAAATAAAAATATTTTTTTATAAAAGATTATCATTAGAATGACTTGTATGGATTTATATAATTTTAATTTTTCTATAATATATTATATATACATATATGTGTGAGCATGCGCACGTAAACACATATGTGTACATATGTGTAAATGAGTTATTTATATATTGTTATTGTCGAATTTATCACTTAAGTTTGATTTGTTTAAATAATTAAATTTAATTTTAATTTTAAATTTATTTATTTAATTGAAAAAAAATAATTAAATATTTAACGAGTCAAATTTCAATAATTTACGGATAACTTATTTCATTTAAACCTTTACTTCGCACTAGATTACATGAATTTGAGTTTTTTTCAATTAAAAAAAAATATATAATTTAATCAATACAAAAACTCATTAAGGAAACAATTATATTGTTTTTTAATTTAAAAGATTAATTACCATACAATTTTTAGTTAAAAATATTTCTAAAAATTAATTCAACTATTCATCCAATATTTTATTGACATTGTTTTTTATTATTTTACAAGAAAGTATTAAATAAAATATAAATGCTTAAAGAGTTAAAATATATTTAATATTTTTGTTTAATAAATAACAAAATTAGGAAGAAAACAATTTATGCTATTTTGAATTATTTATTTTATGATTTAAATATTCCATATTAGTAACATCACAACATTAGAACAAAACTTAAGAGAAAAATATAAGTCCTATTATAATTCTATTTTTTTTTAATAACATTACCCGCATGAAAAGAATTTTTTAATAACATCACATTAGATGAAGGAAAAAAAAAAACACAATCGAGTAAATGTGCACCCACCACACCACAGTTCCACCCGTCGGGCCGAGAGATAGCCAGCAGTGACCATTTTGCATGATGTTGCTATAAATACTATTTTCGGTTAAAATTAATATTTTATTTCAACATTTATTATTAATTTTAAGTTTTTGTAATCTCCTTTGAAAAAACTAAAATTGAAAAAACAAAACATGTTTTATAAAACAAATGAGTCAATGGTTGGTGGAATTAATATCAATTTAAATCATTAAAATTGAGATAAAATATCAATATTAATTAAATAATAATTCCAGTAATATCTAAATATTTTTATTTTTCCTAAGTGGTTTCATCCCCAGAATAAATCGCACCACTGCAATGATCCCAACAACTTCTCTTCTGCATCTTCCTTTTTTTCTTCAAACTGTCTTTCATCTTTTTCTTCCGGTAAGGACTAGGAACACCTCACTTCTGTGCAGACAATGATATGTCTGGTTTTTCCGACATGTTATGCAAATTGATGAATTGTTATGTATGTTTTTTTATATCTTCAATGTGAGTATTCATACAAATATACTAGGGCATTAGAATACTACCCCTTTAGCTAAAAGTCCTTTTTTTCTGTTTCCTCTTTTTGTTGTAGTTGTTTTTGGGGGCAAAGTTAATTGTTTGCCTGGGTAAAGGAGTCTGTGAACTAGTAGTGTGTAATTGATAGCATATCTCTCTATGCGTGTTGTAATTGGCTTTCTGTTTGAATCCGTGGATGACATAGGACTTTTAGAATACTACCTCTTGATGACATTAGAATTCTACCTCTTGATGTTTTGTGTTTTGCATTTTCATGTTTGGATCTGTGAACTGTGAACTGTGAACTGGATTGTACAATGTAAACCTTACATGGTGTCGGTGCAAGAGTGTTCTTGAGGAGCTAATTGATTTCCAGCATTGAGTAGAATTGGCACAAATGTTTTTTTATTAGATAATATGTAGACATTTCATCTCATTTAGACACTTAGGTTATTGCTAATAATTTCATCTATGCAGTTTAGGAGAATAAGAGTAAGAAAAACACTATTTTCTACCCTTTGAAATATTTTGCAGAATTTTTGTACAATGATATGAGTACTTTTTGCAAGAATGTTTATTTATCTCTGATCTTGTTTCCTGCAGATTTGATTCGTCTAAAAGCAATTGACAACGTTGTAGTATCTTATAATGCTGCAATTATATCTCACTGAAGACCAGAAATAGACAAATAAGTAGATAAACAGATTAGCGAAATGAATGGAGGTAGTTGAAGCTGCATCAACCACTGTTAGTTGTTTGATGAGGTGACATGAAGAGTCAGTTAAGGAAAAACTAATGTGGCATTCTTAGGGAGTCCAATGTAGTTGATGTGACAAAGTTATAAATCAGTAGCCAAAATTTCTTTATTTTTGTGCTTGTGACTATTGTGATTGTTTGAGGGGTAGCATGCGAGGCGCATACCTGTTTCAAAACTGTCTCACTCAGAATTTTTTATTTTCCAGTGTGACATTTGATGCCTTAAACATTTATACTGTGCAAGGATAGATTTGTGCTCTGAGCTTATCTTTGATCTGATTTTGCCTTATTTTATGTGCTACAGGTCCTAAACCTAAACATATTTGTGATTCCCTCCATTATTTACTTTTGAGATTTGGACAATTCTAAATTAGGTATTTGTGCCATAACGTTTGTCATTGGCTCATTGCTGAATTAATTTGATCAAATTGATGAAGGAATAACTGTCTCACTTGATCTTTTTCACCATGCAGAGTTGGGATGTCTGGGGGAGTAGGTTGATATAGTGATGCATCTCCAGAGAGATTTGAGTAAAGCTGTCTGATGTGCTCTAGACTTTTTACTATGGCGTTAAATGCAAGTTATGACATCGAGCATTCAGATTCCATGCAAAGAATACAGCATGAGCCGTGGCCTCTAGATCCAGTTGATCCAAAGAAGGGAAAGTTTCCATGTTGTTTGGTTTGGAATCCGCTTCCTGTGGTCTCATGGTTGGCTCCCTTCATTGGTCATGTTGGCATTTGCAGGGAGGATGGAGTTGTTTTAGACTTTGCAGGATCATTTCTTATCAATGTTGATAATTTTGCATTTGGTCCAGTGGCAAGATACTTGCAACTTGATCGTAGATTGGTACTGTTTCAATCTCTTGTTTCCCTCTTTCTGTTCAGATTCATCTGTTCCGTCCAAGCATAGCTACATGCATGTTTTGCAATGCAGTTTTATGCCAAATTCAACTAACTTTATTTTTTGTTAGTGATAGGATTTTGGGGGACTACAGAACTTTTATGACCGGTGTAGTTATGTTTGAAACTATTAGGTCAAACATTGATGTATTTTTGGAAAACACCATAACTAACTGTAAAATGGGTTACATTTGCAGCTTGAGATCTCATCTGAATGAGTGTAGTTCCTCTTCAGTATTGAGAATTTCCAGTAAAAAAGAGATAGATACAGAGTTAATGAGTGTATAAATTTTTTTAACCATTTAATTGTTTTGTATGTATCTCTCTCTTACTGGAAATTTCTACTGGAGAGGAGCCAAATTCTATTTGAATAGTAAAAGTTTTACCTTGAGATATATAAATCCTTTATTTCAAAATAAGAAATTCCCTGGCACCCAGGGACTAGTAGAGTAGTTGTCACTGGTAATACTGCTTGAGGTATTAAGCACGTGCAGTAATCCTATGGATGGACCTATATAAAAAGGTAAAAAGGTAAAATTGCTTCTGATTTAGGCCTGTGCAGTAGTCTTTTGGATTGGCCACTATTGGGAGCTCCTGCATGTCATTGGGGTCCTGCTCGATAAATCAAGGGTGTCTTTTTGTTCTACCATTTTTTATGCATAAAAAAAAGAGAAATTCCTTACCTTTTACTCTTCCATATATCTAATTGAATCTGAAATTTTTGTTATTTTACATTACCTTCCCCCGCACTCTATCTTATGGGGCCTCACTCTTGTATTTGAAATTTCTCTCTCCCTCTTATGAGGCCTCACTCTTACATTTGAAATTTTCATTTCTAAATAGATGGATATCCGAAGATGTAGTTCAAATCCATACATTAAGTTTGCAATTGCTCTTTGTACAACCCAGTTATTGGTGCTTGATTCCTCATTCTAAAGATTTATGGTGCTTATGATTGTTTGTAATTCCAGCTGCTAGATAATGGGGCATGCATGCTAAATTTGAATAACTATGTGTTTGCTAACAAGCTTAGATTATTGTCACCCAATTTAGGCTCTAGTTTAATATGGTGATTCAACCTTGATTTTGGAAAAGAAATTCAGTCATAGATGTGTTCACACATTTATCCATAGAATAGAACAATCCATTTGCAAAGCTCTCCCCTTTCCTCTACCTCTTAAAATTTTTGGTTGGTGTCAATTTTCATTGTTTAAAAGTAAAAATTCCCATCTAACATTCTGTGTAACCTGAGATGTTGCAGTGTTGCTTCCCCCCTAACCTATCTGCACATACATGCAAGCACGGTTACCGGCATTCTGAGTTCGGTACTGCAATCACATGGGACGATGGGTTACAGTCGAGTTTGCGGAACTTTGAGAACAAAACTCACAACCTTTTCACTTGCAACTCCCACTCGTTTGTTGCGAACTGTCTGAATCGGCTGAGTTATGGTGGATCAATGAGTTGGAACATGGTGAATGTAGGAGCTTTGGTACTATTCAAGGGGCATTGGGTTGACTTCATGTCAATTGTAAGGTCTTTCTTGCCTTTTGTTGTGGTTGTTTGCTTAGGTGTTTTTGTGGTTGGGTGGCCCTTCATACCGGGGCTACTATCCCTCTCACTACTCTTACTGGGGTGGTTTCTATTGGGTACTTACCTTGTCAGGAACCTTTTAGAGTGCTAGATGGTGTCTTGGTTTGTGTTCCCTCTTCCTCAAGTAACTGGTTTAAATGTTGTTATTGTAACAAGAAATAGTTATCTCTTGTGGAAAGTTAATGAAATAGCTTTTGAAAGTGTGCTTGGTGCTCATTAAACTATGCATTATGCAATGGTACTACCTGGTTGATTTTGTGAGAAATATTAGCAGTTGCAGAGAATGAGAGATTAAAATTGGGAAAGGAAAATTGACTTTGAAATTCTTAAAAGAGACAATCAATTTGAAATTCTTTAAGATATCTTATTTACCATCATATTTATTGGGATTTTATTACCTACCTAAAAATAAAATATAGAAGATAAAATCTGCAACAATAATAAAATTTAAATTAAAACTTATTCAAAATTTAACTAAGGCAAAATCTCATTATTCTAACCTATTTTTACCTTGACATGACATGTGGCATTAAAAAGTTTCGAAGGTTAAGATTCAATTCTTTAAAAAATAATGAAAAATCTTTCTCTTTAGCTATGCCCCTCTCTTGTTCACTGGATGTTGCAGGTCTGAGCTAGTGCCATGCTGTTTGATGTATAATTTATGTTCCCGTTTCTGTTTTATGTCCAATATTGATAAACTTGTTTGAAATTGGACATGCTGAGAAAGCATAGGCAGACAATTTTACTCATTATTGTTTTTGTGGACCTCAATAACTTGGGTCATTGAATAAGTTACTTCTTGTTGTCATGGTAGGTACCAGGTAGTGGGAAATGTTGTAGAATTACACACTAGTGTAGTACTCCATTTCTTTTGCACAAGTTTGGACCTTACTATTTCTTCTTTATGAGTTGATCATTTAAAAGTAATTTTTTTTATAAACACTTATTAAAAAATAAAAAAGAAAAACAAAATAAATTTTGTCATAAATTAAAATTAATTTATTCATAAGTTAATTGGTAAAAATTTTTTATATTAACTTATTTAAAAATTAATTTTAATTTAATACACAGAATAATTTTAGCTTGGAGATATTTGTTTCTTTTTTTTTTCTTCAATAAGTATCTATGAAGAAGAAATTTATTTAAACAAATCTAGAATACAACTTAAAAGATACGATATCACTTTGGAAAAAAATTCTGATCAAACTGTCATTCCTTTATCAAGATATGTTAATATGAATCCTGGCTGACATGAAACTATGGGAAGATTTTTCTGAAAATTTATTTAGGGATATGTTAAGAAAAAATTACATGAATTAAGAATTCGAAAGCAATGAGAACACATTCGAGATTGGTCGATGACGCATTGTTCTTTCAGCTTATTATTTCCAGACAAACAGCTGAAATCGAACCCTATTTTATGTTTGTTCAATAATAAATAGCTATAACGGTGTAATGTTGAAATTTAATAAACTCTGTACCTTCCTTTGTTGTTTAAAATGAGCATATTCGAATTATGAAAATGATAGATAGTACAAAACTAAAACTTGGCCCGCTTATGCCCATCACATAACAAGTAGAAAGAAAGAAATTATATATAAATAGAATTTAATTAAAATATATTATTTATATTATTCAATTATGGATAATCATATAATTAAACATTATTCATTTTTATAATAATTACACTGAAAATTATATTTAAGATTATTTTTAATTTTTTATACTAGGAATCTTTAAAATTAAACTCACACAAATATTTATATAAATGTTGAATACACCAGAGTAGTTAATTTTGACTACATTCATAAATGTTGAATACGAGCAAAAATCAGTTTGTACCGTTTTAAGTTAAACTTATATCTTGGTCAAAGAAATTATACCTATATCATTTAATATTGTATTGAATAATTTTATTATTAGAGAATATAAGTTCATATAAAAGGTTAAATACGTTTTAGGCCTTATTAATGTCTCTATTTAGTTTTAATTTTTGTAAAAGAAATTTATTGTTTTTAAAATTTTTAATATTTTTAGTGTTCTTTTTAGTCTTTATTATTAATTATAGTTAGTTTAGAATTTACATGACTAACAAGATAAAAAAATATTAATTAAAATACAGTAACGAAAAATATTTTAAATTAACATATTTAATTATTTTTAGATACATAATTTAATAAAATAATGTATTTATTATTTTTTTTTATATAAATAAAATAATCACATATAATTTAATTTTATAGTTTATCTTTAATATACTATGAACAATGATTATTATTACTTTTAAATTTGTTCTTACTTTTCAATTAATTAATTTATTTTTAATTTTTACTTTTTTAAAAAATATATAATTTAATTTTAATATATTACCTTTAATTTTATTTTTATATTTTAATTCATTAATTTTAAATTATTGTAATATAATTTACTTTTCTAATACATTTCAAACAGTACTTTTGACTCTAAAAATAATAATAAATTGAAATGTAATATATTAAAAATAATTATATTACAATCGATCAAGATTAGTTAATTGAAATATAAAAATAAAAAATAATATATATTAGAATTAAATTATAAACATATAAATAAATTATAATTTTTAAAATAAAAATTAGTAAATTGAAAATAAGAATAATATTAAAACTAAATTTATTATTTATAATATAAAAAATTAAGTTATAAAAATAAATTATATACATTTATCTTATTTATATAAAATAATAAATACACTACTTAATTAAATTATGTACCTAAAAATAATCTAATTATCATAATTTAAATCTTTTATTATCTTAATATTATTTATTTTATTAATTATATCAGTACTAAACTAACTAAAATTAATAATAAAAAAAACTAAAATAAACATGACAAAAAACAAGATAGAATTATATCTACAGAAATTTTAAAAATATTTAAACCTTACATAAATTTCATCAATAAAATTTAAAATTAATTAAAAATTATTTAATATTTCATTAACATTTATTAAAATTAATATTATATAAATTAAATTAATGATTAAATTAATATAAATAATATTTTATATAAAATTATTAATGATATAGGAATGAATATGATTTTTATAATTTTTATTAATGTTAACCGATGTTCAATACTAGTTTTACTTTAATTTCAACCATTCATTGTACATGTATAATAAAAAATTAGTTCCTCTTAATCATACATTATTTTTTAAAATGTGCACTAATAACATGAACTACAAGAAGTTTTGTGTGGGAGATAAAGTAAAGAGAAAAATTGCTACTGAGGAACCTTCTGCTTGTACCCGTGAAATTTAAACTTGAAATCATATATAATAAAGCATTTGGAGAGATGTTTTATTATATAAAAAGAAAATTTACCAACTATAAATTTCGAATACATTACCAAAAAAGAGTGAGTGGATAGGTGTAGCGATCATTCATCAAAATCTGATTAGTTATTACGTCATGGAAGAGTTTAGAGTTTGAAATAAACATATTAATCAACATTTTTAAATACCTTTGCTGCCATGGCAAGAGACCAACAAGAAATTGGAGAAGAAAAAAAAAAAAAGAAATCAAGCTCCATACTTAGGAGCTTTCCAAAGCTTAAAAGCTATCTCATGCAAGAACCTATCTGCTGGTATTGTAAGATTTCCACCATGCTGCATGAAAAGAAAACACAAGTAAAGGTTATAGAGTAACCAAGAATTACAGTATAGCTTAAACATCTAACAAGCCTATGAAAAACCCATAACTACTAGCACTTGAAAATCTAAATCCTGATACTTGACGAAAACTGCAAATACTTTCAGAATCAAATATGTTGATGGTGTACTAGAAGAAACACTCAAGTCCGCATGCTGATCAATAACTTAGTTTCAACTTTCAAAGATTAAAGTATGTAAAGTTGTGTACAAAGAACATCATTAAGAACAAGAAATAGAGCACGGCCTAGTAATAGGTCATGAACCAAACCATAAATAGAAACACTAAATGGAATAAATCATGACTAAATTGTGAATAAAAGTTGAAGTAAAATCTCGAAACATACCTCAATGAATTCTTCAAAAGAAAATCTCTCTGCATTATCCTTACGAGTCACAGCATATTGCCACTGAGCAATTAACATGGGAGAATAGTGCCTGTCATTTTGATATGGAGATAAATGTTCAGGACAATCCAAAGACAAAGCAAGGATTACTAAATCTTCAGTAACTAAGGTAGTTTTTGTTGGAAGTGTACATATCATAACAAATGAGTTCTATTTATGTTTGGTATATTTTAAAAATATAAAAGAACAAGACATGGGATAAAATATTTGCATATTTTGGTTCCGCTTAAAAGGGTAGAACCAAGGAAAACAGAACAAAATTGAATATTCTATTTTCTTCTGTCCACCCGCCAAATGCCAAATTAATTACCTCACATCCTTTCGAGGAATTCCTCCTTTCACAGCATAACTTTGTAGAGGATAGAGCACTGAAAGATGAGAGTTCTTCTCATCTACCCTCTTTGACACAGAAAACTTAGAATCATTACCATCCAAGACATTGCCATAGCTCATGACAAGGGACAAGTGCAGGCGTGAACCGATGTCAGATCCAGGTTGTGCTTGGCTCATTATCCCTCCAACCAAGGCATCCATATACTCCACATCAGAAGCAACCATTTTCTGTTCACCAGCTCCAATGTGAAAGAAAACAAGATCAAAGTGGTCACTGTCCAGCACCTTCCCTTCTTGAAAGCCAAGCAACTTGAGCAGCTCAAGGGCCACAACATTATGTTGCAACTCCGCAGAACAATCTCTCACTAACTCATCCAACTGAAGAACACTAAATCCAAGTTTAGCACTAAAAGACTTCAAGCTTGAATTGTTGGTCAAAATAGCAGCTTTCATTCCCATAAACCTGTATTCTAAAAAGGAACTGCTTAATTTGATCTGTTGTTCTTTTATAAAAATGTTAAATTAATCATTTGGTCCTTACAGGTGACACTCATTTAAGAATCAATCATTATAAAAAAAGACTTTGTTTGGACAAATTTTTAAATAAGTACTTATAAGAGAGAAAAAAGATAAAATAATAAAACTTCTCCTACAAGTTAAAATTAATTTATAGAAATTCTTTGTTAGTTTCTCCAAAAAGTTGATTTTAACATTCATAAGTTAATTTTAACTATAATTCATTTTACCAAACAGGGTCATTATCATTATTTAGTACACACTGGTCCTTGGTGTTCCTGTGATTCTTAAGTTTTAGTCCCTAAAAAACTTAACTTTTAGTCCTTATACTTATAATTATAAGCACCTAACACTTAATATTTTTAGGTTTAATTACTTATTTAGTCTATATATTTGTATATTTGTACCATCTTTACATTTAGATTCTTATATAAAAAAATTAGACATTTTAGTCCCTACACATTTGATCCTTAAAGTTAAATGTGTCTTAGCTCTGTTAGATAAAACTGCCGCAAAATATAAATGGGCAATGTAAAACAGCTACAAATTTGTTGCAACAATTTGTAACAATTTAACAACCACCAGAAAATTTGTGGCAATTTTACCAGGCGGAGTTAAGACACGCTTAATAACAAGGACCAAAATGAAAGAAATTAAAACATCTAAGTATAAGGATAAAAACATAAAAAATAGTGTAAATAAAGAGACAAAATGAGTAATAAAACCATTTTTTATGAGACTGATTTCTAAATGAGTGTGACATACAAGATCAAATGATTAATTTAACCTTTACAAAACAACAAAATGGAAAATGGAAAGCAAACAAATAAAAAAGAATACCTATCAGGCAAGGTTAGTTTGGGTGGATCCCCTTGGCTACCATTATCACCGATTTGCCCCTTCTAACAAGGAATAAAAAAACCATCAATGATTAGAAAAAAAAAAAAAAAAAAAAAAAAAACTTGAGTAGATGGGTCTCACTACATTTGAATAAGTGTGGCATGCATCGAGCAGCACAGCGAATTCTCTAACAGTCCTCTCATCCTCGCTTTCTGAAAACTACATATTCAAGTGAATAATTTGAATGCGACAGGGGCACAAATGGAAAAAAAATAATAAAGGTATGTGTGTTAGGCACTATTACAAACACATAGAGGGTGTGGATTGAGAAGAAGGGAACCTGAGGGAGGGGAATTGGGGAGAGTCAAGGAACCGCAGGAAGATAGAGAGGCGAGAGAGTGAAAGTGAGAGTGAGATGAATCGATGAAACGAGCAAACCCATCTCCGAATAAGACCAGGGATCGACTTGGCTTATCTGCCATTGCTTCTGGGTTTTTCACAATTTTGGAATCAGATGCAGAGAGAATAGACAACACAGATTGATTTCGCCAATATTCTGCTACCTTGTAACCAGGACATCTTCTTTATAAAGAAAACCAATCTTTATAATATATTCCTTGTTACTAGACTAAAATTTTAATAAAAATCATCAAATTTTCTACATATCTTACTTTTTATCTATAGACTTTAAGTCATGATTATTAATTTTATAATTTTTAATAAAAGAATCAATGTTTCTAACAAGAAAAGTAGTGACAAAGTGCGGGTGATTTTCAATCATTTTATATCGCAATTTAAACTATTTATTATATAAATTAAAAATATAACTAGTATTTTAACTAATGAATTCAATGATAACAATTTTTTTGACTAATAAAAAAAGTTAGAAGTTAAACTTAACATAGTTATAATTAAATTTATAATAAATGAATATTTTTAACTATATAACTATATTTTATTGAAAATTTTTCATTATGATATAAAATTATTTTTCTATTAAAATAAATAGAAAGTTAAAAATTTAAGTGTACAAATAAATAATAAAAGAACAATATTTTGAGATGCTTGACAAGGTTTTTTTTCTAGTTACAAAAATAATATGTGAAATCCACTTTAAAAAAAAAAAAAAAAGAAGAGAGTATTGAGAAGAATGTATAATTGAGAGGGTGAGAAGAACATACTATTTTTTAAGTTGAGATTCTAATCTATATTATAGAAGTATATTTATATATTAAAAATAGAAATTTTTTTTATATAT
Source organism: Mucuna pruriens (assembly GCA_025330945.1). Lineage (NCBI taxonomy): Eukaryota > Viridiplantae > Streptophyta > Magnoliopsida > Fabales > Fabaceae > Mucuna > Mucuna pruriens. Next base: position 1,829,545 of record JAENHJ010000271.1, on the reverse strand, counting down.
AAATTAGAATAGTTATTGAAATCATTTTTTAATGGGAGTATTTGTAGAACTATTTTTTTAACAAGAATGTTTATAGAAAAAAAAATTAGCATATTATCTCTTTCAATCTACTTTTTAATATTTTTAGTTCTAAAATAAATTTCAATATCTTTTAAAAAATTATTTATAATTAAAAATGACATTATATCGTAATATAAATTACTCATTATAAATATAAAATATATTATATATGTTAATCAATGTTTATATATTATAAAATTTAATTATAATATAATTTATATATTCAAGCATATTTATTTATTATAAATTTTAATTAATAAGATAAATATTTATTTTGTATATTCTATATATTAAAATATTAATAAATAAATATATTTTAATATATAAATTATATTTTAAATTTATAATGAATAATTTAAATTATGATATAAAGTTACTTTTAATTATTTAAATTCAATTTATGAGAAAGTATATGGAAAGAAATAAACATTTAAAAAGTCCAAATATACAAATAAAAATAATTTTAAATGGTTGAAAGAAAAAACTTTTTGTTAGCTACAGGATAAGGTTGAAATAAATCTAAAAATATATTAAAAATATCTAATTAAAATAGTGAGAAAAGTGAGAGTATTATCTTCTAAATTATATATTTTAATTTGTAATATAGAAATAAATTTTAGTATCTATTTTTACTCTTTATTGTTTATCCCAAGTTAATTTAATTTTTACTTTTTTTAAAAAATGATTTTTAGCCTTAATAATTTCTTTTATTATTATTTTGACTCTGGCTACTAATAATCCACCAATGCAACTATTTTTATGTAGACCAATAATGTCGGGAAATAAAATGGAATAAAATTACAGAAAATAAAATTTAAATAAAAATATATCTATAGGTATTAAAACTTAAAACAATAAAAGTTTAAATATATTTTAAGTTTATGCAAACATAATGTTGTGTAGTTTTAATCCTTACAATATATTTTGTCATTTTTATATCCTAATATTTTATTTTTATTTTTAGTTTTATTACAAACTCTAGTCAACTTACTACTTATAACTAATAAAATGAATAATATTAATTAAAATAATTAATATAATAAATAATTTTAAATTAAAATAATTAGACTATTTTAAACACACAATTCAATTAATTAATGTATTTATTATTTTATATAAATAAGATAATTACATATAATTTACTTTTATAACTTATTTTGTTAATATATTATGAATAATGATTTATTATTTTTAATATTATTCTTATATTTCATTTAACTAATTTATTTTTAATATTAGTTTTTAAATTACGATTTATTTAGATATTTATAACTTAATTTTAATATGTTAATTTTTATTTTATTTTATTAATTTTAATTGATTGTAATATAATTTACTTTTAATATCTTACATTTCAATTTACTTTTGTTTTTAGAGACAAAATCATTGCTTGAAATATATTAAAATAAATCAAAATTAATAAATTAAAATATAAAAATAACATCAAAAATAATTTATTAAAATTAAATTATAAGAACATTATTAAATTATATTTTTAAAGTATAAAATTAAAAATATATTAATTAATTAAAAAGTGAGAATAATATTAAAATAATAATAATCATCACTCATAATATATTAAAAATATTTATAAAAATAAATTATAGATAATTACCTTATTTATATAAACTCATAAATATATATTATCTTTTAATATATTAGAATTAATCTCATAAATATATTTAATATAATTAATTTAGTCATGTGAGTACTAAAATAATTAGAGTTAATGAGAAGAACTAAAACACAACACTAAAAATATATCAGGATCTAAAAATAACAAAAAATTATAAGAAATAAAACCAAACAAAATTATATTTACATGAATTTAAAATATATTTAAGTAAATAATAAAATAATTAAATTAAAACATCAATTGTTATAGTATAAAGAGTAAAATTAAAATAATTTAGAAATATATTTAAATTATCAATAATATTTTTAAAATGTAAATTATTGTATTTTTAATGTGTTTTTAGATTAATTGTGAAAATGAAATTATTTAATAACCTATTTCAAATATAACCAATTATTATTATAGTTAATTATATTAAATAAGTTTTATATTTAAGCACGAAATTTGAATATGATATTTTGTAAATAACCCAAATTTCTCCCCACAAAAAAAAATATATAAAATTACTTATAGGAATTAGTTTTATTTTTAAATTAATTAATTATCAGGGATAAATGAAAAAATAAAAGTAAGTTAAAAATAAACGTTTAATTTTTTGTCATAAGTTCTAAAATTTTGTTTATCATTAAAAATCTCTATCTTTTATAGAGATTAATTAAAATCCAAATTACTAAACACATTGGAATAATAACATCAATATTTTTTTCCTATCAACCAAATTATAAATTTTAAAAATAATATAACCAAACACGTAGAAGGTTGTCTATTCATCCTTTGTAAGCTTTTTTTTTATGAAACGTTTGCATTATTTGAATATGAAATTGGGTTCAGGATTATGAATCCTTATTTCAAGAAGTGAGAAGAACATTTAATCATTTATATAAAATGTTGATAAAAGAGTTTTTAAGGATTATTAGGTGATTTTAAGATAAAGTTTTACCATGCAACATCAAATATTGATTCTTGATGTTCATTTTAATAGGAGGGAACAAAAAATTTGCCAAGTCCCAAATTCAAGAATCAAGCAATAACAGTTAAAGAGATATTAACATTTGACTTTTAAGAAGAACTTAATAAAAGAAAGATAATTGAGAACTACAAGATAATTTTAACCTCATTTAACCAAACAAGAGTTAGTGAAATACTATGTAAAATTTTAGAAAAGTTTTATAAATATATTGGGGAAAAGAATGAAAAACAAAAAATATATAAGATCTATATATATACTAAACTTTTTTGTTTTTATTTTATATTTTCCATTAATTACAAAATTGTCACTTTATTTTCAATTTGTTTGAAAATAGAAAATAAATTGAAAACAAGCAACAATAATACACTTGATGTCCCAAGTGACAAAAGTTTCCTGAAGAGAGTATTTTCTGTTAACAAACTATAAATAACTAAACACAATTTTCCAATTACACAACCTATTATTAGCTATATACTTCTAATACATAACTGTCATCATGAAATTTTTAATACATAACTGTCATCATGAAATTTTTAATACATAACTGCATTCTAATACAGTTTTGGTAATACAAAATCAGTTATTTTGTATGCATAACTGACATCATGCAGTTTCTGATACAGAACTGCTTTCTAATGCAAATTGACTATAAGTTATATTCTATTATATACATTCCTAAATAGTTAACTACTAACAACCTCTGATCCATGAATGGATCCTTTCCTAACTAACTTAATCTTAGTTTCTTTGTACGTAAAACACTTCTATTTAGTAATAAGGCATCCCAATTATTCACCTCAAACAAAAAGCATCTTGATGCCAAAATAACAAAAACCTTGATCTCAAAGTTCTGCCCCCGTTGTGAAAACAAAACTCGGAAACACGCTGGTGATATCCCTGGTAGATGACAAAGTGAAACAGTTAGTTGTAGTTTTAAAGGATTTTCACAGAAATAAGGAAATAAATAGTGACTACATAAAAGAAGGATCACACACAACACAAGGGAAATTCTATAATCCATACTTCAAATGAGGTAGTGTCATGTTTATCAAGAGGGATGGTTTTCGACGCACAAAAGCTTTCCAATCTTCTTTACTGATTTTACCGTCATTATCCTTATCCACATCTGCAATTGTCTGCAGAAAAATTGAAGCTGTGAAGATGCTATAATTGTTATGTTCGGTTAGAAAATAGATTTTTATAAAGATACAATACACGTGCAACAATTTTTACAACAATTTATATACTAATTTTTTTATATTATTTATTATACTATACACTTTTTCTCCTCTTTTATTTTCTATATATTCCTCTATTGTTATATAAGTAATATTTCTTATTTTTATATTTGACGAATAACCTTGTTAACAATAGCTTCAAGAAGATCATCGGGAAGATTCATGTCCGATTCCATCAAAATGGCAACAACCATTTGCTTGACCTAAAACCAAGGAAACCATATAACCATATCAACAAACAATAAACTTGTACCAGCGATTGTGGTGAGGTTTAGATGAATTTTTGCACTTACTTCTTCTGGTTCAATAAACCCAGTTTGCCTCAGGTCATAAACCTTAAATGCAACTACAAAATATCATTGAGACAAAGATTAGATGTGAAAAAAAATTGAGTTTGCCATGAAGCCTAGAGATTTGAACATACAATCAATTTTTTCATCTAGGGGAGCATATGGATGGAAAACACTGAGCGCGAGGACAAATTCGTCAAACTCGATTACACCATTTCTTTTTTGGTCAAAAACATCAAAAACCTGAAGAAGAAACATAATAGTTTAACACGTTAGTATGTTCAAGGCACTGTGAGTTAATCATGAATGCCTTAATTATAACTACGTGAAAAAAAAAAACATAAAAACTTGCAAATGCATGTTCTGGGAGCCATGTAACTAATTTATTTAGCCTGTTTCCATAATTCCCCTGTTAGTCATAAATAATATTATAACCAATCAATAAAAATGGAAAACTATAATGTGAAAAGTATGTGTAATTTCTTTTAATTTTTTAGTTATTATATTTTATTATACAATTATATTAACTATTTATTTAAAGTGATTATAATCTTAAAGTGATCTAACTTAAAAAATTAAAAGGACTTCCTAAAAGAACTTGATATGGACTTAATGAGTGGATACCCAAGTTGACTCGTTTAATATCACACACATGTAATTTTCATGTCACTCGTCCATATTTAATTTATGTTATTGAGTATATTAATATGGTGATCATCGTGATTTAATCACGCTTATTTGTGATGAAAGTTACAATGATTCCATTGTTAATGTACAAGATGGACATTTAAATAGCATACAGATGCGCCTAAGAAATTTTGTAATATAATTGTTTCAAGAGAATATGAAAGCCTAAGTGAGATATTGTTAGAAATTTGTGATTTCTTTTAATCTCTTGGGTATTATATTTTAATATATAATTATATTAGCTATTTATTTAAGGTGATTATAATCCTAAAGTGATTCAACTTAAGTAATCAAATGGACTTCCTAGAAGAACTTGATATGAGCTTAATAAGTGGATACCTATATGTAAGTTGACACATTAGGAATAGTTATGGTCTCCAATATATCAAATCAAAACAAGTTCTCTGTTCTCCCTATCAGAAGAGAGAAACGAAGGATCCTAAAGGAACTAAGGCGATTTGGTGAAGGAAGACCACAAATCAACGACTCGTAATTACTAAATATTCTGTTGCTTGGGCACTATCATGAATATAGGTATTTATTCATTCTTTAAAACTTTAGCTTTGATGATCTCTAGAATAACAAAAAAAATTAAATAAGGAATCTAAATAAAACTAAAATGAAACAAAATAATTTTCACCAAAATATTTTAAAAAAATTAAACAAATATTTTGCTATATCCATTTAAACTTTTTATTTTGATGCAGTCATTTTCCTATAGTGCAAGTCAATTATAATTTGCCTACAAACTAACTTAATTTCATATCCAATATAGTGAGAAAAATGTCGTGAATGAGAAATATAAGAATTGCTTACTCGATCTAGAAAAAGATTTTGTCCCTTTAGGGTTTGAAATAGTGCCAATTGAAGCTCCTCCTGCAATAAAAAAAACATACTAACATCATGATCATTGCATTACTAATTAATTAGTAAAACTAACTTATAAATTAGGTAAAAATTTATGAATTGATGAAATTTATAAACTATAACTTAAAAGTTAAAGAGTATAAATATTAAAAAGTTATAAACTAGTCGATTGAATTAAAAATTATATATATATATATATATATATATAATTGGGCAAATAATAAAGAGATTTTAAAAAAATTAATGAAAATAAAAAAAAGTTAGTAACTTATAAAGTAACTTATTTATGAATTAGTATAAGTAGCTTATAAAAATAAGTTAAAAGTTATTAAAATAAACTTGTGTTAAAAATTAATGAAAATAAAAAAGTTAGTAACTTATAAGCTAACTTATTTATAAATTAGTATAAGTAGCTTATGAAAATAAACTAAAAGTTATTAAAATAAACTTATGTATTAAACAAACTTTTTTTATCAAGTTACCTTATAAGTTAATCAAAATAATTTATAACTTATTAAAATGACTTACTAAACACACTCTAAAATGAAACCATCAATATAAACTTTTTATTAGACAAATTTATAAGTTATTAAAATGACTTACTAAACACACTCTAAAATGAAACCATCAATATAAATTTTTGTTAGACAATAATTTATGTTAGATCCTTCTATTAATTTTGTACAAAAAGAATGATTATAATTTTGGTTCTCATTTGGTGAGGGAGGGGGTTACAAGATACAAGCACTAGTACAAAAATGAACTTTTACATCAGTTCCTAAGAATTGATGTAAATAAAAATATGGTAGCATTTTTGTAAATACAATGTGTTTATTTACATTAGTTTCTTAAAAATCAATGTAAAAAGTATTTTTTATATAAGTTATTTTTAGAATCGAGGTAAAAAGGGTTTTAAATTACTCTCGCAAATTGCAACACTTTGTCTTCTCCATTCATAATTCTTATTTTTGCAAGAAAATGTCGTCTAAAAATATACTCATTCAAAACCTCATTAACTGAAACATTCATCGATGTTACCATCCATCTACACCTTCATCCTTAATGTCATCATCCCCATTGTTACACCTCCATCTCTCTCACTCTATATATCATTTTCGTTTTTCTAAAGTAATATTTTTGCCTTTTAATTCTCTTTGTCATTTTTCTTGTCTCGTTTTTTTAAGCACTAGTACATAAATGAGCTTTTATATCAATTCCTAAGAATTGATATAAATGAAAATGCAGTAATATTTTTGTAAATATTGTGGGTTTATTTACATTAAATTCTTAAGAACCAATGTAAAAAGTACTTTTTATATAAGTTATTTTTAGAACCAAGGTAAAAATATGTTTTAAAATATTCTCGCGAGTTGCAACACTTTGTTTTCTTCATTTGAAACTCTATTTTTTTTAGCGAGAAAATGTAGTTCAAAAACACACTCATTCAAAATCCTACGATTGAAACCTTAGTTGGTGTAACCATTCATATACACCTTTGTCGTTCGTGCCACAATTTTCATTGTTACACCTTTGTTTCTCTCGCTCCGTCATTTTCCTCTTCTAAGGTAATATTTTTGTCTTTTAATTATCTTTATCATTTTTCTTGTCTTATTTTTTCTTGTCTAATTTGTGTTTGTCTCATAAGTATAAATATGTGGGATCTACAAATGCAACACTAATATACTCGCATAAATGTAGATCTATGGAATTTGCCAATATGCTCTACACTTTTAAAAAAAATTTGTATGGAGAAGTTCACCACATAAAAGTAGATATGTAGAATAAAATTATACACAAAAATGAAAACAACTAATATTGTGTTAGTGAACAAAGACGACAAGAACCAAAGATTTAATTCGGGATCTTTTCGGTTAAAAATTGAATTTTCTAGTTAGTTACAAAGTAAATTATGTTAAATAACTGGCGAAAAAATGTTACTTTTTCTACTTTGCGTAGATTTCATTTTCGTAACTGAAGTAAAAAGTGAATTTTTAATAATTTAAAAAGCATTTTTTGCTACCATGAAAAACCACAAAGACTTTCGTCATTAGGTGTTGTATGAATTGAATGACACCATTATGTTCTCTTCACAACCAAATTTAAGTATAGATCCTTTTTAATGGTTTCACTTAAGAGTCTTTCTTGATCTACCTTTATTTTAGATTCCTTCTTGATCTACCTTTATCCATAATCATTGAATTATCCTCCATTCGGTCATGCCTTCCAATCAGGGCCTCTTTCTCACATATTCAAACCATCTTAATTATACACAATTCTACCATCTTTTTCTTACAAACCTCACACCAACACTTTATCTCTTAACATTCAATTTTATCTTATGACTACTCATCTCATAAATGATGGAAGTGAGATTCAATTCTAATTACAAAATAATACCAATTAAAAACACTAAAAAAATTGCATGTAAACGAAATACACAACTTCTTAGCATAGCACTCACATGATATAATAACCAATTGGAGACATTCTTCAAATAGTGGCCATTAGGCAATCTCTCACTCCTTATGAGAGAGACACATCAACACACAAAAGGATAAATATGTGGCAATCAGAGCCAAAATATTGGAGACGCAAAAAGCAAGGGTAAAGTGGTAAAAGCCTGCAATAAATCATAGAAATAAAGTATATCAAACCACTTGACAGATCAAGTTACCTTGTGAATGAAGCCATCATCAAATAGCGAGCTACATAACCTTTTAAACAGCACATGCAATGCCTTCACTTCATTGACTGTGACTGCATCATTAAGAGCAGAAAATCCAATCATTCATACTATCAATTAGCAAATCACAACTGCATATGGAAGTGCAAAACTTGTATTTGCATTTTCCATTCATATACAAATGTTTAATTTATATATAGCGTAATGTAAAGTATCTTTACACAAGGTAAAACATGATTCAATCTATCAAATACAGAGCTTTACAATAGAGTTGCGTTATTGAGAGCTTTTAGAAAAGTCTGATAGACCTTTGGACCCCATCGAAAGCCCAAAGCTGCACGGAATCCTACTTGCCGAAAGTTTTAACAATAACAAATACAATTTTATTTTGGTAAAATCCATTAAAATATCATGAGTCTATATGACCTTAACCAACTAATATCATCATAATAATAACATATATGGCTGTATAAGTTTTTTTTTATAAAAAAAAAAAGTGATTTTAAGGATGTATAAAATAAAGATTTTGTGAAAAGTAAAAGTTTGTTACAATTTAAAAAAAAAACATATTTTAAAGCTGATTATAGCTTTTTTTAAAAGTTACTTAAATAACTTCTCAAAAGAATGATATATTTTTTTTTAAATCTTATCACTGTCTTTTCATATTTAATATATATGTAATGTTAACTTTAGTCATTAGTAAGATAAAAATGTACATATGAGTGAAAGTGGTTGTTTGGGAAAGAAATTATTAGTAGCTGTTAACAACAGTGTCTATGATTTAAGTCAATTTGTATGTGTTATATTTAAGTTTTTAAATTTATAAAAAAATAATAAAATATTTATGTTATATAAATATTAATTAAAACTAGGATAGTTTTAGGTACTTGCTAACTTGTCATGAATTGAAAGAGGGGCTAGCATATATGTTATCATTACTAAAAATTAATAACTAAGTAAAACAAAACTATATACTTTTTAAGTCATCATGACGAAGTTATATTTATGGAATTACATCTGGTTTCATCAGCAAGGCTTGCAAAATCCTTAGCAGTGTAGTCACGTTTATTGTTCTGATTCTGAATAATTCTGCACTGACGATAGCTGAAACAACCTGTCACAGCCAACATCAAAACCTCAACAACCGCTATCACTGGCATCAACACTGCGCACACGGCCTCCCCCACTGTCCAAGACTCCCACAAATCCTGTTCAAATTTTCAACCCCTCATATATTCATCAATTATCAAGATTTATATCTATTAGAAATAAAATTTGAAAAAAAACATATAAATAGAAGGTAGAATTCTTATTTTATAACTGATATTATAATACCGTGAGATTCAGACTTCTAAAAACTTGTATGAAACATATGATATTCGTGCTTCTTTAATTTAATTTATTTTGAAGAAATGATGCTAGTTTTCTTAGACAATTTAAAATAAAAAGGCGATTATTACTAAAATATAATAAATTCCAAAAATGAGGCAACCTTGGTGACTAGAAACTTACATGAGAATCCATGGTAGATGTTGTTGTTGTGTCTTGATCCGCAACTGGCCTAGAAACGGAACTCACATGGTGAGGAGAAGAATGAATGATTGTATACTCTGGAAATATATTGAATGGTCTTTAGTGTAACATTCTATATATGTAGATTCTTCTTTCTCAGTGCGTCTTTCGTGATCTGGGTTGTGTACGGACAAACGATAGTAATATATAGTTAGTCCAAACATAATCAATGATGGATCTGAACTTTCAACGAAAACACGTAGATCATGCAGTACGACTGTGTTGCGTGTGGCCCCAACCCAACATAATTTGTCCCAAACAAGTTTTTAAGATACGTGACGACACTCCTGTGCTGTTACCATATATACCCTCCCACCTCATCCATATATACTTTGCTTGCATAAATTAAAATGTACATCGTGATGGCCGGTGGGACATTGATTAAAAAATAACACAAAGTAATATGTGAGGGTGCTTATATCTAATTTAATATTTAAAATGAAATCGTAAATCAATTAAAATAAAATAAAATAAATTTTAAAAAAAACTAATATTTCACCTATTTATGATATTTTTTATGTATATAAAATATAATATAATTATATATACTTTGTTCTTTTTAACTTTTATTTTGTATATATATTTTCATTTTCTTGAAAAATATTAAATTATATTATAAAATAATTAATTATTTATTTATCATATTTTTTAAAATTTTATGTTCTTATTTTTAAATAAACTATTATCGTCTTTAAATTTAAAGATAATTTATTTATTTTAAAATTAATATTTAATATTTAATTAAGTTAAACATAATAAAAAATATAATTTTTTTTATATTCGAGCTAATTACGGATACAAGTTTAGTGTTAGATTAAAATAATGAAATACATTATTTCAAATCGAAACAAAACTTACCCACTTGTGGAAAAATGTTGTGAAATGTTATGAATGAAGAGTTTCTTTAGGTAATGATTGCTTGAAGATAAACATGTTTGACGGGTTAAGGGTAAATAAAACAGTATGACGTGATTTGCACAGTTGATGTACAAAGTGAAAAACAAACTCAATTTTAATAAAATAAAATAAAATTAGAATGCAAAGAGAGAGAAAGTTCTCGGTTAAAATATTTGACACAAGATGCTGTAACTACTGGATGGTTTTAATATAAGCTCGAGGACGGTTAATAAAATATTGTCTAATATATTTTTATTAATATATATTTTATTGTTAATTAAAGATTATTAAAAATATAAAAATAAGAAAAATTCATTAAATAAATAGTGAAAATTAAAAAAATTTAATAAATTTTAACTAATAATAAAATATATTAACAAATGTAATTATACATGTTCATTAACAACATTGATTTTTCCCTTCTCTTAATATTAAACTAGTGTAATAACTCATGGCCAGGTATTAAGATTACAATCTATAAATTTTGAATATTATTATAATTTTAATGTATTTTCATTATTTTTTATTTTATATAAATATATGTTATATAATATGTATATAAATATTTAACTATTATATAAAAACTATAGATATTAAAATATATTTAAATAATTTTATATTTATACAAGTCTAACATTATTTTAATTTATATAAATGTGTATTTTCTTTTTAAATATTACCTTTATAAATATATCTATATTTGTACATAACTGACATATATACATAATTTTAATAAAATATATTAATAATAATATTTTAAATTATATTTTATAATTATTAGTCTTCTCTTTCATAAATTGAGAAAATAAATTATTAACATTAATTAAAAAATTGAGAGCTTTTTAAAATATATATTACAATAAAAAAATATGAAGAACACAAAATAAGATCATGCTTATATAATAATTTTCATGATCCTATTTTGTTTAAGTTAATGACAATGAGAGACCCATAAATATTATTAGGAGCGTCACTTAATGTGTTATTTTGTTAAACAAAATTTTAATAAATTATTTTGGTTTAAATTTGTATTTTCTTATTCTTTATTGAAAAAAATAATTGGTGGGATTTCTTTATTGGAACTAGGACTATATGATAGGGTTTGTTACATTATTTATAGCTCATTGATCATTCACTTTTTACTAATTAAAGTCATATATATATATATATATATATATATATATATATATATATATATATATATATATCTCTGGTGAAAAGAGTAATTAATCTTTTGAAATAATGAAATTTATTTAAAGACCATACACTCCAACTAATTAACTAGAGATTGATCATCCATCACATAAGTCATTTTTATATTTTCCTTAGTACACATTTATTAAGAGCATTATGATTCATTTTAAATTAATTTTTTAACCTATTTTTTTTATTTTATTTTTCATAATAAATTCATACTTTCTATTTAACTTTTTTTCTATCACTACAAAGTATACTGATAAAATAAAAACAAAAATACAGAATATAAATAAAAATGATAAAATCTAAAAATAAAAAGTATTGCACGTTGATATTATCTATTATATGACAACAATTGATATCAATTATTTATTATGACAATTTATTTCAAGTCTTAAAAAAATATGAAGATAAAAAGAGAACTACAAAATTTGAAGTAAAAAAATATTAAAATAATAAATGTATTTAATAGTAAAAGATCAATTTTAAAATTCACTTAAGGATAATCATTGAAAGTATCGATGATGGTGATACCGTGCTGACCAATGACAGATCTACATTATAATAGGACTGTGCACTTGCACCTCTTATTTGAAAAAAAAAAACACAAATATTTTTTTATTGGATAGGAAATTACAAGTAAATTTTTATATTTTTGTATTTTATCTCTTTTATTTTTTATATATTTAAACCCATTGATTTCTAATTTTATAATTTGCCTTCACTAACTCAAGGTCTTGGATATATCACTAGTAGTGACAATGATAATGGTAATGACGATAGTGATACATACTTATCGCCCATGTCCTAACTATTACTATCATCATCATCATTTTCATCGTTATCGTCTCTAGTATCACTATTGTTGTTGTTACTCTTACCTCCATTGCCCCTGCCACCAATAATGATGGTGAAGGCGAGGACAATAATAATGATAATGATAGTGATGAGAACTACAATCACTCAAGTGAATTTTTAAAAAAAAAATTTAAATTTTAACCACTATCAATGTTGTTGTTATTGTCGTTTTGTCCTCCATCATCATCGTTGTTGGTAGTAGTGACAATGGAAACAACAACAATGACACCAGTGACGACAGGTAGAGGTGAGGCAAAAACAATAACAATGGTAGCAATAACATCAACGATGGTACCACCACTGTCGCTACTACTCTTCCCTACCAACCATTGAGCTGGTGGTGGCGGTACATGCTTATCTCATTACCATCGATGTTATTGTTATCATCATTGTCATCGGTCGTTGCTATTAATGTCATCATCGGCAATGACAATGCAGACAACAATGGTAATGGTGGCACACTGCCACTTAATTGACTTTCTAAGTGAATCTTTTAATTTTAGTTTTCCATTTAAATTTAAAGGTCGAAACTAATTATTATCATTCTCATATAAGAAAGTTATTCTCATACAATTCGTCATATATAAAAGGGATCAATTTACTCCAAGAGTTATTCTAAGGGAATTACTCTTCATCATCACTTTTTATTTTTTTACAATTTAACGAATAAGATGTACCACTCATTACAACTATTAAATTATTACAAGAGAATGAAAGGGATGAATGAGGAGTAGCTCTCTTAGAATTAATTACTACTGGAATAACTTGATCCCTTCTTCCCTCTCTATATAAAGAGAAACAATATGTTGACATCATACGTAAGTCTAAAGACTTACACCAAACCTAAATCGTTAATGCAAATTAATCTTGCAATTTATAATATCTATATATATGTATGCATAGTAACGATGATTAATTAGTTATTTTTAATCAATTAACTAAACCATTTGATTTTGTTTGATTGATTGTTGGATTAATTTAAGTTTTCGATATAATTATTTATAAAAATTATTTTTTTTTGTGTACAATGATGATCATAGTCAATATTTATGAAAATGATTAATATATTAATTTTTAACCATTTTTCTATAATAAATAGTAAAATATATATAAGTTATATTAATCTTAACATGTTTTATCCTAATAAATTATTAATTTTAACTAAAATTAATTAAGTAAATTATTTAAGTTCATTATTTGTTTGATTTTTTTTTTTTGCAACAATTGTTTACTTTTATTATTATCAGATTAGTTTATCTTTTTACAATTTTTCCCATGATTAATAGGAAAAATTCATATAATTACACTAATCTTGATATATTTTATATTAATTAGTCAATTAATTTTTTAATTTTAATCAGTTAATTAAAATATAAACCTGTATTAAATTAAATTTTCACAATTTTTATGTGAAAAGTCATTTCATTAACAATATATAAAATATGTTAAAAAATTAAAATTTTAATTTTATACCAATAAAAGTTTACAATATATTTTATACTAATTAATCGGTTAACTAATTTGTAATAATTTAGTTAAAGATTTGTTCATATGTAAGTTAAGTTTGATGATAATTTATAAAGATTTGTTTTACATAATTTTATATATTGCTTCGTAATAAAAATGACTTTACAAATAAAAATTATATAAAAATTAATTAATCAAACAAATAATTAATTTAATTTATTTAATTTAAATTAATAAAAATAAATCAAAATAAATTAAATGATTTAATTAATTATAATAAAATACATTAAAGTTAATATATATAGAGGTGAGAAAAATATGAACTCATTTCAAGAATAATTCTAAAATATTATCTTCGTCTTTTTTTTTATGTGAGTTATTTATTAAAATTATCAAAGTAAAAAAATATAAATAACTTGATCTTTCTTTTATTTATTTATTGCATTATTAATTATGGCGAACAACAACCGACTTAAAAAAAATATAAATAATTTGATTTATTTATTGCATTATTAATTATGGCGAACAACAACGGACCCATGACCTTGCATATGCCATACCTTATTATAAATAACCAAGGTTTGCATTATTAATTATGGCGAACAACAACCGACCCATGACCTTGCATATGTCATACCTTATTGTAAATAACCAAGGGTTCCTTTATATATATATATATATATATATATATATATATATATATATATATATATAGGGCATCAAGTGAGAGCTTTTGTAATTAAGCAACCCATGACTTTTGCATTATTGATTATGGCGAACAACAGTCGACCCATGACCTTACATTATGTCGTACCTGATTATAGATAACCAACTGTAGCAATGTTTCTATTTTTTATTTTTAAATCTATTTTTTAAAACAAATGAATTGTTTAGAGTGGTTGTAACTTTCTAGTTTTTTGTTTTTAAATTTATATTTTAAATTAAAATAAGTTTGATTAAAATGAAATTGAAATAATTTTTAATTTTATATTGAAATAGTTTTATCTTTATTTTCAAAATATATTTTTTTTAAATTTGATTTTTAGTTTTAAAAAATATTTTTTTATTACATTTAACCATTATCATTTTTATTATTGTTGTCATTATCACCATTATTGTCGTCATTATTGTCGCTACCACCAATATCATCAACGTCGCTACCACCAATATCATCAATATCATTACCACCATCACCGCTATCACCATTATCGTCGTTTCTACTATCATTATCATTCTTACCAATACGTAAATACACATCTAAATTAATTTTAACAAAATAAAGAATTTTCAAAATAAATTTATTTAAAATTAAAAAATATTTTTGAAAACAAAAAAATTAAAACTAAACTAAAAATTGGTTTAGGTTTTTAAAAATTTTAAAACTTGTAACTAAAATCCACCCACAAACAGATCCTAAAACTAAAAACTAAAAACTGGTTTTGATTTTAAAAATTTTAAAACTTACAACTAAAAATCACTTAAACCGTCATAAAATATTGTATAAAAGAGACCATTCCCACTTGATTGCCATCATCACCATTCGAAAAGGTCATCTCTCTATTAATATTTTATAAAAATACAAAAATTATAAATTTAATTGTCAAATTATGCAATATGATATAGATGATCATATGTAAAATTTTAAATAAATTGAATGTTGACAAATATGTAATTTTATAACTTGATTAATAAAATATCAAATAGTTTTTAAATTATATAACTTTTTTTTATGTTTGATGTACTGTATATAACCTTTTAAAGCACTAATTAAATTAATGAAAATTAATATCTATAAAAATTAGTAAATAAAATAAGTTAAATAAAACTTATTCTCAAAGGAAGGGACTATATACACTTGATATAAAAGAAAGACTTAATTAAGTTTTTCATGCGTGTAAGATAATGTTTTTCTATTTTTCAACTTTGTAAACCATTTTTTTTTGGAAATAATCCTGTAAATTTCAAACTATTCATTTTTAGCCTATGTGTCAATCTTCATTACAAAAATGTTAAGTTGATGAGGTCATTACATGTTATTAGCATCATGTCAACAAAAAGTTTCACGTCAACAAAAGGATTAAAAATGAATTCTTTTTACAAAGATGAAAAATAAAAATAAATTACTTGGACTAAAAAAAAGTGACATATTTGCAAGCACAAACAAATATTTAAGCCTTAAATATAATGTACAAATTTAATTTAAAATTAATATAAAATAAAAACTTTAAAATAGTTATTTAAAAATAAAGAATGCATCTTAATTGATCTAAAACTAATATCACTTTATTATAATTTTTGTTGGCCAAAACACCCTACATATTAACTAAGACTTTTATTAGAATCCATTACCCAAGTCATCAATCTAATGAGCATGAAAGGTGCGAGGGAAATAGAAGTTGTGAATGTGAAATGAAAAGAGAGAATATTGTATGGAGTAGAATATGAGCATAGCTTATGTGAGTTGTATTATTAAGAATTGAAAGGTTAGGCCAAGTCAGACTTTGCTAAGACTAAGACTAACCTTAGTTAAAAATATAAAGTCTGATGTGATATTTTTACCCATCATTGACTTTTTTCTATAAGTTTAACCCGACATGTATATTTATAGACAATCATATTGCTTACTGTAGTTCTCGTGCTTGGTACAATTAGCATTTAAATCATTTGTATACTAGATTTTTCTCTATATTTTGTACAAGAGACTTGTCAAGTAAGATTGTTATAACTTTTATAAAAGAAATTCAGCCTTGGTCTGTATTCACCTAGCCTATTTTCTCTCTTGTCTACTAGGAACGATAATAAAAGAAATAGGAGGTAGTGTAAAAAAATGAGAGTGTGAGAGCATTGAGTGAGAACAAAAAAAATAATAATTTATAAATGGATGTATATTTTTTTCTGTTAGATATATGTGTAAGAGAGGAAAGAAATGATATATATGGTGAATAATAGAGCCCAGAGTATTTATGCAATGAGAAATTATATTAATTTTAAGTCAATTATGATACATGTGTTTATAAATAATGATCTTTTCTTGTTATTTAATATTCTTATTTTATAATATTTAAAATTAAATTTATTTATTTTCATCTTTGTAAAATATTACTTTTAGTCCCTGTAAAATATTTCTTTTTCATTTGTAGTCCTTGTGGCTGACGTGAATTTTTTGTTGACATGACACTAATGATGTCATTGTAACGTTATCTTTTACTAATATGACATGCGACAAAGTCAACAACTTAACATTTTTAGGGACTAAAAATGAATGGTTTGAACTATATAGGGATCATTCCAAAAAAAACTATAGGAACAAAAAATGAAAAACGCTTACTTACAATATGAGAAACTTAAGCCTCAAAGAAATTAATTTCTATCATCATTTTATTGGTAAAATTAAAATAATACAAGTAACACACATTTTTTTTAACATTTTATATTATTATGTTTCATTGAGTTCTACTTAAATTTTACTTAATAGTAAAAAAAATAGAAAAAATATGTTAGTATATGGTTTGTTCACGAGTCACCCTTGAATGGTGGTCTAAATTTGACTCATGATTAAAGTATTCATAAGTGTGTTCTACGATAATTGGAGGAACATTTATATACAAGTCAAGTTGATGGATGATCTCTTATTATTGTGAAGTTGACCTTTTATTATCATAGAATTGATCTCCTATGTTGCAAGACCAATCACCTTCATGTTTTGTAGGAGGCGTGTTGTTTTAAGGGATCGCAATTTTATGTCATAATTCTCAACATTGATGGATGATCTTATTATTGTGAAGTTGACCTCCTATTATTGCGAACTTGACCTCCTATTATCATGGAATTGATCTCTTATATTGCAGGATCACCTTCTTGTTTTGTAGGAGGAGTATTGTTTTAAGGAATTTTAATTTTATGTCATAATTTTCTATTGTTGCAGTATACATGTCATTTGAGTTTGAGCTCTATCATAGAACTCAACTCGAAGGAAACGATTGTGAGTTAGACCTAAAGGAGTCGACCATAGGCTCGACCATAGAGCTTAATCCAAAGGAATTAGCCATAGAGCTCGACCAATACACATTGGGAAGTTAAAGCTCAACCAAAACCTCAAAGAGTTGTGATGCAATTTGAAAAATGCTCAAGGGCAAGTGTACCCTATCGCAATAGTAATAACGACAGAGTCCATATATCATACCCAATTGACTAGTATGTTAGTTTCCAAGAATTTTTTATATAGTTTAGACAATCAATTCTGGAAGAGATTTGTGCAATGAAAAGAATAGAAGAAACAAATAAAGTAGAAAAGTAAGAAAGTAGATGAGAAAATTAGTTTTAGTCTTTTTAAATTAAGAGTTTTGTTTTGTTTATACTTCTCCCCTTCAACCTTAGTTTTATGCAACTTTCTTATTCTACCTCCTTGCATTACTGATTTTACTTCTTACTTCTACCAAGGTACTTTGTTCCAGTATCCCTAATAATCTTTACCTTATGATAGTTCTTATTTGGTTATTTAGAAACATATACTTAAGCAAACTTTAAGTTTATAGAAGCTGATTATTACTAGTCAAATCAAAAGTCTAGGTAAAAAGGTTGGTCATGCAGTTCTCCTAAACCCAATTATCCTATAGTTCTACCAACTAAATAAGGTACGGTCGCCACTAATCAGTTGATTAAACATGTAAGAATAGTCAAAGCTATAGGATAATTTAAGCAATAAAAGACAGGAAAGAGAAAATTACATTTAAAAGAATAATCGAGGGTTCTAAGCACAAACTACATCATAGCCCTTAAAAATAATTTAGGGGCTCATACACATGATAAATGATAGATAAATTAAAAATAAACAAAAAAGAATGAAAACCAGTAGAGGTCAGGGGCTCCGCTCCTACATTATATACTATGCTTTTTAGCCTTACCAACACCTTCAAGTACCTTTCAGGAGTCTCGGAATCAAGAGAAACATTGGCTTGTGAAGTGCTAGGAAGTAATGAGATGCAATGACATGTATCGAGATATGCTTTTCCAGTTCTCTGACTACTCCTTTTTATATTGTATGAAATGGGCTTCTCTGGTGGGTTTGCTTTTTTTTTGCTGAAAATATCAATTTTGTTATATTTTCTCGTTTTTTTTCTTGTGTACCTGTATTGCATTAAACTCAACACAAAAGTGAATTATGCGTGATATATGTAAAAAATACTAAGAATTTTACTAAAATAAAACATAACATTAGTATACAAAATATTGATTTATCATGTTGTTTATAGTTTTGAGTTAAAATAAAAAGTTATTTTTTCATTAAATCAAAATATAATTTATAAAAAGAAAAACCATCAAATATTCACTACAAGAAAAAGGCTTAAATAACTTTTTGATCTTTGAAATTTGGAACAAATTTATACTTTGGTCCCTAAATTAAAAATAATATTGTTCCTGCCAAGAATTCCCACAAGGGAACCTTGGTAGGGACTTCTGAAGTCGGGGGTGAGTTCCTATTCTTATCCGTGTTGTTACCAAGTGTATGCTGATCTCTTCTCCTTCCTTCTTGGCCTAAGCCGAGGTGTTGTCAGGGGGTACCTATAACGACACTTCAATGCTCAAGTTAGTGTTAGTTAGAGTGTGAGCAAGTACCTAGTGAGAAAGCGTACCTGATACAGGTGTGAATCCCCTTATTTATAGAAGTTGGGTTCATATTGGCCCTGTGTGCACCGGTGGCTCACACGGCACAATTCCTGGGGCATATGCTCAGGGTCCCAACGCGTATCCCGCTACGTATCGCACTGGGTAGGCCGAGTTGTGGCCAACCAATGCCGAGGAGGTCGAGCCATGCTGAGGTGTTCTCGGCATGACGAGTATACTTTCCCCCCGAGTCACGAGTTCTCGAAGAGGGATGTACCGACGTCGTGGGTGCTAAGCCTAATTGATTGGATTGTCGTGCTAGCATGGTTGGGCATTAGAACTTGTACCCATGCTTAATTATTATGTCACCCCTCGAGTAATGTGCACATTTAATGCGCTACTTAAGGTGTTGCGTAGGCGACCTTTGGGCTTCGACCAATTGTGGGTCGTGACCTCTCGCCTACCATGGATTTGGCCCCTAGTTACGCTTGTAAGGCCCAAGTCGTGCTTATAAATAGTGAGGGCATCTGTGGTAGGCCTTCTTCGTCTTTGTCTTCCTCTTCCTCTTCAAGCGCACCCAGTGCCAAGTCCGTTTGGGAGGTGGCCAAGGTCGCTTCTCAATCGGTCATCACGAACTACTATAGTAGCACCTCGAGTACAAGGGGCTATGGTCGTGGATCGAGAGTTGTGAGTCCCTCCGTAAAGGAGAGTGTTTCCCATTATAAACCTCTTAGGTTATAATTGGCTAAGCGAGGAAGCGGAGGCATACCCTTCCCAGTTATGCTCGTGGGAGGTCATGGCCAAGTTGTCCAAGGCCGTAGTGTTGGGGTTGTCGGGTTGTCAACAGGATTTTACTTTGGAGCCCTGCTCTGTTGGTGAGCGGGTATATAGCAAAGGAAGGAAAAATCGACTTCTTTTACATGTACGAGACCTGATAAAGCTTTTTGTCGTGGTGACTTATCAAATAAAACTAGAGCTAACTATAGTATAGCTTGACCTTAGGTCATTCTTCTCAAGGACACAATGTATTCATTTTTGGCTTAGTGTGGAAATCAGAATTTATGCTAAAGTAAAGTGCATGTAGAATGCCGACTATGACTCGGACAAAGTTGGACTTGACTCGGACTTGGGTGGAATTGGAAGCGAGGGGTTTTGTTGCATAAACACAAAGTAAGATAGAAAGTAAACTAAGTACTGAAAGTAATTGTGACTAAGCTACCTACGCTACAATAGTTAATGTACCAGCACACAAGTTCAACAATGCAACAATCGTCGAACGTTCGTCCATTGCCGACTGAAGGCTTACGCAATCGCAGCCTTGAGGAAGCAGGGATTATGCACATGGTTGATTTTAGGTTTTCTTATCGATTACCTAACTAGTTGTTAGATCGGTTCCAATCGGCCTAATCTAACATGGTCTACTACTATTCCTCCTACAAGCAAGGAGTACAAAGCAGAGAAATAGAACAGGAATCACAGACAGAGAAAATATAGAAACGCAAACCATTCATTGATGAAACAAATTTATTGATATAGAGTTACGTAGATGGTGAAGTAGTGTTCGCTTCCCACGACAATCGTCGTAGAAGAATGGCGACGGTTCACCAGAGATGGACAGAGCATTGAGGGTTCAATCCATCAGAGCACGCCAACTATACTGGTTGAACACCTATGATAACATCTGGCTTCAGACTTAGAGCCTACACCTGCTCAATCGACCGGATGCCATACTGAAGCACCATGCACCACCGTGAATGAGAAAACTTTGAACTAAGTGTGTGTGTGTGCAATGGATCATGTGAATGCTTAGTTTGCTAACCTAAGAATGATTTACTCAGCCTCTTATTTACACGTTTTGGCTGAGAGTAACAGACTAATTACCAACTCACGGGTTCCACATTAATCACGTGTTAAACATTTGTCCCATGAGGTTTATCCTAACTAACTAGCTAACTAAAATAATCGCCTAGCTTCCTCATGAATCACATGCTCCATTTCCCTCACATGCTGGATGCCTTCATTGGCTACGTGCTAGATTGCCTCGTTGGTCTGGCGCCCTTTAGGGAGTTGATCCGTGGAGTCGGCACTCTAGAGCTGGCTTCATCTTGGCCTGGGAAGGCTTTGGATTCTAGTCCTAACTTGTACAATTGAGTTGAATATTTTGTTAGCTAAAATCATCGAATTAGCACTAATTTATATTTTCCCTATTTTTAGGCTAATAGTTTGAATCTTAGCTAATTTGTGTCTCTTAGTTACAAGATAGCCTCAATTGTACCCCTTTTAAGATCTTGTAAGGTGGCTAAAATATGATTCATCAAGACCCAACTGCGAGACCTCGACGTGAGCCTTCCATTTGATAGGTTTCAGGCCGACGTCTTGTGAACCCTGGACATCACCCCCAGCCAACTGCACCCCGACAGGCAGGTCGCTATGCAAGTGTTCAAGGTAATTTGTCTGCCTGGAGCCCATTGCAGTCAAGTTTCTCCACTATTATGTGGTCCGCATGGGTGTGAAGTCTGGGTGGGTGTCATTGATAGGTCTTTCAAGATCGTACAAAGGGGTTCAAGGGCCACTTTGTGAAAGTCTGAGCAATTGGCGAGGCCTCGTTTACCGTCAATTGTAGGTCAATCCCCTTTATTGGCAACGGCCTTGCAAGTTCAATGGTTGGTCTCGAGATGACATGTCGGCCTAGGAGAGGTCAGACATGGCGTTCTTGGACGAGCCCCATAGGGAATAAGTTGTAAAAACCTCGTCAAGCTGGTCTTTGTTAGTGGCCCCATCAAGGCTTTGTGTGGTAAGATGTTTGTTGTTGACGCATGGTAGGTCGGTCGCACGTCAATGTCTCTTGACTATTTTCCTTTTTTTGTGCAGATCTAATGGGAAAGTTTGATTTTCGCAGCATAAGGAACAAATATAGTGCCGGGAAGGACGCAGCCGTCGAGGACATGGCACCGACTCACGACGACGTGAGGGAGGCGATTCAAGCCCCAACGTCGAAAAACGAGATTGATAGCTCCCATGGGCAGAAGAGAAAGGAGCTAGTGCTCATGTCCAAAGACACCTCTACTGACCAGATTCGCAACCTATTGTCACCTCCACCTTCCAACATCGCCCATCGCCTAGGGGTCGAAGACCAGAGTGCTCAACCTTGCACAAATGAACGGGCTGAGTGGCAAATATTCGTTATAGGGTCCTAACTTCAAACTGCAAAGCATGATCGGCCCCAACTTCTTATTGTCATGGGATTGTGATTTGTTGGTGAAGGTGGGTCTCATCATGGTCATGGAGGCAGCAACCATCTATCATGCTCGCTCTTGGGCGATGACACAATTTTAGGCAGGGGCCTTCAAGCATTCCCAAGAGTAGCTCAAGGAGTAAGGTGCTCAGGTTGTGGAGCTCGAGGGGCTCCAGAAGGAGGTTGCCCCTACAGGAAGAAATGGCAAGTGTGAGGCAGACTTCTAACGAGCTGCTGAAGGATCTCTCGGTGGCTCAGGCCCCAAGAAAAGGGGAAGGTTGGATCTCTATGGAGAGTCGACGAGCCGTAGAGGTGAGAGCGATCATGGATGAAGTCGCTGCGGCGAAGTCTCAGGTTGAAGTGGATAGTTTGGCCAAGGAAATAAAGGAGGCTGAATTGGCCATTATGATCGAGCATGAGGCCAGGTTTGTGAAGGCTATTCATCAAGTGGCTATGATTACATCGGGCCTAGACGTGACTGCTTTGAGCACCCACAAGGACGTGAAGAATGAAGCGTTGGTGCATTTGGATGAGCTGTTCGAGGATGAAACAATGTAATATGAATACCACTTTGTACTTGTTGTTTCTGTATTTAATAAAGAAAAGCATTGTTATTATACTGTGTTGATTTAATAGTTTATCTTATTATGCTAACTTACCTCGAGTTAATTTGCGAGTGCGCAGGTAAGGTGCACGTGAGTGAATCAAAGGGTGCTCAGCAAGAGTGCTTACTTAGGCATGAGAGCATATTCACGCTCGGGTCTAAGTGGGTCGAGGGGTGCTTGACAAGAGCGCACACTTACGTGTGAGAGCATTTTCCTGCTTAGGTCCGAGTGAGCCGAGGGGGGCTCAATGAGAGTGCACACATTATAAATATAGAGACGCGAAGTTATCCAAGATGTCTTGTTAAAAAACCTTCCTGGTCGGGGTGCCCTTTACAATGTTTTCTTAGGGGACCAGCAATAGAAGTAGGAAAAAAGGTACATCACAACCTAACTAAAGTAATATTTGAGGTGGGTGGAATTCCATGTCCTTTGTACAACCATCCAACTATTCCAAGCAGTATGCGTCTTTGTTCAGGGATTCTTGGATCCGGAATGGTCCCTCTCAATTGGTTGCGAGCTTCCTGTCTTCCTTCTTCTTCCTCGCATCCCTGGTGCTCTGCCACACGAGGTTGTTTTCGTTAAGGTCTCAAGGTCAAACCTTGGAGTTGTATCGGCGAGTTGCCCGTTGTCTTCAAGCTACCTGTAGTATGCACGCTTGTTCTCTGGCTTCTTCCACTAGGTCGAGGTTTGTCCTAAGGGAAGAAGGATTTTCGGAGAAGTCGAAAGAGCTCTTCCTTGGTGAGGGCTCGTCAATTTTAACTAGAATCATGGCGTCGGTCTCGTACGTTAACCGATAAGGGATCTCTCCTGTGGCGAATTGGGGGGAGCAACGGTAGGCCCATAGGATGCTAGGTAAGTGTTCGACCCACAATCCCTTGGCTCTACCAAGCCATCGCCACAGCTCGCCTAAGATAACTTTGTTGGCGGCTTCGACCTGACCGTTTGCCTAGGGTGTTCGATCGAGGTCACCTTGTGTATGATTTGTAAGTGTTCGTAGAATTCGCGCAAGGTCTTATTGACGAATTAGGTGTCGTTGTCGGTCACCACTGAGTTGGGGATTCCATACCGGCATATGATATTTCACCACATGAATTTTTGAACTTTCTGAGTGGTGTTCTTAGCCAAGGGATAGGCCTCGATCCATTTCGTCAAGTAGTCTACGCCAACGAGCAAGAATTTTACTTGTCCTTTGGCTCTAGGAAACGGTCCGAGGATGTTCATACCCTACGTCGAAAAGGCCTTTAGTGCGGTGACATGTTGTAGTTCCTTGGTAGGGGAGTGGTCGATAGGGCCATGGGCCTGACACTTTCGGCAGTTGCGGACATAAAGTTCATAGTCCTCCCTCATTGTCAGCCAGTAGTAGCTGGCTCTGAGTACACGTGCCACCATGGTTCGGCCCCCCAAGTGGAATCCACAAATGCCTTCGTGGATCTCGTTCAAGATGTATTATGCCTGAGTCTTTGTCAAGCATTTCAGGAAAGGGGTGGAGAACCCTCTTTTGTATAGGTGATCAACCTCGATGACGTATCGACTAGCCGTCCAGCATACTTTGGCCACCTCAACCTCGTCCTCTGGGGAGGTGTCATGATGCAAGTAATTCTAAATGGGGATCATTGATGATGGGTGTTTTTCTAGTCGTTTTGAACACTTATCAAATAACTAAAGCTAACTATAGTATAGCTAACCCTAGGTCATTCTTCTCAAGGACACAGTGTGTTCAGTTGTGAATTGGTGTTAAGTGAAGTGACGTAGATTCGGAGATGTAAAGTGCTGACTCTCCTCGGAACTGGCCGAGTAGCTCTGGGCAGAGGCTGAGCCGAGATGATCCCTGTACAGATAATCCGGCTTGGTCTCGGTGAGCCTTGAGCATGCACGCTACAGAGATGGACTATCTTTGTCTCGGACTAAAAAGCAAAAAAACGGGTGGAAATGCAAGTAATGCTGAAAATGGACTAAGACTATAAATGCGATAAACATATACTACTGTTACTAGTTATCTATTATTATTATTTTTAACTGTGCTCATATTCAGTCCCATTAATCCAAGTTCAGTCCAGGCTCCACACTCCAGGTTCTCAATCCATATCAGCCTTGGGAAGTCTTATGGCAATCGCCAAAGGTTCAATCGATTGCCATACCGAGGATTTATGCAATCGCTACCTCATCGGTTGTCGTGATTAAGTTCAGAGCTGATTTTAGGTTCTCGCTTAACAATCGCCAAATGATTACCTACTATATTAGTCAAACCAGTTCCAATCGGCTTAGCTTAACATTGTTCACAATTTAATTGCAATCGCGGATCAAATCATGAATTAAAGTAGAGGAAGAGAATGGAGACAAGAGTTGCAGAATGAAATTGATTAAGAGAAATGGAATACAAATACAGTGGTTCTGAATTTAGATGAATCCATCTTCCACGATGATCGCCATGGTTGATGGTGGTGGTTCACCTCCGTTAGCCTGAACGTTGAGGATCAGCTCCACCAGAGTGCGTCAGTAGTCTGATCGGTCCCCTCCGGCAGACTTCGGCTTCCCTGTCTCAGACCTGCACTTCCTCAATCGAGAGAAACGCCAATGAGCACCGTGCACCACCGTGAAAACGGAGAGAGCGAGAGCGAGAAAATGGGTACAGTGAGTATGGAATTAAAGTGAATTCAAAGACAGAACGTGTAAAAAGTGCACAACTCTTCCTATATATACACGAGCTGTGATATGCTAATCCTAACGAATCCTAACAGAATTACACTGTGAAGATCCTATTCTACCCCTATGCAGATCTTCTAACGTGACATGGCAGATTTCCTAGGAGTGACATGACATTTGAGCTGACGCTGAGATGGCCTCCGAGCTGGATAGCTGATGTGGTCAATACAATTGGGCCTCTCTACTGGGCTGCTGGGCTGCAAGGCATGGGTTGCCGAGACGACTTTGGTCTTGCCAAGATGGAGTCAGACTGGCCAAGATGACTTCATCTCGGCTGAGACTCCTTTTGTTGACCCTGGTCAACTCGGCTTGACCTGCAGAAGAAGGAGTGACACTTTTATTAGCTAAGAAATCTGAATTAACACATATTTGTATTTTCTCTGTATTCAAACCCATAGAATGAATCTTAGCTAACAATCCATTCCTAAGCACAGAATAGTCTTGCAAACCTCCTTCTTAGGTGTCTAAAAGATGTCTAAATTGTGACTCATCAATCATCCACTCCTAGTCCTTGGTCTCGGCGTGTAGAATCTCGGGTATGTCCACTATTGGTGATGGAAAGACCCTGTGGAGAGCAGTGTGCCAAGGAAGAGTTTTGGCTATGGCCAACCTCGCAAAGGTGTCAGGACGTGAGTTATTGATGCGAGGGACGTGTTGGACTTCGCACCTATCAAACCTCTAGAACGCAATATGGGCTTGATGGTAGTACCTTAGGAGCAAGGGGTCCTTTACTTGATATGTCCCCTTGATGTGCTTAGCCATCACTTGGGAGTCGATGTGATAGTGCATTTGCCATGCTCTAACCTCTCGAGCCAAATCGAGTCCTGCAAGGAGGGCCTTGTATGCGACTTGGTTATTGAAGGCTTTAGAATTGAATTTGAGCGAGTGTTCCAAAGTGATGCCTATGAGGCCTTCAAGGATGATCCCGGCACCTCCACCTTTTTGGTTGGATGAGCCGTCTACATACAATGTCCACCATAGATCTTCCTCGGGGACCAACGTCATCTCGACTAAGAAGTCGGTCAATGCTTAGGTCTTGATTGCTCCTCTCGGCTCGGAACTTGAGGGGAACTTAAACAGTTCCACTAACCAAGTTGTTATCCTTCCTGCAAATTCGAGCTTTTGTAGCACCTGTCGAATGGGGTGGTCAGTTTGGACGACCATGTTATGGGAATGGAAGTAAGGTCACAATTGTTTGGCCAAGGTGATGAAAGTAAGGACAAGATTCTCTATCATCTAATATCGGGATTTCGTGCCTTGCAGCGTCTTATTAATGCAGTATATGAGGCTTTGCGATTTCCCTTCCTCTTGAAGTATCACCACAACAATGGAGTGTTCCGAGACAGCCAGGTACAGATATAGATCTTGGTCATTGATCAGCCTTATCAGGATGGGTGGCGAGGCTAGGAACTATTTAAAGTCCTTAAAGGCCTTTTTGTAGTCATCGTTCCAGTAGAAAGAGGTTGGCTTCTTGAGGAGTTGGAAGAAGGGTCAAGCGTTCTCGACTACTCTTGGTAAGAAGCGAGACAACGAAGCTAGTCACCCATTAACCTTTATACCTCCTTCACGTTCTAGGGACTCTTCATTTGGATGATGACCTCGCACTTGTTGGGGTTGATCTCTATTCCACTATTGGTTAGCATAAAACCCAAGAACTTTCCCCTCAGACTCCAAAGATGCACATGTCCAGGTTTAGTCACATGCCGTATTTCTAGACTTGGGTGAAGATCTCTTTGAGGTCCTTGATGTGTTCCTCGAGGTCAAGTGACTTGACGATTATGTCATCCACATACACCTCGAGACTACGACTGATGTGGTTGGCAAAGACCTTGTCCATTAGGCATTGGTAGGTAGCACTTGGTTCTTTTAGGTTGAATGACATGACTTGGTAGTATTAGGTTGGTTCGTCTGACATGAAGGTCGTCTTGTCCATGTCTGGCGGGTTCATCTTGGTCTGATTGTAGCTAGAGTACACGTCTAAGAAGTTGAGAACCTGAAAACCTGATGCTCCGTCGACCAGCCGATCTATGCTCAATAGGGGGTAGGAGTATTTGGGGCAAGCTTTGTTCAGGTCGGAGTAGTCGACACACATTCACCACTTTCCGTTATTTATTTTTACGAGTACCATGTTGGATAGCCATGTGGTGTAGTTGAGCTCTCTAATAAAGTAGGCAGCCCTGAGTTTGGTTGTCTCTTGTTCTATGACTTTTCTCATGTCTCCTCCTGTTTTCCTTTTCCATAATACGATCAGCTTGGCTTCCACGCATAGCGCTAGTCGGTGGCAGATGACCTTGGGATCTATTCCCGGCATTCAGATGGTTGCCATGCGAATAGGTTGGTGTGTCCCCAGAGGGTGGATATCAACTGTTCTCGATGGGGCCCTTGCATCCTATTTGGGTGTGGTGCTCGTCATTTATCAGGGGTATGTTTTCAAGTTTATTGGTAGGTTCGGCTCCTTGGTCGATCGGAGGCTTAGGGTCGAGCTCAACGTCAATTGAGATCTTGACGTAAGCCGAGACATTGTCTTCCTTTGGTGGCCTAGTTACTACCTTGATGATCATCAATTGACCATTTGAGAAGGGGAATTTCATGACCAGATGTGGGGTGGAAACTATGGTGCCAAGGGCATTTAATGCCGAATGGGTGATTAGGACATTGTAAGAGGTGTCGGCTTCTACTACCAGATAGTGAACTAAGATCATGCAGAGCGCACTAGGGTCGCCAAAGGTCGTGAGGAGGTTGATGTACCCGTGCGTGTCCACGCGTTCCCTTGAGAGGCCCACCAATTATTCGTGGTATGGGCATATCTCGGCCTCTAGGTTTGAAGGTGGACATGTACAAGATGTCGGCTAAGCTACCTTGTCAATCAGTACCTTCTTGACGACACAATTAGCTACTTCAATGGTGATTACAATGGGATCATTTCGGGGTCGGATCTGATAAAGTCTTGGTCGGTGAAGGTGATGGGGGGAAATTGTCTAAGGATTTAGTCAGAACCTGCTTGGATGTTGTTAATGGTGTTGATGATGCCTTTGAGCCGTGGGTGCCTTCGTGCTGGGGGCATCTATTCTTGTCGAGGCATCTGATCGCGTTGAGTGGTTCGTTCCTTCCTCGATGTTCGTTCCCTTTTGGGTAAGCGCTCACCTCTCCAATTGCAGGAGTATTGCTTTCAAGTCGAGTAACCAAGGTCAACCCCTCTCTTCACGAACTTTCGGAGATGGCCCACTTGGATTAGCTCCTTTATCTTGTTTCGCAAAGTTAAGCACCCTTCGATCGTGTAGTCGTAGTTTCGATGGTAGCAGTAATATTTGGTCTTGTTGGCCCCATGGGCTAATTGGCGTTGGGGGAGAAGGGTAATCAAGTCGGTGCTACATGCTTCCTCGAACAGTGCGACCCGACTGGCAATAAGGGGGTGAAGACTTGATATTTTGGCTCTCGGGTTAGCCCTTCGTTTCGACCCTTTTTGTCGTTAGTTCGGCCAGAATGTCCATGTTCCTTGTGGTTGCACGGGGTCAAAGGCTACCCAGTGCGAACGCTATTGCGGAATTCGACCATTTCTTCCATCTGAATGTAGCAAGTGGCTCTCATCCTTAGGTTGTCCATGGTCGTGGGGGGGGGGGGGATCCCTGCAAAGACTGTCAAAGAAAGGCCTAACCTTTAGCACCATGAACATGGAGTGGAGGGCGATCTCGAGGTTGAGGTTGCAGATCTTCACAGAGACGTTTGAGAACTGTGCCATGAAGAAGCGGAAAGGTTTGCCTTCTCCTTGTCACAGATTGACTTGGGCCATAGTGGTGAGGTGATAAGGATGATTAGTTGAATATTGAGTGCTGAACTTCTTCTTCAGTATCCCAAACAAGTTGGTGGGTAGTTGTGTGTACTAGAGGACCAACCCCTTCAAGGAGATCGAAAATATTCGGCATAGGATGGCATCCTTGCTACTAAATAAGTTCACTTGGGTAACGTATTTGGCGAGGTGCTTGTCAGGGTCCATGGTACCGTCATACTTATCTAGGTACACGCCCCCCAACCCTTCAAGTAGGGGACCTCCATGATTCCATCCATGAAGGGGTGTTCCTGGGCAACTCGGCGCCCGGGGCAAGGTTACGTGCGTGTTGATGTTTTGTTCATCACTTCCGCTAAACAGACCTTGTCGGCATGCCACTTTTGTATTTCTCTTTCAGCCGCAACCCGCCTCCATACCTCGGACAACTCCTCGCTATCGACTGCAATCCACTTTCGTATCTCGTCCAACTCCTTCATAATATTTTGGAGTGTCGAGGATTCCCCTACAAGTGCTAGGAGGGCTGAGGTAGCTCCAAGGTCGGGTACAGGGTTGGTCATCTCATCCCCATAGACGACACCAAATGTTCCTGCCAAGAATTCTCATGAGGGAACCTCGACAAGGACTTCTCAAGTTAGGGGTAAGTTCCTATTCCTATCTGTGCTGCCTCTAAGTGTATGCTAATCTCTTCTCCTTCCTCCTCTGCCTAAGTTGAGGTGTCGTTTAGGGGGTACCTATAAAGGCACACTAATGCTCAAGTCAATGTCAATTGGAGTGTGAGCAAGTGCCTAGTGAGAGAGCGTACCTAATACGGATATGAATCCCCTTACTTATAGAAGTTGGGCTTGTATGCGTCGACGACCCACACGACGCGATTCCTGAGGCATATGCCCCAAGGTCCCAGCACGTATCTCGTATCATGTCGGGTAGGCCAAGCTGTGGTTGGCCAACATGGAGGAGGTTAAGTCATGCTGAGGTGTTCTCGACACAACGAGTACAAATATATTTTGTTCTTAAAATTTAGAAATAACTATTTTTAGTCCCTTGTCATTAACGACGTTATACACATTACTAACATGATTAACAACATTTACATCACCATATGCCGCGTAGACTAGAAAAAGACTTAAATATCTTTTTTGTATCCCAAATTTGAGTTGTTTTCTTTTGGTTTCCTAAATTTAGAAATAAATTTTTTAGTCTCCAAAATTTAAAAGTGACTTTTTTAATTCCAAATTTAAAAGTGATTTTTTTAATCCTTTACTTTGGACATACCTCATTTTGATTCTCAAGTTGTCGTGGATTGAGTGTCTTAAGCATTTTCTAAAACAATAACTGTTGGAACATAATTCTATGCATCCAAAATAATCCAAGAGTTTTGATGATAACAAACATTTTGA
The DNA here is from genome assembly GCA_025330945.1 of Mucuna pruriens. NCBI lineage: Eukaryota > Viridiplantae > Streptophyta > Magnoliopsida > Fabales > Fabaceae > Mucuna > Mucuna pruriens. Next base: position 1,797,792 of record JAENHJ010000271.1, on the reverse strand, counting down.
TTAAAGAATGATATCTTATCTTTAACAAGTGTTCTCTAGCTTTCAGAAGAACATGTTATTTGACTTAACATTTGACATGTGTCCATTAAAAGAAACTTATTCATTGAATAAGTTTACCATGTGCGTCCAAAGTAGAGCTCGTCGTCTAAAGAAGAGCTCACCATCCAAAAGAAGAGATCATCTAATATAGAACAAATGTAATATTATAAGTAGGAAGTATCTCCTTATAAGCATAAAAATATATTTAAGTGTTTATCTTATCATACATATACGAGTTTATAATCATTACACAACGTTCAAATTTTTTGTTGTACCTAATACACTTTGTTGAGGCGTGTTCACTTTCAGAATTGACAAAAGTCTAAGCCTAAAAATCTAATATCTCAAGTCAAGCCTAATAAAAGGAAGCTCTAATTATGACTCAACTCAGAAGGAACCAAAAAGAAGTTTCATCTCTTATAAAAAGAAGACAAGACGTCAAGTACAAAGAAAAACAACTTTCTCTTACACAATTTTTCTCTATCTTTAGAAATGAGGAGTCTATGCAAAAGTACACCAAAAAGTGAACATTTGACATTTAATGCTGAAGTTACCACTCCTCATGCAAGAGTAACATTTGTCTTTCTACGTGTCTGTAAAACAGAATGATCAAGCTCAAAGAAGCATAAGTAACATTTCATTCTCCCTTTTTTCTTTTTGACTTTTCCCCTCTTCCTCCATGACCTGGGTGACTGCTATCACGATAATAACAATATGGACTCATCTTATCTTTTTCTTACTTGTCTCTCTTTCTCTACTCACTTTCTCTCTTATTCACTCTCTTTTCATTTTTAGGGTTTAGACCTAGCTTTCTTCCTTCTCCTACTTCTCGTAATGTTACCATGAATTCAAGATTTTTTGTGTTTTATTTTGAGATTAAGGAATGCTAACTTGTGATTAGAATTTGTAAACACAATGTTTGAATGAGAGATGAGAATGATTTTTTTTTATTTTGATTTTACTTTACTAAATTTTATGATTTAAAATGATTACAAAATATTTTTTAAAATATTATTAACCACGTTAATAAAAAATATTTATTGACATTAACTTTGAAAATCAAAATAAGTTATTTCTAAATTAAATAACTAAAAAAATATTTTTAAAGACAAGAATACCAAAACAAAAACTTGACTCAAATTAGTCTATATTTAAAAAAAACATTTAAAATGTTTTTTTAGTCAATATGGTATTGGATGACAAGAACACCACTATCGACTAAACGAGTTATTTCTAAAATTTGGAAAAAAAAATCACTTTAATTTAAAAGAATAAAAATAAATTTACCACATATTTGAAGGGCTAAACAAATATTTAAACAATAAATAAATAAATACAAAACAATACATGGCCAGTTGAGCTCACGAGTTAACTTATGGAATGTTCTACATTCCATTTCCTGTGCCATTAATGAATTTCATCAACAGGTGTAGGTGTCCGAGTTAAGCGAGGTGAGTTTAGTTTCACCATTCAAGAAATTTTATCTTGAAAATCGTTAGAGTCATCTCGGTGATTCGGTGGCTCGGCCATTTTGCATCAGGTTCGCCGACGTCAAAACGTCTCCGATCCTCCACCGCCGCAGCTATCGCCGTCGACCGTCGTCGGCGATGTCGTCTTCTTCCGCGAACGACGCCGAGGCTCTCAGGCGCAACCACATCCTCTCCAGCAAGCTCTACTTCGACGTGTCTCCGTCCAAGGTAAGCGAGTTCCGCACACTCGCCCTCTTCGCGCGTCGATCGTTTATGCCTTGGATTTTTGAACATTCAGGTTCCGCTAATCTACTCCAAGTCTTACGACATAGCGTTTCTCGGCATAGAGAAACTGTAAGCAATTTTTTCGCACTAACCTCGCTCTTTGAAATTGCGAATTGATTGCGGATGCATGCGGAGTCGTGTAACTGTTTGCATGTTGCAGGCATCCATTTGATTCGTCTAAGTGGGGACGCATTTGTCGATTTCTCGTTTCGTTTGGTATTCTCGGCAATGAATGCATCGTTGAGCCTCTGGAAGCTTCCAAGGATGATCTTCTAGTGGTAGGCGCTGTGTAAGGACCTTTTTTGGATAAACTTTTTAACAAACACAAAAAGAAAATGAAAAGCAAAGTTTACCAAACTCTTTCTATAAGTTAAAATCATATATACCTCTACTTTTGGAGAAGTAAGCGGAGAATAATTTCGGTAAAAATTGAAGCGCATAAATTGATTTTAATTAATGAGAGGAGTTTAATTATTTTATCCTTTTATTTTATAAGTGTTTATAGATAAATTTATCTAAACCAGACTTAAATTACATTGAATTGCATTTGACATGTCTTTGGAAATTGTGTATGTATGTTCAAATCACATGTAAAGCAACGAACAATATGATTGGAACTGATTTAATTTAAGCAGAATTTCTAGTGCTGAATCCGTTTTATTTCTTTCCTTTTTTTCTTTAAAGGTACACTCAGAATTGTATTTGAATAGCCTGAAGGAGAGTTCAAAAGTGGCTGTGATAGTTGAGGTACTTTCCACTTACTTGTAGGTAATGTTTTAAAAAATGGTCTGCGTGGTTTGAGTCCAACATCAAAGTTTTTGGACTGTCCGTAACGGTCAAAACCACAATTGTAGTCACATCAGCCACATTTGTTTCTAGTTTCCTGCAATATCAAGGATCGCGATGAAACAACCATGATTGCAATTTAAAACTTTGCTTATAGGCACGAGGCAGCCATTTATGCTTTTGTTGTCTACACTCACCGATCCTTGCTTTTCTTTAACTGTAGGTGTATCTAAATTAGTATAAAAATTTTGTTGTCTTTTAGAATATAAAGAAGCAGATATGGTTGTGCTGGAGCTCTATAGTGTATTTGTTTTCATTATTTTATTGTTCTGTAATCTGTATGATAACAGATATGTAATTTACTGATATAAATTACTAAAATATAGGTCCCTCCTTTGGCATTAATTCCCAATTGTCTTGTGCAACGAAAAGTTCTTTCCCCATTCAGGAAGCAGGTAAATTAACTGTTCTATTGAAGACTGTTTAGCATCTTCGAAAATCTGATCTTGATCCTAATGTAATGGTAGGTTGGAGGAACTATATTGGCTGCCAAACTTGCAAAGGAGAGAGGATGGGCCATTAATGTGGGAGGAGGTTTTCATCACTGCTCTGCAGAAAAAGGAGGTGGATTCTGTGCTTATGCAGATATTTCTCTATGCATCCACTTTGCTTTTGTTCGGTTGAATATATCAAGGTACTATCATATTTAGTCTATACAACTGCAAGTTTAGTGTATTCTATTAATACATGTGCAAAAATTGATTGCAAAATTTTCAGGGTGATGATCATTGATCTTGATGCACATCAAGGAAACGGTCATGAAATGGACTTTGGCTATGACAGTATGTCCAAAAATTTTTTAGCTCTAGTGTATGACTTCTTATCTTTTAGGCTTTTTATTAATTACTAATAAAGATTTTGTAATGGCAGGTCGAGTCTATATCCTGGATATGTTCAATCCTGGAATATATCCTTTGGTAATCTGCTCCTAGATTTGTTTGCATAATTTTTCTTCCTATCTAGTATTTTGAAGTGATTTTGCTCTGTTTCTCTTTTTGCACATTTGTCTCATCTATTCAACATTGCTGGCTGGCATCTGATGTGTTGCAGTGTCCTGTTGTTATATTATACATTTGAATTGTCTAGCCCTTTATCTTGGAATGAAGGATAGATTTTTCTCCGTGTATATCATTGTGGTGTGGCATAAAAAACATATATTGCAATTTCTTTTTTACATTCCACTGGTGAAGTAGAGTGTGAGTGTTGGTACATCAGGAAGATTGCTGTCTTGTGGGTTTAGTGGTCATGTGTTCTAGTCACAGAAACAATATCTCCACTTGTAGGGATAAGTTTGCAAATATATGACCCTCTCTAGACCACACATGGTGGGAGAGCCTCATGCACTAGTTGCTGCCCTTTTAACAAACAACAACAAAAACCTTGGGTGGGCAATGAGAACCTTGGGATAATCACATCACAAAAGCTAGCCATCGTAATTGGAGAGCCTAAGGCCCTATAAACCTTAAACCAGAATCTCATGTAGGAGTCAAGTCTCATACTTGCAATTGGATCTTAATATCCCACCACGTGTCTCGCCCCAGCACCCATGCAGGCTGTTAGTCCTGGGCAAACATTACAATGTCAGCAATGCATCACCATCACCACCCACGCTATTCGTTTGCAGTAAGAGATTTGGTCAAAAGCTCTGATAACAGTTGATAAGAATCTTGGGAGAACTATACAACAAAAACCAGCCATTATAGTTGGAGAAGCCAATGCCTTATAAATTCCACACCTAAATCCCATACTTCCAATGTGGATTCAAGTCCCATGCCTTGCAATTGGATTCTAACAATGATCATCTACATGGATAAAATGATGCGTTTGTAGTAAAAAAAAGCCTAAATTTTGGGAAGGCCATTTAGATCAAGGTCTTTCTTTCTTAATTATTTCTCTTAAAAAATTTTATGGTCTTACTCTACCTCTGTTTGTTGTGATAACTTATATATAATTTCGTTTATTAGGCTAATCTTGATATGATGAACTCTTCTTACTTCTACTGGTCTTCTCCACCCCTCCTGTTAAATCCAGTGGTGAAAATCTATTCAAATACTAGAAATTGGCATTTATGTCAAGCACTCAAGCTTAACATGCTAATATTTTCTCTGTTTGCTCTGCAATTGACTTGTAAATGTAGTATGAAAGAAGCCAGCAAATGATTTGGCTGAAAAATATATTGAAATGGGTTTATTAAAACATTGATGCTTACTGTTTTCTAAATAGTGATGCTTCGTCATGATGTTGGAATAATGTTTGTTCTTATAATAGGAAAAAAGGCCTAAATCTTATGAAGATGGATGGTCCATTAATTATCAACAGTTAATTGTTATTTGCTTTTAATTTAAAATATGCATAAATTTATCATCTTGAGACCAACTTATGGCAATCCCTTACCATTCCTTTTTGCCTTCTATATCAGGATTATGAGGCAAGAAACTACATAAATCAGAAAGTTGAAGTGAAGGTATATTCAATATATAGTTAAACTTGAATCATATTTGTTTTCTGATTTGCCTCTTTAAGACTCATGTTTCCACTTGAACTTTCAGAGTGGGACAGTTACAGAAGAGTACCTGCAAAAATTAGATGAAGCACTTGAGGTATACATTATCATTGTAAACTTGTTATTCTCTAATACTTTTTACTTGAATACCCACTGCATAACTAGGATTAGATATAGCTGTGTCTATACATTTTTGCATTTCTATATCCTATCCAAGTCCAATTATATTAACTGTTAATTTGACTCATGATGCACTTTACCTTACCTTTCCCTTTTTTTTTTTAAATCAAAACAGGGGAAAGGAGAACTGTATTATTTACCATTTTACCTCCCAATCCCTACCCTTCCCCTCCCATGGATTTTCCTTTGCCCCTTTCCCTTCTACTCTTAACTCCCAATCATACCCATAAGATACCATAGAGTTGTTTATCAGGTGAAGAAGGTATAATAACATTCAAGTTCTTTTACTAAATTTTGTTTTTCATGTCAATGTGATTCAAGATTGCTGGGCATAGGTTTAACCCTGAGTTGGTAATTTATAACGCTGGAACTGACATCCTAGAAGGTGATCCATTAGGAAGGTTGGAGGTAATGTCATTCTTGGATTTGCTATATTGCAGTAAAATATAAGTTTGTAGTAACTTTAGTTGCCTGGTCATTTGCTATTATGTGTAGTTTAAATATGAGAAGAATAGTTCATTATTATGAGTTAGTGTTTTAGTTAATTCCTTTACCACTCACCATAGGTTGTGCTTGTGCTATTTTGTACACACAGATCAGTCCTGACGGAATTGCCCTTAGAGATGAGAAAGTTTTCCTGTTTGCTCGTGAGAAGAACATTCCCATTGTCATGCTCACTTCAGGTTTGCTATTATTTTCCTCCCTATCATATGGTGGCTACTACGGCCTTTTGTGTGCTCAGGAAACTGACTTATCAAAGGTCTCAAGTCTTATATTACAGTCTTTATCATATATTGCTCCTTTTTCTATTTGTAGTTTGTGCATTTCATTTTACTTTAGTCTGAAGGAAACCCGAAATTACCCTCTTTTGTCTGACTTCTAAGAGGATATCTTTTTATGTATGACCTTAGCATTATCAATGTGTCCATCTGTGCAGAAAAAATTGAAATACTATAATTTGTTTAGCTAGTTATTTGAGACTGAGGTCGGAATTGAAAAGCCATGTTATCAATTATCATCATCCTTATAACCATCTGTTATATTGAAAGATTCTTAGAACTTTGATTCACTTAAATGTGATCAAATAACAACATTTAATGACATGAAAATATGACTAATCAGTTATAGTTAATAAATTATAAAACATAATCATTTTTGGTTTAATATTTGGGTTAAATGGAATCTTCCTGATAATTTTATCTAACCTTATTTAGTTTGTTTGGAAAACCGTTGGGATGCACGTAGAAGTAAAATTTTGTTTCGTCAAAATGTGAAACAAACTAATATTTTCCCCTGTTCTGAGCTGATATAATTATACTTAATAGAGATGGGCTCTAGATAAATAACTAATTGTAGAAGTTGGCAATATTCTCGACCGATCCAATCTTCAACAATTTTCTCTGCCTATTGTTAGATGTTTATCAGGTTGTTTTTATATGTTATTCCATATTTCAGGTGGTTACATGAAGTCCAGTGCTAGAGTCATTGCAGATTCAATACACAATCTTTCGAAGAAATGCTTAATAGAAACGAGTGGAGCTCCGAAGTCTACGTAAAGTGCTCCTGCACTTCTACGTTAGGAGATTATCCCATGATTTACTGATCATGAAATGGTTCGTTGTAAGAGTTCTCCATATCCTTTTGAGTATTTGGGTATAGAATGTTCCGTTTATTGGAAACTTCGATGTATATTATTTGATATTAAAAAGAACTTAGTGTAGATGAAGATGTGTTCTACACGTATGAGTCGTAACATGTCTGTAAATGCTTGTATATTATACAATACGTAGGAGTTGTATATTATGTATTTGCTTGTGAAACTTGAAGACGGGTGATCATGTGGGCAATATCTCTGTATTCTATGTACTTTAAGATATAGCTATTTTGATTAGTGCTCTGATCCTCTAATTCGAATATATGAAAATATATTTTATTCGTCCCTTAAATGAAGATTTTCAGTATTTTAAAAGATTATTTTCTGATTTCTGGTTAAAGAATACTTTAGATTTTAACAAAATAAATTATCGTGTGCGAGATGAAATCAGAACAATTGTGCATCAAATCAAATTCAGTAAAATATTTGGCAGTTTAATTTGGTAGGTGGCAAATGACAGTGCTCGTCAAAAGTGTCTTTTCTGCCTCATTGAAGTGAAAGTTCATTCCTAACATAAACGGCATAATCATTGATATTTCCATGTTTCTTTAGTTATTTTAGTTTGTCTTAAAATGTCTTTTTTTTTAATAACGATTTTTTTAGTATTATCTTCATTTATTAGTATCTTACTTAAATATTAAAATAAATAAAATTAATTAAAATATATTCACAATTGAACTGAAATCTGATGATATATTATAGTATGGGTAGATTCTTGGGTGAAGTTAATGTTAATTGGGGAATACCTTCGATTGAAAGAGAGAGAGTGAAAGATGATTGAGGTAGATCACGATGTAAAACTTGAGTGGTTTACACGAAGTCTTTATTTCATGTTATTGAATGAGCTGCTCAAACTTCAAAGGGTTGCATGTCAAACTTGAATATTAAGGCAGTTTACACTTTTTATGAAGCAATCCAAACATTTATTTAATTTATTTAGATTTAGATGTGATGCAGCACCTTATTCTTAATTAGTTGAAATAAATTGAATTTTATAAAAAAAATAGTAATTTTTTTCATTAATGAAACATGGTGGAAAAACATCCAAGTTTATACTCCTCCAATATTTAAACACCATAGAAATATGAGTATAACTTAATAAATACGAAGGTGCCATATTTTATTCATGGATTTGTCGTGTTGTGATGAAACTTGGAAAGAAGGTTTTTCTTCTTTTCGTTATAAATCGTATTTATTACATTATAAATTCATATTTATATCATCATAATCTACTTTAGAAGAAGCAACAGAGACTAAATTTGACCCATTTTTTTTACTTAAAAATTAATTTTAAGTTAAAGTTAAGAATAAAAGCTTTTAAAAAATAGAAATTATTTGTTAGTTTCCATTTCTTTAAGTTTAAAAGTACATTATAAGGAAAAAAATGTCTTGATAATTTTTTAAAAATTTGGTTTTGCTTAGATACAATTATCTCGTCCAATAAAAAAAGTGCATCTATATAAATAAAAAAATTAGTGAAATCAATTTAATTTACATAAAATTATTTTAATGATAATAAAATATTAAAATCATATATTTAAAACTTTTAATTCTTAAAAATGTTCAAAAATTAACAATAATTTATTTTAGTGATGATTTCCAAATTATATATATATATATATATATATATATATATATATATATATATATATATATATATATATATATATATATATATAATATTAGTCAAAGAAATTTAAATGTTAATTAATGTTTAACTTATTTTTTTGTTGTTTAATAATATTTTTAAAGAAATAAAAAGAATGTAATATTTTTTGTTGTTTAATAATATGTTGATTCATCTATTATTAAAAAAAATTAATTTGATCATTCAATTTTTTCAAAACACTACAATGTTACCATTTTTGTTCAAATTCATTAAACATCCTTATAGTCTTAAAGTAACTATTTCAAGTTGCGAATAAAGATGATTTTAAATTGTCACTAACATAGCAAAGATGAATTTATACAGATCCTCAAGTATAAGGAATCTTCCATTTCCTTACTCCAAGCTGAGCCCAACTAATACAACGACTCATGGAAGGTGGCTCCAGCAATGAGGTGGATGGCGGCGTCAGTGTATTGGGTTATTATTTTTGGGCTCCCAACTATGTGGACAAAAGCTCAATACTTTAAAGCCCGCTAGGTTTCTCTTTATAAGAGGAGAAGAGATCAAATTGAGGAGAGATACACCCACAGACAGAGACACATAGAAATAGAGATCGAGAAAGAGTGGATTTTTACAAGGCAAAAGAGAGAAGAGAGAGGGAGAGAAAGAGAGAAAGAAGATGTTCTGTTTTCATCTCAACACATAATAGTCACGTCAAAATTGCGATATCTACTTCGTTAACCATTGGATCGGGCTAGAAATTTGACAGAAAGTTCAACACACATAGTTTTACATCTTGACCGTTCGGATCTTGATTCGAAGGTCTATGGTGTGAGAAATCATGCTCGCATAGTAGCTCAATTTTGTGGGTTCTTTTCTTTCATCTTGTTCTTCATCTGCAAGTTTTGCTTGTTTGCTTGTACTGGTTAGTTGTATGAACAAATACTATTTTTTTACTTGAACACTCTTGTATCCTTATTTAGTTATAGTGGATCGATTTCTTTGGTTTGGATGACTCGTGATTTTTACTTCTCACGTCGAGGGAGTTCTTCCGTGTTAAAAATATTGGTCTCTCTTGTGTGATTCTTCTCATTATTGCTTTCATTCTCATTTGTGGTTACTCCTTAAAGATTCTTGCAAGTTAGGAGAATTTATATCCGCTGCGTTGTGCCATCATTGCATGTGCCTTATTGCTTTTTCCCATCATAGTGGTATCAGAGCTCTCTAGTTTGAAGGATGTTCTACTTGCCAGAATAATGGAGGGTAATACAAATAGAATGGTGAGTCTGAATGATACTAATTATCACTTGTGGAAAGGGAAGATGAAAGATTTATTATTTGTGAAGAAATGCATCTTCCTATTTTTGCTGCTCAGAAGCCAGAATCTGTGTCTGATGAAGAATGGGACTTTGAGCATCAACAGGTATGTGGTTTTATCCAACTTTTTGTGAATGATAATGTTTATAATCACATTTCAAGTGAGATACATGTCAGGACTTTATGGGAGAAGATTGAATCTCTGTATGCCTCAAAGTGTGGGAACAATAAATGATTTTTGTTGAATTCTATTGTGAGTTTGAAGTTCAAGGAAGATACTTCACTGTCACATCACTTGAATGAATTTCAAGGGATTATTGATCAGATGTTAGGAATGGGCATCAAGTTTGAAGATGAGATTTTGGGATTACTACTCTTGAATTCTCTACCTGAGTCTTGGAAGACTTTTAAGGTCTCTATCACAAATTCAGCCCTTAATGGTGTTGTCTCTTTGCAAATGGTAAAGGGTAGCGTCCTCAACGAAGAGATGAGAAGGAAGGCACAAGGTTCTTCATCTCAATCTAAGGTACTGGTCATTGAAAATAGGGGGAGAAGTCAGAAAAAGGAAAGAGAAAAGAGTAGAAGTAAATCCAAGTCCAGATACAAGAATGTAGAGTATCACTGCTGTTACAAAACAGGGCATATACAGAAGCATTGTTTCTTGTGGAAAAAGGAGAACAAAGTCAAAAGAGAAGGATGATGATCGTGTCACTACTGCTACAACTGATGGTCTTGTCATTCTTCGAGACTGAATTGGTTAATTTTATATCTGATGAGAGCATGTGGATTATTGATAGCGGTGCTACACTACATGTTACACCAAGGAAGGAGTTCTTGACATCTTACACCGCAGGTGATTTTGGAGTGTTGAAGATGGGTAATGATGGTGTGACCAAGGTGATAGGTGTTGGTGATGTTTGCTTGCAAACCAACACAGGAATGTAGTTGTGGCTTAAAGGAGTCAAACATGCTCTAGATGTTCGCTTTAACTTGATATCTATGCATATGCTTGATGATGGTGGTTATGATAATCACTTTGGTCATGGAAAATGGAAACTCACCAAAGGTAACTTGGTTGTGGCTAGAGGGGAGAAAATTTCTAAATTGTATTGGACAAAAGCTTTGGTTGCTAAAGACAGTGTGAATGCTATGGATATGGAGGCATCTTTATGGCACCAAAGGCTTAGTCATATCAATGAAAAAGGGTTGAATTGTTTAGCCAAAAAGGACATGCTTCTAGGATTGAAAAATGCAGAGTTGGAGAAATGTTCTCATTGCATGGCTGGTAAGCAGACTAGAGTATCCTTTAAGAAGCATCCTCCCTCAAGGAAGTCAGAGTTGCTAGAATTGGTGCGTTCTGATGTTTGTGGCCCATTGAAGGTAAAGTCATTTAGTGGTGCACTTCATTTTGTTACCTAAAGGACCAAGTGTTGGAGAAGTTCAAAAAATTCCAAGCTTTAGTTGAGAGACAATCAGGCAAGAAGTGAAATGTATTTGTTCTGATAATGGCGGTGAATACTGTGGACCCTTTGATATATATTGCAAGCAGCAGGGTATCAAACATGAAAAGACTCCTCCTAAAACTCCTCAGTTGAATGGTTTAGCGGAAAGGATGAACAAGACATTGATTGAAAGAGTTAGGTGCATGCTTTCTGAAGCAAGGTTACCTAAGCATTTTTGGGGTGAGGCACTTTACACAATAGTGTATGTTATAAATCTCAGTCCTTCAGTTGCTTTGAATACTGAGGTGCCAGACAAGATTTGATTTGACAAAGATGTCAAGTATGATAATTTGCGAGTCTTCGGTTGTAAGACCTTTGTGCATGTTCCAAAGGATGAAATATCCAAGTTGGATATGAAGACTAGGCAATGTATCTTCATTGGGTATGATCATGATGAGTATGGTTACAGGATGTATGATCCTGTCGAGAAGAAATTTGTCAGAAGATGTGATGTGCAATTCATGGAAGACCAAACCATTGAAGGCATTGATAAGGTAAAGAAGTCTACACCTGAGAAAGACAATAGTTTGTCTAAAATTGATCAAGTTCAAATGCTTGTACATGATCTGGATACTACTGATAATAATGTTCAGAATGGTGAGCAACATAACTATAGTAATCAGCAAGTTGGAGATGACTTTGATGTTCCTCTTGATGATGATGCTGAAGATGAGCAAGAGATGTCACAAGATGAGAATATGGGTGATGCTCCTGAACCACATCCGGTCCAACTCAAGAGGTCTAATAGGTAGAGACAATCATCTACAAGGTATACTTCTGATGAGTATGTGACCTTGACAGATGAAGAAGAACCTGAATGTTTTCAGGAGTCCATGGAGAGTGAAGAAAGGCAAAAAGGCAAAAGGCTTGACAATCTAAATTGCAGAAGTGTGTTACTTTGTCCACTACCAAGGTAGAACTTGGTTTTGTTCAGGACGAACATTGGTTATTTTGTGATAGTCAGAGCGCTGACATGATGACCAAGGTAGTTCCAAGAGGGAAGTTCGAAGCTTGGTGTGAGATCACCAAACTGGCGATTACCTTCACATAGTTGTGAGGGGGGAGATATGTTGGGTTATTTTTGGGCTTCCATGTGGATAAAAGCTCAATACTCTCAAGCCCGCTAGGTCTCTTTTTATAAGAAGAGAAGAGATCAGATTGAGGAGAGGCACACCCACAGACAGAGACACATAGAAATAGAGATTGAGAAAGAGTGGATTTTTGCAAGGCAAAAGAGAGAAGAGAGAGGAGAGAAAGAGAAAAAAGAAGGTGTTCTATTTTCATCTCAACATAGAACAACCATGTCAAAATTGCGATATCTACTTCGTTAACCGTTGGATTTGGCTATAAATTTGATAGCAGGTTCAACACACGTAGTTCTATAGCTTGACCGTTCGGATCTTGATTTTAAGGTCTATGGTGTGAGAAATCGTACTCGCACAGTAGCTCAATTTTGTGAATTCTTTTCTTTCATCTTGTTCTTCATCTGCAAGTTTTGCTTGCTTGCTTGTGCTGGTTGGTTGTATGAACAAATACTATTTTTTACCTGAACACTCTTGTATTCTTATTTGATTATAGTGGATCAATTTCTTTGATTTGAATGACCCGTGATTTTTACTTCTCAAGTTGAGGGGGGTTTTCTTTTCCACCACATTAAAAATATTGATTTCTCTTATGTGATTCTTCTCATTGTTGCTTTCATTCTCATTGTTGCTTTCATTCTCATTATTACTTGTATTCTCATTTGTGGTTACTCCTTAGAGATTCTTGCAAGTTAGGAAAGCTGCGTTGTGCTATTATTGCATGTGCCTTATTGTTTTTTCTCCATCACAGTGGTGGTAGAAATGAAGGCTAGGAAGCCTAAAATTTACTCGAGGAGCATTTTTTTTTTCTTTAACCCAAATATTACCAAATCCCTCATGTTGCATTTCTTTGATTCAAAAATTTCACAATGTTGTCGGTGAATTTCTAACAAAAGAAAATCTTTTTTTTTCTTTTCTTTTTTATTCAAGTTTTGTACTACTCACCACTCTCCAAGGCCAAGGATGAGATTGAACTGTCATTATAGGATTTAATAATTATTCTTTCTTCCCCGCTCTCTCTTTTTGTACATATGCGAGCAGAGCATTTTATATGATTGACACTGGGTTACTAGAAAAGAGAAGACAACATTTTTCTCCCTTGACAAGTGAGGAGTGTCCGTGGAAATTCACCTTTATTGATATGTTAGTGACGGTTTAAAACTGTCCCTATTTGTAACTTGAAATAATTGCTTTCAGACTATAACAATATTTAACAAATTTGAATAGAAATGATAATATTGTACATTTTAAAATTAAATAACCAAATTAAAATAAATAAATAAATATAAGAACCAAATAAGTAACTTAACCAAATAATAATTAAGAATTTTCTTATAATCAAGAATTAAAAAATAAAGTAGTAAAAAAAAAAACTTTTTGAGACAATATTCAAGAAGGTATACAAGATCGTGTAATAAAAAAAGCTCTAAAAAAATAATGAAAAAAATATAGGTATACAACAAAATGTAGGTAAACAGGAATCAAAGTGTAGTCATCTTAAAGAAGTTGCGCACAAGTTCTACAAAAGTTTTCCTTGTTAACTTTTCTAAAAATTAATTATTCTCGTAATTTCTTCTAAAAGATCTATGTATAGAAATGTTTGACTCAATTTCTCTTTAAGAATGTATTCGATTTAGTTTTAGCTTATCTTCCTCTTTAAAAGAGAAACTGACTCAAACATTTTTCATAAAATACTCTTTAAAATATTAGTAACTTATGTTTATAAAATAAAAAAAATGATTTTTAATTAAGTTAGGAAGAAGAAATTTTTACAGTTTACACGGGAATTTTCATCATAATAATCTACTTTAGTAGAAGCAACAGAGACTAACGTGATTCATTTGGAGCAATGAATTATTTTTATTCATTCGGAGCAATTAATTATTTTTATTCATTCGGAGCAATTAATTATTTTTATTAGGAGTAAAGCCAATTATGTGTTAAAGAAAATCCATCAATGTAAGGGTTACGTAAAGAGGTCCCACGATCTCTATCGGTCCAAGTTGCAAACGTGAATTTTCGAAAATCAATAATAATAATTTAACTACACATTTATCATTCATTGCCAGCTTGGCAACAAAGTTATTGAGTAAACTTAAGAGTATTAAATGTAAAATAATAATAATAATAAAAATATTCATTAATTAATAATAAAATAATTTCATTTTATAATTACTACTTTTATATATATAGTATTAAATGAGAATTTCTTTATACTGTGAGAAATAAAAACAAAAAATTTGAATCATTAAATTATATTTAGATGGTTAAAATAAAAAATAGTATATGATTTCTTAAATAGTTATGTAATGATTAATTAATTTTTAATTTTGACTGTATCTAGATTGATATATGACTTAAAATTATAATGATCACAATTTTAAAATAAAATTTATTTTTATTAAATATTATTTCTTATATACTACATATTGCAGGTATATTTTTATTAAAATGTAATTTTTTTTCATCAACAAATCCAACTCTTTACATTTTATCTCTGCACCCTCAATTTTTATAAAAAGTTGGCAACTTGTAAGCATGCATATTGCTAGCACGTACTGCCAGGTGGTCACATAAGTACATTGCCATCAGCCAGCTGTTAACTATTAAGAAACAATAACACAAATTATTATGAAAAAAATTATAGAATTTATTTTTTATTAAAAAGTTACCATATAACTATAATTTATTTAAATACTCAAGTAAAATAGCAATAAATAAAATTGGAAAATAATTAATATATTTTTATTTCCTAAATGACCGATATTATGAAGCAAATAAAAAAAACTTAAATAAATATATAATATAGATAAAAAAATTATATGAGATCATAAATATATAGTATAGATTAAAAATATGAGATGAAAAGTGTAACATAGGCTAATTGAAAACAATCCCTATTAAAGATTAGTTATTTTTAAAAGAAATATATATTTTTAAATATTAATAGGAAGTATTTCATATATAAAATTATTAAATTATGAATAAGTCTATATAAATTTTTAAAACATAAATAAATATTGTATTGTTTACTTTATATGTTTTAGAAATTTAAGAAATCTACTATGCCTTAGGTTAAGCAGAAAATTGATGCTATCAAAGAGAGATTTTATCTAAAGAAATAAAAAGGTTAAAATTATAAAAAAAAAAAAAAACTACTTCTAGTCTATATACAAGGAACAAGTGACTACATCGTTTAATTTTAATTATAAAAAATATAATTTTTTTAAAATGTATTAATTATTATTTATTATATTTTTAATTTATTGTAAAATTTATTATTGAGACACTCACTTATTCCTCTTACAAATAAATATATTTATTAGTTTTTTATAAAATAAAAATACAATAATAATAACAAAATTAAAATTTAGGACCTTATACATAATATTCTAATTCCAACCACCAGGTCAATATATTAATTAGTCTATTAATGATACAAGTCACATTTATTAATAAAAAATATTTTTTAAATTACAAGCAATATCATTAAATACAATTACTACTAAATTTATTTAATTAATACACATGTTTTTGAAATAAAATTAAAATTTATGATATTATTAATTAAAATAACTAATTTTATTATTTTTATTTATTAATAATATAAATTATTTGTTTCTTTTATAAAGATAATATATGACTATTTAATTTATTCAAATTAAACTTGTTTTTGTTACTCTTTGCTATTACTCCACTCATATTTAATTTGTCAATAATATCCATTGAATGCATATGTGACAGAGTAATTATGCGTGTCTTTTAGTAGTCATAAATATTAAGTGATTAAGTCAACATTATGACATTTGCTGTTTATAGTAATTATTAGGAAAATGTTTACATTTTTTTTAAAGTATTGATCAAAGAATTAAAAAATTATGAAATTTTTTTATCAATATATTCTTATTATAGTTTTTATTGTAAATTTTAATAAAAACCTTTTACTTTATTAATTTCATAACTAGTGCTCGATATAGATGACTAGCATGCACTAGTATCTTTCATATTTAAGTGGCTGATAAGTCAGTGTCATTGAATGATTAACAATTCGATATATTTGGTCAATAATTATTAATGTCCTTTTCATACGTAGAATTCAAAAGGATTTGAAGCTTAAAATTGAAAGTGTGAAAGTCATTTTAAAATTAAAAGTTGAAACCACAATTCTAAAAAATAATTCCATGAAATTATAATAAAAATAAAACATTTCATAATTCGTATTTCACATCATTTGAAACATAATTTCTAACCTTTTCCACACTAGATAATTATTTTCCATATTTTATTGCACTAGTAATCAGGTTCACTTTGGATAGGTGTTTTTATTTATATTTAAACTTGACCTTTTTTAAAATAGAATTAAAATTTAAATTTGAATTCTAATTCTTTGCATAATTTAAACATAGGAATTATAATTTTGATAATATTAAAATTATAATTGTAATTCTAAATCAAAATCTTAGTAACCATGCAAAATAATTAATAAATATTGGTAACTGTAGTTGTAATAATTAATATTGATAGAATTAAAAATTATGATTAAGATGATAGTTTAATAATTGAGAATATTTAATTTAAATTTTATTGTAAATTCGAGTCTTAAAACTGTGATTTCAATTATAAAAAACCTCTAAACATCAAATAAAAATTTGAAAGTCTAATTTATTCCAAAGGTGTGGAAGAAAGTTTTGCATCATAAAAGTTTACGAGAAATATAACAGATAATATTCTATGTACCATAATTTTAACGATGTTTAACAAGAACTTTAAATAATGTTGAAATATTTATTAAGAGAATATCCATATTTAGAGTTCAACAATACTTTAATAAAATTTTATTTGAAAAAATATTTGTAACAAAGAAAAAAGCGCAATAAACTTAATTTTAACTACAATAAAATAACTTAATTTTATCTTTTAGTGGTTAATATTAGTTACTGAAATTTTATTAGAAATTAAAATGTAAAACAAATTATTATTCTCTTTATTTCAAAATTAAAAAATTTTCTCAAACATTTAAACTTTTTTTTAAACTAACCCTTATTTTATTTTTCAATGATAGTCGCCATTAATTTTTCACGAATAAAAGTGATGTAAACGCTTATTGAATGCCTAAAAAATAAAAACATAAAAAAATGCTGTTAAGATTGTTTTACTTTTAAGTGCATGTATTTATCCTTCTAATTGGTAAAATATTAAACACACATAAGATCCTTTATTTAGATTAAATTATTAGATTATATTTTGATTTCCTTTCCTTTATTTTTTTTTCTTTATGCTAGAATCATGAAATTATTTTTTTTCATCTAATTTTTCAGATTACAAAGTATAAAAGGAAATATTTACATAATGAAAGTACGCCAAATTGATAGGGTTGTGTAAAATTTATAAAACTTTATTTAGTACATTTATGAATTACCTTATATAATACACCTAGATTCTTTCTTTAGTTGGATTAAATTACTATATTTCGATTTGTACTAGAATCAGAAATGATCTTTTCATCTAATTATTTAGATTACAAAATATAAAAGGAAATATTTACATAAATAAAGTACGTTAAAGTACGCCAAATTGTTAGGGTTGTGTTAAATATATAAAACTTTATTTAGTATATTTATACTAATAAATTTTTAAATATTATTATTACATTAGAATTTAAGAAAAATATTGTGACATATCTTATTATACATTTTATATTTTATTATGTAATGAAAGCTCATATTAATTTATTTAATAAAATGTAAATTTAATCAATATAAAATTTATTTAACATTTAAAATAATATAAAAAAGAAATACTAGTAAGATATTTCTAACATATATTTTAAATATATTTTTATTATTAATTAAAATTTATTAAAAATTACAGATTTACATACATCAATTTTTAATTTAATGAGTTTTATTCGTACGTTTTAATACATTTTAATTAATAATAGAGGAGAGTTTATTAATCTAACGATATAAAATAATTTTACACAATGATTTATAATTAAATAATAATAAAATTACTTTACGTTATTCGTAAATAATATTTTTTTATATTAACGTAATTAAAAAAAATCTGTTGATATATGCCAGTTTTACTGGTAAAGATGGTACCCTAAACATTTATAAAATTTAAACTTACTAATTAAATTATGCAAGTTTTACTAGTATAGAAAAAGGAGTACAGGACTATATTAAATTGAAAATGAAACTCACGAATTTACATAAATTTCGCCCATTAAAAAACATTTTAAAATTTTTAAAAAAAGAGTATTAAAAAGTGTTGTCCTCTTATTATAGAAGATGTAAGAAAGGTTACCGGAAAAAACGATGCAAGAAAGGGGAATAGGATTTTAGAAAAGCGAAAACAGGTAGAACAAAGGGTACCATCGTCAAAATGACAAGAAGACGAAGTCGCATAGTAATAACAATAATAATAATGAGAAAAATAATAATTAATGAACGACCGCAACTTGACCCTTCACCAATCACCTCGCTCACTGTGTCTTCTTCTCTGGTCCTCGTTTTTCTCACACTTCTCAACTCCCTCTCTCTCTCTTCGGAGAATAAACAGCACCGTCGCGCACCGCCGGCGAACGGTCACCGCCGTCGAACACGCACTGCTACCTGCTCACGTGCGCCGGCGCAGCAATGTCGCGAGGAAGATCACCGTCGCCGTATTGTGGCGACACTCACTCGGCGCTGCTGGTGTCTATGGTGCTCGTTGTTTTCTACTCTCTTCTTCTGCTGCCTCATTCCTCGCTCGCTATTCGACCTACCGAGTCGGATCGGATCGAACTCGCCAACGCGACCGAGTCCAACGTCTCGCTCTCGCGGCCTCGGGAAGGAAGCTTCGCCGACATTATTGATCGCGCGCTGGAGCACGAGTTCACCGAGAACGACCAGAACGAAGGTTCCGTATTCTAGATTCTAGATTCTTCTACACTCGTCGTTCAATTTTCCGATTCTCGCTTCCTTCTTTTGCTTCTGCAACTGAGAAACTGAAATTGCGGTTTCCATTTGCCGCACGGGCGCACTCCTAGGGTTTTGGTTTCTGATCTGTGAACATAAACCGTTTTTAAATGCCGGATTCATTCAAATTCATGTCGCTTGGACCGTATTGCTGCATTTTTTGATTTTACTCTTTTTTGGACTTACTGTTTAGGATTCTTCTCTGCTTAAATTTCGGTTTTCGCTAATAGGATTTAGAAATAAATAATTTCAGAAGCTGTTTTAACGTTTAGCTTGTTCTTTGTTTGCCTCTTTGTGCTAACAGCGGCTGATCCGGGAAGCTTCAACAACAGTGTAGCGGAACAACAGGTTGGAAATTTTAGCTTGAGCCTTGATTTTAAATAATGATATGCTAGTCGCTCGTTGGTCTTTACACATGTAGCAATAATACTAATATTAATTAATTAATTAATAATGATTAATAATAATAATAATAATACAACAAGAACAAAGCCTTTTCCAACTAGGGGAGGTCCACTACATTCATTTCAGCACACGACGCCATTCGGCAAATTTCAGAATGTTATTTACCATGATATCCTTCTCGACAACTTCCTTCACTCGTGTCTCTTGTGGCCTTTTTTTACGAGTTAACAAACCTTAACTGATTTTTTGTTATCTTTCCTTCAACCGGTGCTACACCAGTCTCTCCTCGTACACAAGTATCTCGTCTTTTCTTGTTTGACTACAAGTCCATCTTAACATTCTCATTTATGTCATCCTTACCTTTTTCTCTTGTTGTTTTTCTAAAGCCCATCATTCACTACCGGAGAGTATAGCCGATCATATAGCAGTACAATAAAACTTACCTTTGAGTTTGATGGGTACTTTGCAATCACAATTCACAAATAACCCTTGACGTCTTTCTCCATTTTAGTTTAGCCATATCGTTTGTATTCTATGTATGACATCGTCATTAATTTCCCCATTGTTTTGTTATATTGATCCCATATATTTAAACTTAGAAACTTGTGGTATGGTGTTTTCTCCCTTTTCTACTTTCAAGCCATATTTCTCGTCTTGTTAAAATTGCAATGCATATATTCTGCCTTATTTCAGCTTAAGCGAACACCTTAGTTTTTGAAGTCCGTTTCCAAAGTATAAAATAGAATTATGATAATAATAATAATAATATAACCATAACATCAATTAAAAAGGTAGGCAAATCAACAAAAAAAAGGTGGGGGGAAATGAGCAAAAACCAGAAACAAGCTGACACGTGTCCAGGTAGAGTCATTGTTTTATTTTAATATGTAGTAAATAAATAGATCAGAGGTCTTAAACTTTAATGGCACAATTGAGGTACCCTTTTCTTTTGTAACGTGTCTTGAGGTTATAGACTTGTAGCATTTAGTTAGTGGTGAATCTGGCTTTGTTCTTTTATCAATATGCATCCATGGTACCAATATTATGTACTTGTCTGAGCGTCATGATATGCTGAGATACTCTTCTTGCCTTGTTCGTGGATCAGGCTGTTCTGGAAACTGTGGCCAGAGTCACACCAAACAAGAATGACACAAAAGATGAAAAGTACTTATTTTAAGTTTTGCCTATTACTTCATTGGCTGTCCAATATGGTGCATTTAATCCATAATTTTGTTTCTGGGTTTTCTAAACTTACAGGTCATTTCAACTACATCATGTATTCAATAGAGCCGAGGATACTCCAATGTTGATTGATAGAAAAGTGAGATAGCTCAATTTTGGATTTGTTCTTTTTGTTGACATTTGGTTGAGTTTTGCAAATTTCAAGTGTATAAATTATGCATCTTCTTTCAGGACAATGTCTTTATCATTTCTAACTTTAAATCCAAGTATCCGGTGCTCCAGTTAGATTTACGGTAAACTTATTTTTCTTATGTTTTTCAGCTAAAAAATGGATTATTACTTACGAGAACTTCATTTATTATTGCCATATAGATTGATTTCAGATCTGGTAGTTGCTATTGTATCGGCAACTTGTGGTGGCGTTGCATTTGCTTTTGCTGGACAACCGGTCTGAACATTCTTATTCTAACTTCATTGTTGACAAGTAGAATCTTAGGATCTATTGCAGTATAATTTCCTGTTAAATCTCTCTAAGATTGAGTCAAAGTATAAATTGGCAGGTCATTACTGGATATCTTCTAGCTGGCTCCATAGTTGGACCTGGTGGCTTTAACTTCATCAGCGAAATGGTGCAGGTATCTGGAAACAGTAATCAATTGCTTTTGTGATATCTTATTTTATCTCAAAATATTGTCTTTCTTTTGTTTTTTGGTGGTATACTTTTAAAGTTTGGTTCAGTTGGATTTTATTTTCATAATTTGTTCGTATTTGCAAAATGACAACTTACAAGTAACAACATTTCTTGAAAGGCTTTGATTTTGTACGTGCAAGCCTAAACGTATCTTGTAAATGTAATCTTATCATATTATAAAGGTATTGAAAATATATATACAAGTATGAAAGTTATATCCTATACATTACACTGAAAATTAAAGGGGTAACTTATACGGTCTTCGCAAGGTATTGTAGAATGCTAGAATGATGCTTTACTCAATTTCCCCAACTAAAATTCACATTACTCCGCTTGACCAACTTGACTATAAGCATATTAGTATTACTTTATACTAACAAATATTCCTTCTAAACTTGCATCTAAATATGGTTAATATTGTAGGATCCCAAAATTTTAGGAGTATTATTAGGCTTGGCATTGGGGCGGGGTGGGTTTGGCTCTACCCATCCCCATCCCTGCAAATATGAAAATACAAAAAAAATTAGAGGGGCAGGGATTGGAGCACAACGGAGAGGTTGCTAGAATTGGAGGACCGTAGCAGAAGCATCACCGAAGTTAGAGGACCACGGTGAAGGCATCGCTAAAGTTAGAGGAGCGCGGTGGAGGCATTGCCAGAGTTGGAGGCACGTGGTGGAAGGGTTGCTGGAGTCAGGGAAGCACAACGAAGGAATCGCTAGAGTCATAGAAGCTTGGTGGATGGGTCATTGGAGTCATGGAAGGGCGGCGAAAAGGTCACCGAAGTCATTGGAGCACAGCAAAGAGATCGTCAGAGTTAGAAGAGTGCAGTAGAGGCATTGCCAGAGTTAGAGGAGCGCAACAAAGACATCACTGCAGTCAGAGGAGCACAATGAAGGGGACGAAGGGGTCATTGTTGTCATGCAAAGAAAATCTTATACTCTTGATACCATGTAAAAGTATTTAGTGAATGTGTTGTGTGTGTATTTTGTCCACACATATGATGCTTTATTTATAATTAAATAAAGCTATAATTAAAGATACAAATAATGATAGAAATCCCTAATTTCTAGCTATGGAATTTTTCCATATCTCCCTATTTACATAAAATAAATGCATATCTTTAACATACCCTATATGGTCTATGCCTTTCCAATGAGGAAATTCAACCTTCATATGTTAGAAAGTGTAGTTGTTATCTTCTCCTTGTCCTAAGGATTGCCTTTATCATGTAGAGTTTGAGTTACCCTCTTGTTATTTGTGGCTTATAGAATCACTGAATCACAAATAATTTGAGATATTAGTAACTTCTACACTGTCGGAAACCTTATCATAAACTGTCCGTTGAACTTTCTTCCTCTGGAGCATCCAAGATTGCAGTTGACAGATTTGATATCAATTGATAAGAACCTGAAGGTTCTATAGGTTGATCTCTTCAAGGGGGTTGTGTCCTCCAATAAAAGTCATTTAGCTACTAATTTTATTCCTTATGATATATCTGTACAGCATATGCATTATATTGTCCTAATTCCTAATTAAATTTGGAAACAACATAATAAAAGAAAAATACGAATGTACAACTACTTGATCAAAAGAAACTTTGTTCAAATATGTAGGTGGAAACAGTGGCACAATTTGGTGTGATATTTCTTCTGTTTGCATTGGGCCTGGAGTTCTCCACAACAAAGGTTGGCTTATTTTTCTGTTCTTTTTTTTTCTTTTATTCCTGTTTATGTTTCAGTTAGCTTTGATTACCAGGATTACCCTGCTTTTTATCTATATGATTGCAGCTTCGAGTTGTTCGAGCTGTTGCTGTTCTTGGAGGCCTACTTCAGATTTTTCTATTTATGTGCATGTGTGGACTTACTGTATCGGTATGTTTTTATATAATAGTGATTCACCCTATTTCTAAACTTCTTGTTTGTTATTATTATTGTATCATTTTATAGATTAATGTGGAATGCAAATGATAAACAAGTAACCCTTGGATCATGTAGTTGTCCTTTATGGACATTTGTGCTATATGCAAGATTAATCTGGCTTGGTTGCTACCTTATCTATTAATTTCATAATCTAGTTCTCTTGTCATTTTTAAATATAAAAAAATACTGATTTTCAAACCAAATGGTATGTTTCATCTAGGGCTAGCAATGAATCGAACCAATTCAAATATCGTTTGAGACTTGATTGGTTCATGAACTAGCTCATGTATGTATATATATGTATATATATATATATATATATATATATATATATAATTAAATAATATATTTTATTTTATTACATTTGTATAATTACTTTTTTAATTAATTTTATTTTTATATAAATAAATAAAAACATGTAAAATAATTATAATTTTAAAATGACTCGAGCTAACAAGTTGAATCCAGGTGTACGCAAACTTAAATCAAGTCAAGTTCAAGTTAAAAAAAAAAAATCATATCGAACTCGAGTCGAGAGGAGCTGAGTCATTTTTTATCGAGTCGAGCTAAACCAAACTCGACTTAGCTTGACTCATTTCCAGCCCTAGTTTCATCTTTTAATCTTAAATTTAATATGCATGTTGATTGAATGAAGAGTTTCTCCTTCGGTAAGTACATTTTAGGAAAACCAAATTCCACTTGAAGTCCCCACAGGGATGACAAATTTGGTAGGTTGAAACTGTAACCATGTACTTGTATAGTGATGATTCATGGGTATACTAACCAAGTATCTATTTTTACAATCTAATTCGTTTCATCTGTCTTCCTGAATTTCTTATCTTCCTTTGGGAATATGTTCTCTTCCTTATTTTTATGATGTTTGATGCTAGTAAAATAAAATTGTCTAATTTGACTTCATTTTCCAGTGGCAGATGGAAAAAAAGTAGCATTAAAGTATATGTATTCATATTTCTAAACTTCAGAGCTTAAATGGAAGTAGATGATGAACATAATAATTTAATCAAAAAGGAAGTCGTGTTCGTTTCGTCTCTTTATCTTGATCTAATATTTCCTTTATAATTTAATTGTTTGGTGTTGCAGTTTTAGTGGATGTTTATGGGCACGCAATGTTTTATTTTAATTATCTTTTACATCAGTAAACTTTGGCATATGACATTCTGAATGCTGCAGCTGATTAGATGCTATTTTGCAGCTATGTGGTGGTAAAGCTTCAGAAGGGGTTTTTGTTGGTGCTTTCCTTTCCATGTCTTCAACAGCAGTGGTATATCAACATAACCAATCTGATTCAATCTTATTTTCATAATTGCATACTCATCCTTTTGAACTTCTGGGTGTATAATTAGTTTTTTGTTTCTTATCCACTCGTGTTTGGTTTAGGTCTTGAAGTTTTTGATGGAAAAGAACACCACTAATGCCCTTCATGGACAAGTTACAATTGGGACCCTTATTTTGCAGGTACTTAGTCAGTGGTTGCTTGTGAATGTAACTGTTTCTTCTGCTTTGTTATGTCCTATATTATTCTTTGGTCATTATTTGCTGAAATAGACAACTAATGCCGGTAGAATGTTCTATTAAGTCTTGTGAATTTATTTTTGCTTAAAGGATTGTGCTGTTGGATTGCTCTTTGCATTGCTTCCAGTTCTGGGTGGCACCTCAGGTGTTTTTCAAGGAGTGTTATCAATGACAAAACTGTAAGTGTAGAACTTCAGGAGTCTGAGTTAAATTGATTTTTCCATTATGTGTCCATTTTTGGTAGTTTTTTCTTTTTATTCTCACTTGTCCAAAGGAAAATTAAGACAAATTCATGCATTTTTGTCTTTTGAAATTATATGATTATAAAATAAGTTTTTCATGACATTTATGCTTAAATATATGTGCAATTAAAACTTAAAAGTATACTTATGTCCTTTGTTGCATAATCTAAGTCAAATTAAAAATAGAAAAAAGTCGGAAATCTGAAAAAATAAAATGAAGGAAAAGGGTGAAGTTACATGTCAAAGTGAACTCAACAGAAAGACCATAAGTTGATGTTCTTGAGAAGGACAGAGGGAAGTATGTATTACTGCAACAGTCAAAAAATAAAGTTACAGTAAATAAATCAATCAATAAAGTAAGAAAAGGGTACTTCAGCTGTCATTTTAAAAATTAGTAAAGGGCACGAGGGTCCTTACATATATATAATTATAATAGCTAGTGTGATAGGTGCTGCATCAGGCACATACATGAAGATGATTATAAACTGTATGATATGGTATACAAAGTATTGTTGAATGAGAAAATGCAGAGAACAAGATAATGTATACCATGGTAGTTGAATCGGGATACAAATCATGGATCGGAAAGCCTATTTTTTAAATCGTGTATCATATCGTATCGTGAATCATAAGATTCATGATCAATAATAAAACATAACATATATATGTATACAAAACAAATAAAATTTATTTTTGCTTGACTCATTCTCTAATAACACACAACCAGCAGTAACAAACCAACATGACAATCCAACGGAAAAAAAAACAGCAAGTCAGCAACAACAAAGTGAACAAACCAAAAAAACCAGCAGCAAATGCAGACCACGTTCCAGCAACAGAGTGCAGTAGAAACAGAAACAACAATAGAAGAACTCATGCCACACAAACAGAAACAACTCGTGCTACAGAAGCAGAAATAGAAACAGCAACAAAGTGCAACAGAGACAGAAACAGCAACAGAGTGCAGCAGAAATAGAAACAGTTACAGAGTGCAGCAGAAATAGAAACAGCTACAGAGTGCAGCAGAAATAGAAACAGCTACAGAGTGCAGCAGAAATAGAAACAGCAACAGAGTGCAGTAGAAACAGAAACAGAAACAACTTGTGCTATAGAAACAGCGCACCCAGTGCAGCACACCTACACGTTCCAGCAAGACGAAAACAGAAGAACATAAACAGAGCATGAACAAAAACAAAAACAAAAATAGAAGAACGCACAGTCGCACACCACATTCCAACGCACAACAAAAACAGAGCACGAACGAAGGAGGAGACAAGGAAACTCGTGCTACAGAGGAGGGGACAGCATGGGACCATACAGAGAAGGAAGATCGGTGTTTCCCACGCTTTCTCCCTCAGTTTTTGAAAATAAAACACGTGTTTGTTAGGGTTTTTGAAAATCGGGTTGCGAGCAACCCGATCCACCCAGTGCGCAACCCGGATGAAGCAGAATCGCACGATTCACCTGCAAACATGTGATACGAACGATTCATTTGCGATTCAGAACCAAAAACGATACAGCTTACGATTCGTATCGTTTTTCCTGCAAATCATATCGAACCGCATGAATCGTATCGAGATTCATGCGATTCTAACTACCATGATCTATACCTATGCCATACAATTGAATTCTTCGTCTCTCCCACCCATTCCCTCTGTATTCACTAGTGGTCCCTCCTCTCAATCTATCCCTTTCCTAATAATTCAGCTCCTAGTTCTCTCTCTACATGTCCATATCATCAGTTGGTTATTTTCCCAAAAGTGGTAAGGGTGAAAATTTAATCCATTTATTTGCTAACCATACCATTCAATTCATCCATGTATAAATCTTGACCAATTCATCCAAGTATAGAAGTAAAAATTAATGGACTGGTTGGATTAGATCACCATTTGTTATTAAATGGATAACAAACTATCCAACTTGTTTTTATAATCTATTGGTTCAAGTGGTCTAGAGTTCATTGATTGAACATGGTTATTTAAGGGAGAGTTTTGGACTCTGGTGTTTTGGCACAAAAATGTGTATAAATGTTAACTTTATTTTATAAATGTTAAATATATGCATTTATTATATGTAAATAGGAAAGATTCTATAGCTAGAAATTGACTTCATTTGATTATATGTGTGGATACAACACACAAGACCCACAATATATTCAGTAAACACTTTTACATGGTGGTATCAAAGCATATCATTTTTTCTTTTAGCTATACCATTCTGTTGAGGAGAATGAGGACACGTGGATTGATGTAAGATTCCTTTTGAAGATAGATATGAGTTTAGTTTGGAAGAAAAATATTCTTTTGCATTGTCACTTCTCAATATTTTAATGGTTTTTCCAAATTGATTTTCCATTTCTTTAGAGAAGGACATTAAGATGGACAAAAGTTCAGTTCTTTCTTTCATTAAATAGACGCAAGTACATCGTGAGTATTCATCAATAAACGTGACGAAGTAGTGAAAACCAAAAGATGTTACTCGGTTTGGTCCCCAAATATCTGAATGGACAATAGAAAAAGAAAAATTACATCTTTTGTTAACTTGGTTAGGAAAGGTGGATCTGGCATGTTTGCCTAATTGACAGGACTCACAATCTAAGGTAGACAGTTTATTGAAACTAGGAATCATTAACTTTAGCTTTGCAAGACTAGGGTATCCTAAACGATTATGCAAAAGCTTTGGAGATACAGATGCAAAACACGACATAGAGGGACTGTTTTTTAAGTAATAAAGTCCTCTTGATTCATGTCCTTCGCCAATTAGCTGGCTCATATTCCAGTCCTGTATGACAAAGGAATCAGCATAAAAGGTTACTGAACAATTCAAAGAAAGAGTCAATTGACTCAAAGAAATCAAATTGTAGGGACATTTAGGAATGCACAACAAAGTTTAAACTAATTGATGAGGAGAGAGAAACTTGACCAACTCCCTAAGATACCATTTTGGAACCATTGGCTAATGAAATGAAGTGAGGAAACTTAGGTAAGGAGATAGAAGAGAACATAGAATCATTACCAAAAATGTGATCAGAAGCAATTGAGCCAACTATACATGGACCTTGACTCCCCATGGAATGAGAAATGTATGCAGTTGAAACACTTGGTGATGCAGATGATTGGACATGGTTGTTGGACTTTAGCCTTAGGAACTCCTGATACTCTTAATCTGAGATTACTTGAGAATCAGTCCTTCTATTTGAAGAGATACCACTCAAAGATATTTGCAGTTTTGTTTGGCCAACCAACCAAATCATAACATCTATTTTGTAGATGTCCTTTTCCATAGTGTGAGTAGATAAGCTTACCACGACCACCTCTACCATTTCGTAACATTCCTCTAGTACCACAACCGCTTCTTCCTCTACCATGAGAGGCTACCATGGCTGAATTTTCAACAGCGATACTATCACCTTTTGTTATGGTAGGAACCCAAAGAAGCCTAGTAACCAGGCTGTTCATAGAGGGAATCTACTCGCTTGACAAGATTTTATCACGAACATGCTCATAGTCAAGATGCAGACTTCGCAGAATTAGAACCATAAGTAGTTTGTCAATTCGCTTTGTTGTTTCCTCAACAGAGTTACACACGAGTAAACCTTTCAATTCTTTAGCAGCAACTCTGGCTTTGGTTATGTGTGAAACCATATCATAGTTGGTTTGTTGAAGAGAAATAATCTTTTGAGTTGAGTCAAATAGACGTTGAACATCATTAGCGAAAACATCTCTAGCGTTTGTCCAGAAAGAATAGCAGGTCTTGAATGACCTTAAGATTTCTAATAATTCAGGTCTAACAGACTGCCACAAAATGGCACATAGTTGATAGTCAAGCTTCAGCCATGGAGCTCTGTTTTCTTCTAGTATTTCAGCCTCTTGTTTCTCCAAATGGTCATGAAAACCTTGTCTCAAAAACCACAACTCAACTGAATCTGACCAAGCTCTATAATTTTTCCAATTGAGTTTCTCTGTTGTGACAATTGGGGTTCCCGAAAAAGAGATAACAAAACCTTGAGAAAAAGAACTGACAGTGGTCATTTTCAACCTCAAATAGTGAACAAAGGACGAAAGGGAATAATTCTAAACTCTGCAATTTAGAAAAAAAAACTAGTAGCACTGGAACTCAGATCTACCAGCCGCAATACTTCCAACCAAGCTTTTGAGGGTTGGAATAGGTAGAAAAGGGGCCGACGAATAGAACGGTGGGCTCACGGCAGAAGAATGGAGGTTTGGAAGGCGGCACCTGAGGTTCACGCGCCGGTACACTTGATGCACAGGAACGATGTGTGGCGGCGTGTGGAGGGTCTTTGACCCCTGAAACTTTTTGGGTTTTGTGGCACAGCTCATGGTACACCTAATCCTGTATCAACTAGAGGATTCCGGCAACGGTGATAACTCCAGACGACGACTCTCAGTCACAGGACACAGGGCAGGGCAAAAACTTCTGGCAGTAGACAACAACTGCAGAAAGTGACAGACGACGACAACCCTAGATGACAACTCTCAGTCACAGGACACAGGCAGAACAAAACCTTGCTCTGATGCCATGTTAAACACACAAATATTGTGAACTGAATAGTGTGTTTGATACACACTTTGCTTACACAACACAACATAATACATCAACATATACACAGAAAAGTTATGCTTACAAGTAAAGTAAAGATACAGAGACAAGTAAGGTTACAGTAGCAAGCAACAGGGAAACAGTCATGTATAGAAATAAATGCAACATTTGGTTAGTAGTCTTCTCCCCTGTTTTTTGTTGCTGGTTTGTGGTCTACTGTCTATGTGCACTATTGTTGGTTTGTGGTCTGTGCACTATTGCTGGTTATTGGTCCCCTGACCCTTCCATCCCCTCCCCTGTTCTTATGCAATTGTTTTTTGCTGGTGGCTTGTAGTATCTATTTTACAATGGTTGGTGGTCCCAATTGCTGCTGGTTGTATGTATTTTATTAAAGAATGAGTCAAGCAAAAAATAAAGTGGCCAATATTACATGGCAACATTGTGAAAGTGTCCCTCCACATAGACTAAAAGTGAAATGCAAATATTGTTCTCATGTTTGTTGGGATGGGATTGCAAGAATGAAACATCATCTTGCTAGAACAAAGGTAAATGTTAGTTCTTGTACAAGTGTTCCGGATGATGTTAAGGAAATATTTATCAAGTTATTGGAAAGTAAAGGAAAAAAAAAGAGAGGAAAGTAGCCTTGATTGTTTGGAAGAAGTAGCAAAAGGAAAGGAGGGGGCATCTAAAGTTGTCAAACAAAAGACAATGAATGAAATTTGTAAAGATAGGGAATTTGCAATTGCAAATATATTGCATTACCATTTAATTTGGTAAGGAGTTTTCTTTTTGTCCAAATGTTGAAGTTTGTTGGAGAATATGGTAAAGGTTTCAAGCCTCCTACTTATTATGAGGTGAGGGTTTCTATTTTGAAGAAAACGATTGATAATATCCACAAAAGTCTATACAAATATAAGAGCGAATGAGAGAAATGGGGATGCACCTTGATTTGTGATGGTTGAGCAGATGACAAAGGAGGATCACTTACTAATTTTCTTGTTAATAGTCCAAGTGGGAGTGTTTTCTTGAAGTCTATTGATACTAATGATGTGATAAAGGATGACCAAAAAATGTTTTGAGTTGTTGGACAACATTGTGGAAGAAATTGGGGAAGAGAATGTAGTTCAATTTTTGACGGACGATACTTCTAATCTTGTGGCAGTCAGGAGGATGTTAATGGAGAAGAAAAACAAATTATTTTGGTCCCCTTGTGCAGCTCATTGCCTTAATCTAGTCCTTGAGGACATTAGAGAGCATCCGGTATTCTATAATACCATTGCAATGCAAAGAAAACCACTACCTACATATATAGGCATACATGGGTTCTTAATTTGTATAGACAATATTCCAAGGGAAGAGAATTGGCAAAGACCAGCTATGACAACGTTTGCAACTTCTTATCTTACATTAAATTGCATTAAGCAACAAAAGAATGCTCTTATATCTATGTTTGCATCGAAGGAATGGGCTACTAGTTCACATGCTAGTAAAAGTAAGGCTAAGCAAGTGATGAACCAGTGTTGAGTGATGGTAGATTTTGGAAATCAATCACATATTGCCTAAAGTGTGTGGTTCTACTTGTAAAAGTGCTAAGACTTGTAGACAGTGATTCAAAACCAATCATGTCATACATTTATGAAGCAATGGGCAAGACTAAAGAGCAAATTGCTGAAAATTTTCAAAAGCAAGAATCAAGGTATGAAAAAGTATGGAAAATTATTGACACTAGGTGGAGTTTGCAACTACATAGACCTCTTCATGTAGCTGCCTATTATCTCAATCCTAGGTAAGTTATTTACATCTATTTTTGTCATCTAAGTACTACTATATTTTGTGTGCCTAGTAACTTATTTCTTATTTGGATAGGTATCATTATGATAAAAACTTCAATCTGAATATTGAGGTGTTGATTGGTCTATATGAAACTTTTGAAATAATAGTTCCGGATAGAGGAACAAGATTTGCAATGGTTCAACAACTTGAAAAATTCAAGGGAGCTAAGGGGCTTTTTGGAATGAACATGGCAATAGATACTAGAGATAAGAAACAACAGGGTATCTCTTACTTTAGGCTTTACTCTTTGTTTATAAAGTAAACATAACTTGCGTACTTTGTTAATTATATTCTACTTCTACACTTTGATTTGATAGCTCTTTGGTGGGAGAGTTATGGTGAAGGTAAAGAGTTACAAAGGGTAGTCATGAGAATTTTGAGTCTCATATGTAGTGCCACGGGATGTGAAAGGAATTGGAGTACATTTAACCAAGTGCATACAAGAGAAGAAATTGATTGGAGCAACAAAGATTAAATGCACTCGTGTTTGTTAAATATAATCTCAACTTGAGATGAGGCAAAAGAGTAGAGAAGAGAAGGGGGATACCTATGATCTGATATGCTTGTTCGATATTGAATCGGATGATGAATGGATCACTGAAAAAGAAAATCTTTGTTTACCTATTGATGCTTCATGGATGGATGTACATGAGTGTTTTGATGTTCATGAGGGAACTCCAAGCAAGAAAAGGAAGAGAGGTAGTTATTTATATTTAGAACTTATAAGTTACAAGTTAGAATTAGAACTAGAACTTAAAACAAACTAGAACTACAACTTATTTTTTTCTTTTGATTACATAGGTCCAAGAAATTTGAATGTCAAGGTCAAGGTTGATAAGGGAAAGTCCACAATAGGAGATGAGGATGAAATTGAAGACAATGAGGAAGGGGAAGAACTTATATTGGATGATGACGATGAATTTAGTGATGTTGATCTTGGGGATAATGAATGATTGTGGGGAAGAGTTTTTTTTTTAGGCTATACTGTTAAATTTGTACAGCAACAACAACCACTGTTTGCTGAAATTATTCAGCAAACAACACTGGTTTTTTTTTTGGGAGGCTATATTGCTGAACTTGGGCAACAACAAGCAGCCACTACTTTATGAATTTATTCAGCAACAACACTTTTTTTTAAGAATATGTTGTTGAATTGTGCAGCATCAAACAATTTGTTTGCTGAAGTTGTGTAGCAGTAGGCAACAACCACTTTTATTGGCCTTGTGGCTGTCATTATTTGTATACTTGTTTGCTTTGAAGCTTATATGTCACTTTGTTAGCTATTTGACTTCAAAATGCTAATATATATATATATATATATATATATATATATATGTTTTCATTTTCATGTTTCTTTATCTTAAAAGGCTCCCTACAATGAAGTTTTTAAGTTATTAATAATGAATTTGTAGTTTTATGTCTTGTATACATATATATGTTATGTTTTATTATTGATCATGAATTTTATGATTCACGATACGATTTAATTCACGATTTGTATCCCAATTCAACTACCATGCCGGCGATGCCTTCGTTGCGCTCCTCTAACTCTAGCGACGCCTTTGTTGTGCTCCTCTTAACTCCGGCGATGCCTCTATTGTGCTCCTCTAACTCTAGTGATGCATTTGCTGTGCTCCTTTAATTCTGGCGATGCTTCTGCTGCGCTTCTTTAATTCCGGTGATGCCTTTGTCGCACTCTTCTAATTCTGGTGATGCCTCCACTGCGCTCCTTTAACTCTAGTGACGCCTCCACCACTTTTCTCTAACTCTAGTGATGCCTCAGCTGCGTTTCTCTAACTCCGGCGATGCCTCTGTTGCGTCCCTCTAACTCTGGCGATGCCTCCGTCGCACTTCTCTAACTCTGTGATTCTTTCGCCATGCTCTCTAACTCTAGTGATGCCTTCACCGCGCTCCTCTAACTTTGGCGACGCCTTCGCTTTGCTATTATAACTCCGGCATTGCCTTTGTAGCGCTCCTCTAACTCCAACAATACCTCTTTGCCATGCTGTAATGACTCGAATGACCCCTTTGTCGTGCTCTCTTTTTTCGGCAACTCTTCTACTGTGTTTCCCTGTGTTTCCCTGACTTTGGTTATCCCTCTGTCGTGCTCCCTTGTCTCTGATGATCCCTTGGCCTTGCTCACCTTCTCTAGCAACTACATTTGTAACAAGCTTTATTTATATAACATATATGCTTCAACCTGAGAGGGAGTGTTAAATATATGCATTTATTATATGTAAATAGGGAAATATTGGTAGATTCTATAGCTAGAAATCCTTAATTATAGCTTTATTTAATTATAAATAAAACATTGTATATGTGGATACACACAACACATTCAGGAAATATTTTTACAATAAAAATATTTGTTTTTTGTAAAAGAAAATATAATATACTTTAAATGGATGGTTTAGATATTCATCAATAAGAAATGGTTAATTGTTGAGTTGAATGATTTTTTATTAAATGAGTCGTGGATGGATTGAATTTTTTTAATACAATTTTAATAGTGATATAAATGGATTAACAGTTTATTTTTAACTCATCCACTATAATTCAATTGAAAATTGATCCAATCCATCTATTTGACACCCCTAAAGCATGGTTAGCATGACTAATTCTGGGTTTTGATCCTCTCCTTCCAACACTATTTCTCCTATAATAGTGTAAATACACTTTAAGCTCCCCTAACACTGTGACCGAGGACTTCCCTTATTAAGCATTCAATGACCTTTTCTTTTAAGCAATTTTCCCATCAAAACCATTGTTTGGCTCAACTCTAATGCTCTGAATGGTGTTTTAGTGTTTTCAGCTTGGCACTGGGCTGATATATTCAAATGCACTTTGTCTGTATTTCATTGAGTGGAAGATTTTATTTAGCCTGTAACATAGATCTTTATCCTGCATAACATTATACTCCTTTCCTAATCCAGGTTGGTGACATTGATTGCATTCCTCTCTGTTCTGTCAATATTGTCTCGCACTTGCCTTCCGTGGTTGCTTAAACTGATGATTAGCCTCTCATCACAGGTTCATACTATTTTCCCACTTCAATGATAAAATCTTACCTGCGGAAGTGGTTGCTTCCTTTTTTGTTCTCAACGATATTGGCAGGAATGGTGGAATTAAATTTGTAATTTGGTTTTTTATTTAGCTATTTCTGTTTTATGTTTAATTGGCTATACATTTTTGTCTGACTGTCTTAGTGGTTCAATGATAACCTTGTTTGTGCAGACAAATGAACTCTATCAATTGGCATCAGTTGCATTCTGCTTGCTAGTAGCCTGGGTTTGTTCTCTTCCAAATTTCTGTTTCTATTTGAAATGCTTTGTTTTTCATTTGTTTTTATAAGCAGAAAAATGTATACAAATACTTGTTTATTTGCTGTACTTTACCTTATTTTCACAGGGTATGATAACAAGCACTTAATCAAAATCTTTCTGCACATATTCATTGGAAGTATCTGTATTCTGAGCTCCTTTTTTTACATGCTTAATTACAACAGTAAATCTTTTTTATTTTGACCCAATCAGAAAGGATTTAGCTAGCTTGCTAGATCGTAGGAACCAGATCTGCTAAAAGGAATCTTTGAATATGTAGAAAATAAATTTGGTAAGAAAATGATGAAATGATCATTAGAATGCCATGATAAAGGAAAGGATTATATTCTTGGGAGAATGCCTCCTGCTTCATATGTGGGAATTACCATCTAATTGTAATTAATGTTTCTTTAGAAGATGAAGATGCATGGTGTCAAAGGTAAACTGGATTCTCGTGTCTCAGCAGAAACTTCCTTAGTCATTGTGTTTTTGAGTGTTTGGGTGTTTTTTTTTTCTTGTTTTTATGTTTAAAGGCCTCCAATACTTCTCCTTTGGCTTGAATTATGCATCTAGATATCTGTTAATTGTCTTCAAATAATATATGTTTGTTCTGTTGATTGATCACCTTACTGTTACTTAAGCACAATCTTTTGTATTTCATTGCTATTATATTTGCAGTGTAGCGATAAGCTGGGACTAAGTCTAGAACTTGGTTCCTTTGCTGCTGGAGTGATGATTGCAACCACTGATCTGGCTCAACATACTCTGGAGCAAGTAAGACTACAATCAAAATCTGGAAAATACTTGTGTGAATACATCGACACTAATATCAACTGACTGTTGACATGCATTGATGTTGTTAGATGTCTCACATCAGTAGAAATATGGCTAAAGTAGTCCTTATAAGACTAGGGCAATTTTCCCCCTTCCCCCTTCCCCTTTAAGCTGGTTCTGTGGTTGAGTTTGGCCTGGTCTAATTTTAATGTGGTATTAGAGCCTATCCAATCCTGATGTTGGGACACTCATAAATGTTTAGTTCTGCAAATTACACCCTCCAAATTTCTAATCTTAGGAGTGAGGTGTGTGTGTTAAGATGTCCAGATCTGTTAGGAATATGGCCAATCCTCCTCCCTTATGCCAAACTTTTGGGGTTGAGTTAAGCCTGGTCTTTCCATAGATGTAGCTTTATTATGTACTCAAACAAAGGCATGTTGATTCTAATTGGTATCAAGAGATGCATTAGATTGTATATTTTTATCATCCACCTCGTGAAGGGAGTACAAGGTAAGGAGTGAAAATGCAATATATTGCCTTTTTTGGTATTAGTTTGCAATTTGGATTTTTTTTTTTTCAGTATATGCTGGACAATTTTTGATGAGATCCATGCACATTCATTGCCCATTTTGATCTGTATTCTTCATGTGTCAATTAAATTTTTTCCTTTATTAACTAAAGATTATTCATGGCATATTTGTAGTTTCTTTCTGACCAATCTGGTTCCCATTTGTCAATGAACATTGACAAATTTGCTTTTCATGAACCTAGACTCTAAACTGGAAATCTGGAATGCTTGGTGGTAAGACAGGTTTATGGAAGAAATTTGACCTCTTATTCATTTATTATGCAGATTGAACCTATTCGCAATCTTTTCGCTGCTCTTTTCCTTGCCAGCATTGGAATGTTGATTCATGTTCATTTTCTCTGGAACCATGTTGATATTTTGGTAGCATCCGTTATATTGGTGATTGTCATAAAAACAATCATAATTGCATCTGTTGTGAAAGGATTTGGTTACAGTAACAAGACTTCAATACTTGTAAGCTTTGTTTCATAATTTGTAGGTTGATACTGTTCTTTTCCCCATTTACTGATTGAGCTACCTGAAATCATGCATGTGTAGGTTGGAATGTCGATGGCACAGATTGGAGAATTTGCTTTTGTTCTCCTCAGTCGTGCTTCAAATCTTCATCTAGTTGAGGTTAGTGACAAAATGATTTATCTATGGTAATTTAGTGTTCAATTGTTTAAAGATCTCTGAAGTTGACCATGAACATAAAATTATGATATTGCTAAATTAGTTGAACTTAGCCTTGGTGATAGGGCTAGAACTAGGAGCCAAGGCTCAAGCTAACTCGCAAGCCTGCTTGTAGCTTGGTCCATTTAACAACAAAGATGAGTTGAAAATTTTTGGCAAATGTACCTAGCTTAAGCTTTCACATGTCCTACTCATTAGCTCAAGGGTCAATATATAAACACATTTAAATAATATTAAAATTATTATTATACTTTAATTTAAATATATGAAAAAAAAAGATTGTATTAAATTACAAATTTGATCTTAGAATATTTAATTAATATTTAATACAAAGCTCCATATTGACTTGTTAAGCTTGAGTAGCTTGTGAGCTTTAGGTGAACTAGGAAAATAGGCTCAGTTTCTTATTGAGCCAAGCTTGAGCTGGGCCTAGTTCAACTCAGCTCAATTTATTTCCACTCCTACTCGGTGATATAACTTGAAAGTTGAAGCTTAAATTTGAAAGTATTACTGGCCATTATGGATTTCTAATATTTGATTAATTTCAGGGTAAATTATATCTGCTGCTTCTCGGGACCACCGCTCTTAGTCTGGTATGAAATTGTTTCATTTGTTTGAATCAACAGTTACTACCTTAACTCACCCATGGTCTTCCTAGCTTTATTTTGTCTTTGATCCATGATGGATTTTCAAGAACCAAATCTGTACATACTTTATTCTGAGTGGAAGTTTGACCTTTCCCTTTGGCATTTATTTTTGGCACAACCGAAAGATAAGTTGGTGAACAAGCAGCCTTAAATTAGCTTTTGTAATAATTTTTTTTGTCTTGTACACTTATAAGATAGTGCAGGTAGTGGATGTGTAAAATGCTTAAGGTTATTCAAGTTGCTGGTATACTCTTAGGGGGTTCTAGATCTTGAAATGCAATGATCTTGCCAACAAACACATTTAACTTATAACCTTAAGAGGCCATTTCTACTGTTTCATCTTTCAAAATGAATGTTCTTTTATCCAATAACAGAAAAAATGAATGTTAGGGCAAACTCTCTGGGCTAACTTTTCTAAGCTGCACTCGGTTACTTCTACAAGTTCGCCAAGTATGTTACTGTAAATAGCTTGAAATCTTAGGATCATAAGCTGCAATCAGTTTTTGTGATTTAAAGTCAGTGGTACAACTATCATTATGAACTATGAAGTAGTGATAAATAGTATATAATTTCTTAGCTCATTTTTGCAGGTGACAACTCCTTTCCTTTTCAAGCTGATTCCTGCTGTAGTGCATCTTGGTGTGCTACTTAGGTGGTTCTCTCCGGACAGTTCGGTGGAGGTAATCACCTGTCTGTCTTGGAATTGTTTGACTTCTGTATGTCTGAAAGTCTATACTTAAGTTTTCTTTATTCTGAAGATATTTTGTCTTTGTTGTCTGAATGTAGATTGCATATAAGGTAGATAACCTCCGCTCAGAGAGTGGTAAGCAGCGGATAATTTTGATGGACCAAGAATCTCATGATTCTTAATCACTGCACTGCACAAAGGGATTTCCATTTGTGCACGACCATAGTTTTGACAGGGTTTTCCAAGTGTTGTGGAAAAGAATTTGATCTAACTGCAATTTTTCTCCAATCATGCAAGCCTATTCCATGATGGATACTTGCATACCAAACTGACCAAATACTAACCAAGGCAACTCATCTGAACCCCACAAATGGAAAGATCAGGGGAGAGGAACGATAAAGATTGAAAGAAAACTGACAAGAAGACGTACAGATGAAGGTATGTGGAAGATATTCTTTCCAGAACTCCAATTTACATTCTTTTTTTTTTTAAATTTTTGGCTGGGGATGCTCATAAATGTATGATATGGTTTGTAATTTGAATAGTCATTGTCCTTATTTCTGCTAGCGTAGTTTTAGTGTATCAAAAGTTTCCTTTCTA
Source organism: Mucuna pruriens (assembly GCA_025330945.1). Classification (NCBI taxonomy): domain Eukaryota; kingdom Viridiplantae; phylum Streptophyta; class Magnoliopsida; order Fabales; family Fabaceae; genus Mucuna; species Mucuna pruriens. The sequence continues at coordinate 1,758,689 of JAENHJ010000271.1, read as the reverse complement.
GCATCTATGCCATCAGTTTGTGTGGCTGGGCTTTGTATATCTAAGGCAAGTTTGCATCTGTGTTTTGGACAGATCAATTGATACGTGTAAGTGTGTATAAATTATAATGATGTCATCATGTATTCTATGGGTTATGGGAATATGCTGATTGAGCTGCTTCCGTGATGTATCCATTTCGTACATCTTCCAACAAACATTTGGCATGCATCTTTCTCTAATCCATCTCCTATAATCATTTCGTTTATCTCGAATTAACGCCCTAGCTTTGCTTTAAATGTTTTTTAACTTTCAGAACCAGTAAAATTTTGAAGTTGAAATCTTCGTTCAAAGCAAGCAGTATATAAATTGAAGATTTTATTCTATGCTCTAGATATGTGGAAGGTTATGTATTGTATTAAACACATTAGCTTCAACATCATTAAACAGTTGATCACCCTGTTAATATAAATTTGCTTATACCTGTTTTATGAGTTTTTTCAGTAAATTTCATAATTTCATAATGAAGTTTAATAAGTTCTTACTTATTTGATAAGAACTTAGTAAATGGTTATATTTAATTAAGTTGTTTACGAAAATATATCCTTATGTGATTTCTTGTCATTTGATTATATATTATTTTGCCATATTTTGTGATACATTAAAATAACATTCTGATACATACCTCTGAAGGAGGTGATATTTCTGTTATGAGTAAATTATTACAATCTTCCTTCTATTATGTATTTCTAACATATTTTCTCTATTTCTAAAACTTGGACAAAACTTCTATTTTTATAATGTTACATTTAAATCTAAAATATTTATTTTGTATTAAACTGACTCGCATCCTTCTTATAGATTGTCTCGTTATACGAATCCCCTCCATTTGTTAAATATTACACGAAACATTTTCTATTTTGTAAATATATGTTGAAGATATTATAAATATTTTATAAGAAAAGATAGGTAACTTATTAAGAGGTTACAAATATCTAAATACTTCATTAAATTAAGATGTTACAAATATTTAAATATCTCGTTAGAAGATGGTAAACATTGTAATTTATCTACAATGATTATCTTTATGTTTCTGTTATTTATATTATCTTTAAGCAATTTTTTTATCCTATAAAAGGGAGATTAAAAATTATATTATTCAATTTAATTAATACAAAATTTTTTTTACTTTCAATTTGGTGTCAGAGTTTCAGATCTTAGGAGTTTTATTTTTTACTGCTTCACTTTTGTGAACTGCCCTCCTCTGATGAGACCACATGTCGGCACAAGACTAGTCAAAGTCTTCTTTGTCATTTCCAACTATCGATGATAACGACAAAAGATAAAGTTGTTATCTTGAGGTCTAAGAAACTTCCAAATTTGAGCTTGGACGAAAAGCAAAAGGTTGTAACGAAGCAAAATGAGTAGTGAAAAGAGGGCGAAAGAAAAGGTAGATTCATTTACTAGTCCTAGATTCTGACCTCTAGGAATCCATCTTTGGTGGCGCAATCCCTGAACATGCCATTACAGTTGAATCCATACGCCACGTCACCAGAATTGGACACAACAGTGAGCCCTGTCATCCCTTCCTCCTTGTAGCTATGCTGTTTTCCCATGTTGAATGAACATGGAGATTGAGTTCATTAGTGACATCTTCAGGGGTCAGGACATAAGTGTTGAGGAAAATTTTGTAGGCTTCCTCAGCTTGTGCTTTTAGAAAATTATCGAACTCACTAATGACAGCCTCGAGGCATGGAGGCTTCCTCAACTTGAGTTTTTTAAAAAATTATCGAACTCACCAATATCAGCCTCGAGGCATGGAATGATAATGATCAAAGTGACCAAGAGAACGAAAGCAACCTTGGTCGCATTACCAACCATTATGCTCTCCATGACTCGTGCTTTTATTTTGTTATTTTGCTATAAGCCTCGACTGTTTTTACCTTTTGGTTGTCATTATCCCTTCCAGAATAACCATTGCAACTTTGGTCACCATTATCCCTTCTATGACTTGTAGTCTTGTTTTTATTTATTGGTTCCAAGTCTTGGCATTTTTTAATGGCAAGGTTGTCCAAGATCTTGGAACTTATTAGATAATAACTTCCTTGAAGACCTTGGCTATTCTATACCGATTAAAGATAAGTAACTTTGGCTCTTAGCTCGTTATTGCTCGGTGCTGGTATCTGGCCCCAAATAGCACCACATCATTATGTTTGGTCATGTGACAATTTGAGATGGTGATGGCGATGAAGCTTATGATGACATCGATAAGATCGTCGGCGAAGTCAGAGAGGGAAACATGATCTATCTAAATATTTGAGGCTCCAAATAAGGAGATGGTGTCGTCGTCACTCCTTGTTCTCAACCCAAAGTGGTTGTAGGAGTCCTTAATCATGCTACCATCTTTGGGCATAATTTTCTTGATGCGAATTCCATGGATGATGACATTTTCATGTACTGCATGGTGCAACTACCTCCATTCTTGGTCTACACATTCACACCACGACCATCAATGGTCTTGTTGGAGGAAATCAAGAGCTCCTGCCTCAATTCAATGATCATGTTGTGCTCGAATATAATCCACAATGTGCCTTGCTAGACAACGACGAAACAGAGAGTTCTCGGCTTGGGATTCACATTGTCATCGTTAGAGTTGTTGGTGACCAAACAAGTGTAGTATGTTTTGCAATGGTATATTTTGTTCAAGTTGTTTTAGGACTTGTAAGGTTGGTTGTGAACTTTTACTTAAAAGATGATTTGCATTTGGACCTTGCCAAGGCAGTTGTGATTTCTGGCTTTACTGCATTGCGCGACTTGTCAAACCTTTGTATGGGTTATTAGTGATTCTGTCCCTCTTTTTTGGTTATTGAAGAAGATCATATCTAGTTTTATCAAGGCTAATCAGTGCACTCTCATGGAGTTCGATGGTTACTTATGTTGACAACAAATATAATGTTTTTTTTTGCATACTTCTTGGATCTTTCTCTATTGCCTTCTCAAATGTTGTTGTAGATTCAATAGTTGTGGAGAAGGCACACGATGAGTTACAAAGCACCTCAAGATCTCTTTAGTCTTTATGTTGGATTCTTCGGCCTTTGGAGGAATTGTGAGCTCCTATTATAGTGGATCTTTGATGGATACATATGGAGTAGGGTTTGTTTTTGGTGTCACAACATTGCTTCCATTGTTAGCACCTGCAATTGCTGTTCTTGTAAAAGAACAACCTAGGTTCAATAAAGCAAGAGGGCAAAAAATCTCTTTTTTGCTAGGCCAAAGTTTTTGGAAAGCTCAAAATAGAGCATTATTCAGTTATTGATTGTGTGACAACCTAGTGTTTTTCTTCTTGGTTTATTTTCTTGAAACAAGCCATTCTGCAGTCTGACTCTACTATGTTCTACTTTACGGCAAATTCTCTTAGTTTTACCCCTATGGTTTTGGGACATGTCAAGCTTGTTACTTCGATTGTGTCTCTGCTTGGTATTGATCATTATAATGGATTTATGAAGAATTGTACTTCACCATTGGTTTTCAGCACACTCCTTTTGGTGCATCTCCATAGGATGTGTGGACTGAGTGTTAGCACCCATCATGATTTTTTCGCTGCAAGATTTCTTGATTTTGATCTCTTCTTTCACTTTCATAACAAAGTGAAAACATAATTGATATGACAAGAGAATGGTTCAAGTCATCAACATTGTTGTTACGCAAGGGAGAATACAAAGAGAATCAGAACAAGATTTATTGTGCACACCAACGATTTGATGAAATGTTTTGGATTCATTTTGGATTTTGAACCATAAGTTTGCTAAGTTGTAGTTGTGGTTTCTACATTGCTCACGTGGTGCTTGTGAAATTTTACTTTTGAAAACAAATTTGTATTGCAATGGTTTCTTACAATTTTCTTTGATAAAAGCTTCTGAATATGGTTGTTAAACATTGGTTTAAACTTTTGTCAAAGATGATTACACATTGATATATTTTGCTTTTATCTTGAGTGGTTAAGTATTTAGTTTGGCTTCTACTCTTGATGGTTAAGCTTTATTGCTTCTACTTTATGGTGGTTAAGCATTTATTCTTGATTTGTTTCTAAGTGGTAACTATTTTCTCACATATGAGTTATTAGTGGTAATTTCATTCCTACCAATCATCATTCCGATGGAGACTCTTCTCACACATGAATCATATTAGTGTAACTTCTCTCTCATCGACGTTTATTTTGGTGGTGACTCTTTTTCCACTAACAATATTACTAACTTGAAGCTTCCAAACTTTCAGAAAGTTGGACTTTGCTCAACGAGAAATTTCTCTTTGACTGATGGACATTCCAACTATTTTGGCTAAGTTATATTTCTACCAACTTCTCCAATATCTCTTAGTTGCCTTTCAAATTATTGTTTGTTCGATAAAATTCATTTTATCTTTTTTTTCTTTATTTATAGGAAAATAAAATTTTCTTCTTGTAACAAGTTGAAAGCTTAGTAAGCTTCAACTTGAGGGAGAATATAAATATCTAATAAGATATGATAAGTAATTCATTAAGAGATTAGAAATATATAAATATCTTATTAGATTAAGATGTTACAAATATTTAAATATCTTATTAAGAGATAGTAAATATCGTTGTTTATTTACAATGATTTTATTTATATTTCTGTTATTCATATTATCTTTAAATCGTCTTTTTACCATATAAAAGAGATTAGAAATTATATTATTTAATTTAATTAATATAAATTTCAACTATACATTATAATAAAATCCCTTTGATGCAGTAAAAACTTTGAAATTATTAAATTCTCAAATGACAATTTTAAAAAAAAGTAAAACAAATAATAAAATAAGATATCGATTTATATATATATTTGTATTTTTCGTCTGGAATACAGAGTGAGCATCTCAGAATGGAGTGAATCAGTGTTCTGCTTACACAATTTCTTTCCATAGCTTAAAGAACGGTGAATGTGATGCAGTGTTAACATAACAATGACAACACTCTATTGGTTAAGAAGAAAACGAAATACAAATAATGGTGTATTTTCTTTTATTTAATTAAAAAAGAAATGATTGTAAAAAATAATATTAATTCTCCTTTTCAACTTAATTTAAATTTATCTCTATTTTTTCTCCGTTCAAAGAACCAGGGTAACAGTTTATCCAATGTTTTAAGAGACCTTGTTCATGCATTCACGTGAATAGCATTATTTTGACAGGTGTGATCTTTACGCTGAATCATCCCTTTACAGGAAATTGATAGACGTCTTCGTCACTACGTGTTTTTTTTTTTTTTTTAAATCTTTCTTTCTCCTTTTGTGGCGCTCTCTCTCTTTTCTTTCCTCAACAGCCTTTAAGGTCCATGAGATACGAGTGGAAAGTTCAACAAGAATTTGTTTAAATAAGTTCAATTTTGTTGACAAATTTCAAATTCTAAATTTGTCCATATTTGTTATAGGCCTTTGTTTTTTTTTTAAGTTTAACCTTATTTGTTAGCTTATTATTGATGGTAAAAATTTATTATAAGTTTTTTTTTTAGTAACCGTCCGATAAGTACGATTATTGATATTTAATTTCTGATGGAAATTTTGGCTCATGACCTTTAGTAGTCTTGTCATTCTAATATGTTTTTCTATTTACAATCCTTAAACTTAAAAATTTACTTAAATAATCTAATTCACTTGAACTAATATAATATTAGTTATTTCAAGTTTATATATATATATCAATGATTTTTAAAGTAAAAAAAAAATGATTTTCTACATTGATTCTTTTTTATAAATATATTCAGTTGTTGAGATTTGAAATCAATTTCTAGTTATTCAAACCATCAATGTTATGCTTTTAACTTAATGGTATGAGTTAAGTTAAAACCTTAATTATACTGAGGTCAAGTTTTTAATTAGCATGTCAGATTCTTGATTCGATTTGCAAAATGCAAATGAATAATGATCTTAACTTTATTAATTTTAACAAGGATGAAAACATGTAAAATGCAATGAAAAGTGCTATAAAGAAATTTAAGAGAAAGATAACAAAACAAGGTTCGTGTGCATAGGAAAATATTTGTTGAAAAATATCAACCCTTAAATAGATTTTAGTATCTTGGAAATTAGTCTTTGACAGTTATTTTGAATATATCCTGGGTTTAAAAAAAAATTGTAAATCACTTAAATTGTAAAAATGTGAAATGCAATAAATTGCATTGGAAATAAATAAAATATTTAAAGACTTGAAAATTTTTTGCAAAAATGTAAATGACTTGGATTTAAATGAAAAGTAAATGCTTAATAATTGAAAATGAATGTAAAAGCCCATGCAAATAATGTAAATGAAAAGTCCGTAAAATGCAAGAAATTTAAATGAATGAAATTGTAAATGTAAAGAACTTTTTGATACAAATTAGATATATTTTTTTTAGAAAATAATTATGTTTGAGTCAAATAAGATTATTTTGAGTAAGAAAACTCTAAATCTAAGTATTTATATAACTACGTATCCAAGGTTTGATAAATGAAAATTTCTATCTCAATGATAAATGCAAAAAAATTAAAAGAAAGTTAATGTGAATTGCTGAAATATAAATTGAATTTTAAAGAGAAAATGTTGAAAAGAAAATGCATGAATTTAAATGAGAAAATAAGAAGAAAGGTGCAATCGAAATTAAAGAACTTGGAAAAGTAAATTGCAAAGATGTATTTTTTGAAGTGAGTAAATTGAAACTAAAAGACAAATAGTAAGAAGGTAAAAAAAAAATTTGGAAGTGGGTGAATACATACATACATATCTCTCAAAATATGGCTTCTAGACTTAACTTTTTATGTAGTCAATATACTTAATATTTTAAAAAGATAAATATATAATTTTAATATATTATAACAAATTTAATATAATAATTATACTAACAAATATTATTATTTATATTATTTAAATAGATTGGTTTAACCCAATTTATAAAAATCTTAACCTAATTTATTTCCTATAAATTTTTCACCTAAACTCGATCTAATATAGACTGGATTATATATCAGACAGCTTGACCTATCTCTACTTCATATATGCGAAGAATCTGATTTTTAAATTATATATAAAGAATTTTCCCCTTATTTTGACATCATACTGATGAATAATGACGATATTTCATCCTGTGGTAGTTGAAAATGTCATGCTAATTGGTATGTCCTCCAAATAATTCCTAATGTCATGAAGGGACAACTTAACTTTTGCTTTGGTAAAAATAACAACAAAATCATGCAAATAACCAACCTAGTCTAGGTAAACATGAAACATCATCTAAAGTCCATGAAACTATGGATAAGTTTGTTTTAAATTTTAGTAAAATTATTTTTATAAAGAAATTAAAAAAAAATAATTTATATTTGAAAAAATATATATATTTAAAAAAGTTAAAAATTAATTTTATTTAGACCATAAAATAGAATAACTTTTATAGGTGTGTATATATATATATATATAGAAAAAGTAAATTTTGTCTTTAACAAATTAAATTTTTGACTTATTTAAAATCAATTCAATTAAACACAATTGATGTCACAAATAGTCTCACACTTTAATGAATAAACTGCTTACTCTTTCTATTACTCTTTTAAATATGCAATAATGAGAACACATTGACTTAACTTTTTTCTGAATGGCAAATTTAATAACTCCTTCAACTAAGAAGCACAATTATTGGAAGGCACAGTATGTGAAATAGTTAAAATGAAGTTCTGGCGCATGGCTTTGTTAGCATGGGAATGGCAAGTTTGAGTTCCAGATCTGGGACAGTGCTTTCATAAGTGGTGGCCCAATTGAGCAGTGAATGATGATATGAAACCCAGTGAGGGCAACTAATAGTCCCTAATGCTGATGCTGATGCTGATACTGATGCTGATGGGGACCCACTTGCTTTAAAACAACTATTCAACGCTTCAACTGTACTGCTTTCTTCTCTTCCCACCTGAAATTAAACAACACATAACCCTCCAATATAAAAGAAAAATATAATTATGAAGGTTGGTTTTATTTATAAATAAATTTAATTAACAGAAAATAAATTATGCATAAATCAAATAAAATAATTTTATACAGTTATTCAATCCAGATAATTATCTACCATAAATTTGTTAGATTTTATAATAATATCATTAAAATCATATAAAAATTTATTTGTAATTAAAAAATAATATAAATATAAATATAAATATGTCGGTGTATAATAATTAAACTCTTTAATTATTTCATTATATTTAAAGAAATTATTTCATTATATTTAAAGAAATTATTTCTAAAATATCTTTCATTTAATTCACATTTTATTTTTAATAACTCTTTTTTACTTTTTATTAAATTCTAACAAAAGATAATTTAGAAAAAATTAAATAACATTAACTAAATTTATTAATTATAATGAATTAATTTTTTTATATTTAAAAGTTGTGGAAATAAAAAAAAAAATTGAGAGGAGGAAGGGTTTTAAAAATGAGAACTAAAACAAACCATTTGCATATGAATGGTGGAATGAGACACAATAATTAAATGGAAAAAAATCCATCCACTTCAATCTCTAGTTAACATTTAAAAAGGGAATGAGAGAGAAATATATGTATAATAACTAATAAGTGATATAATGAAATAAAAATAAAGAGAAATAAAAATAAATATTAATCAAATATATAGTAAGTTGAATGATGATGTATTATTTAATATAAAATAATTTATATTAGATTTCATTATTAATATAATTTTTAAGATAATTATAATAAAAAAAATATAATTTTCAAAATAACAAAATTTAATTTTAAAATTCGATTTCATTTAAATTAAATTTCAACTTAAGTCAAATTAGCATGTCAAATTAAATTATGTTTGTTGTAATATAAAATTATTTTATACCGCGTATATTTATAAAAATATATATCGATGTATGATGAGTGATATGAAATATACTTACATCGAAAAGACTACGACGTCGGTTTTTGTGATTGAGGGTATTTTGACGCAAAAAATATTTTTGTGCATGACTAGCGACTTGAGAAGGGGTTCTTGTGGTGACAAAAGTTGTAGATATGCCTTTCCAATGACCCTTTCCCATCTTCTCAAGTCCGACAAGAAATTTCTTGTGCTCCTCCTCACTCCATGCCACACCTGATCCATAACAAACACTAACACTAACAAGACTGCCACCAACTTTTTTTTCTTCTTCTAACATTTGTTCATGAGTATATTTTCAATTATTAATTAAATTTTATTAAAATTTGTAAAAGTATGAGAGAAATTCATTAAATAAAAAATAAAAGCTAAAAAGTAGAGTGGTACTACTAGTACTAACATACTATTTGGAATGTTTTTTCTAATGTATTTTTTTATTTTTGGTTAAATTTATTATGAGAAAATTTTATTAAATAAGAAATAAACTTTCAAACTTTTATAATTTTTAATAAATTTTGACAATAATAAGTTGAAATAATTTTTTGTTTTAAATAATTCTAAAAAAAACAATTGGTGTAATTAAAATAATTATACCAACTATTGAATTACATAATTAATTACATCAATCAATTGTTTAACTTTTTCTTTACTTGAAATAAGTTAGATAACACCAAAATTTATAAGCGATTTTTAGATTTTTTACGTTATTCTTCTATTAGAATTATAATTTTAATTCATCTTAGTAATATGCATAATAAAAATTTACACTAAAACTAAAAAAATAAAATTAATCCTAATTCTTATTGAAAAATAATACCAAAAACATCCAAATAACTATATACGCATTTTGTCTCATTATTTATACACATTTTACAATTAACTTGAGTATAATTTTTTTCTCTAAACATATTAGGTTTAAATATATTTTTGGTTTATTAAATTTGAGTTAATTTTATTTTTTGTCATAATAAATTTGAAAATGATTTTTTTGGTTGATCATTTTTTAAAATTATTATTTTTAATCTCTCATTTTACACCACAAATGAAATACAAGTTATAATTTACCACTTCTATAATAAAAAAAACTCAAAAATATTAGAAGAAAATTTTAAAATTAATAATATTTTTGGATTTTCAACTATGTACATAATAAATAATAATTTTTATTTTATTTTTTACATAAAGTAAAACAATATAACTAATTATTTCTAAAATATAAAAATAATAATAATTTAAATTTAAAAACAAAAACCAAAATTAACCTAATTAAAGTTGAGATATAAAAACATATTTAAAAAATATACAATTCTTTCTCTTTTCTTGTTATCTCTCACTTCATTTTAGAAGTAAGGCAAAATTGATTAGAATCATACATCATAACAGACGAGTTAATGAAAGGTTGCAAGCTAACCTTTTTTCCTTTCATGGGTGGTTGAAGTGAGGCCTCCACCGACACTGACTATGTACCCATCAGATGTTTTATCTGAATTCTCATCTGCCCTAAGCAGAAAAGATGAGGTGAGGCAGCTTCGTGAAGATACAAGGTCGTCCATGCTCAAACTTCTTCTCCTGTTAAGGATCACAGACGAAGAGGATGATGATACCAATGACAACGATGACAATGTTGAAGTCGAAGAACAAAGATTAAGTTGCACTCCAAAAAGCTTTACTCTCTTGGTATTGCAAGTCCTTGAATTGTGACCCAAGTTTCCACAATATGAACATTTCCTTCCCATCCTCATTTCTCAATGACCAGATCAACAATAATATAATTAGTATCTTACTACCTAACTATATATATATATTACACAATTATAATATTGATGTAAATGTCAAATTGTTTCAACTAGTAATTTCGAATTCAACTACCTACGTTAAATATTTAGAATGAAAATTTAGTGGCTCACAATAATTCTATCAGACTAGAAGATAATTGTTTAGTTGTTGATATCTACTTCGTATACCAAAACATGTAGTAACATGAATCCTATAGCTATCACTCAAGTGAGTGTAACTCAGAAATCAGAAGGAAAGGGTAACTAAGGAATCACCAATATCCCCATTAATCTTGTCGTCTCTGGTGGATGTTAATGAGAAAAGTGAGAGAAAAAAGGTGCAGTTAGGGAAGACAAATGTACAGAAAAGAAGAACAAGAGAACATAGTTTTGTTTTTGGACCTTTCCTACCCAATGTTTTGCAATTGCAAACTGAGGACGGCAATAAAGTCAAGTCCTCTCAGTTTTCATTGGATAAATTAACTTATCATAAGGATGTTACTATATCTATATATATATATATATACACAAAAGCCATACTGGAAGGGACCCACGATATGATATTCTTCATTAAATTGTACCTACTAACAATACAAAACAGATTATGATTACATATATAATTATCTGTATTTATATATTGTCAAAATTCACTACAACAAAAAAAAATTAATTAAATGAATGACTAAATAATTTATATGTAATTTTAAAAATTCACTACTAAATTTTTTGTGATTCCAGAATTAGTGACGAAAAAGTAATTTTCGTCACTAAAGTTTGTCATCATTTCTTTAATTTTTTTAATGATTGTTTTGAACAGTACAGTGAACAAATAAAATAAAATAAAATTTTTTTGAAGAATTTAAAAGTTTGTCATCATTTCTTTAATTTTTTTAATGATTGTTTTGAACAGTACAGTGAACAAATAAAATAAAATAAAATTTTTTTGAAGAATTTAATTGAAATATATTTATAAAATAAATATTTTGAACAAATGTAAAATGTTTTACCTTATCAGTCAATTATAGATTATTATATAATTAAAAATTATTTACTTTTGTAATAATTATTTTAAAAATCATGTTTAAGATGATTTCAAATTGACAAATAAAATATTTTACACTTATAATATATAAAATATTTAAATTCATATCTGAAAGTGTTAATGATGCTTTTAATTGTTAATTATTGCTAAAGAAAAATATTTAAAAAATACATATTATTAAATATTCATTATAAAGAAATTATATGAATTTTATTTGATCACAGAGTTTTTAAAATTAATCTAAATATGCATTAACTAAGAACATTAAATATTTACTTAAATATTTAAAACATCAACATAATTAAGATTAAGTTAAAATTATTAATAAAATAATAAAATTAGAAGACAATTATTAAAATTGATAATCTTATGTCACCTAAAAATTATAGATACATTACAAGACAGATATAATTATGACAAAATTTTAAAATTATAAGACATAATATAATTATAATACAACATATAAAATTAATTTAAAACTGACATATAATAAAAATTTTAATTTCAATAAAATATTTTTTTTAAGAAAAAGATAAGTATGAGTCGTATATCGTAGAAATAATTTTTTTTATATAAAATATGGTTAAAAATATTCAAATTTAAAGCGTCAATAACATAAATACATGTCTAATATGAATACAATATAAATAGCTAGACAATTTATTTAGAAATATCTCTATCTATAAATAATAGGATATGGTTCACTACCACATAATTATACCATTATTTTTGCTTTTTTTAACAAGCTGGATTTTCTTAAATTATTTAAATAATAATTCCAATTTTTTTACAAATCTCACTTTTTTACTTTTTTTATTATTACATTATCTACTGCATATATGTCTTTTATTTTTCATATTTCTTTTTTTTAAGAATATATACATCTTAGAATGTGAACGTCTCATTTTCGTTTAATTAATAAGAAAATTTTTTTGGCAGATAGATAAAGATTTATGCTAACTTTTAATTTAATTAACAAGAATAATTCACAATCATACATGGATTTATTTATAATAAAAATATTTATTTTCTCTAACTTAATGGTTATACTACAGTGGAAGGCCACTTTCCATATATTTCAACTCATTCATTTAAGTTGTCATATTCTTTTAGTTTAATCATTATATAATAATGATATAAAATAATTTTATACCGTCGTACTTTAAAATATATATTGTAAAAGGCAACTACCTATTGTATGATGATTGAAATTGTGATTAGATTATTATATAAAATTCTTTTATACTAATCATTCATTACTTTTTTTTTTTCAAACAAAAGACAAACTATTTATGTTTTATCAAAGGTGACATACTATTCCGACTGAGAGAAAAAAATGAGACATACTATTTGTGTTAGAATTAAGAAATTTACAATGAGGATATTGTTTCTTCTAATTTAAGTTTTTAACTCCAGGGAATTAACTTAGTTAGAATTAAAACATACGATGACATGTCTATTTATTCATCATCATTTGTTTTTTCATCCTTAATCAAATCTATGGATTAGTTTATTTATTTTATTATTAATATCATATCTTATTAATTGATGTATTGATTTAGCAACTTACAGATTAATTGATACAAAATTATTTTAGTTTAAAAGTCTCAAATATAAAGCTATTTTATTACTAGGAGAAAAGCGTAAAAAATATTAGTGGAATATTCTCTAATGGACAGTAAGATACAAATATTTTCTAAATGCTTTGAAATTATTGAAATAAACTGACATTCTTACCGACACTTGATTGATCAACGTGCTTAAAAAATTTTAGTTATTAATTTATCAATTGTGTAAAAAACACAATAAATTTTAAAATATAATATTTTTTAGAACAATTATAAAAAAAAAATATATTATAATTATTTTTATTTATATAACTATTTTTTATAACTATATTATATAAATACAAAATATTCACTAACTTTATCAATAACTAATTTTTACCTTCAGCTATCATCTTTAGTTGAATTTCAACTCTCAACTACTTTTTTACATTCACAAAACTTTAACCAAGAGCTTACCAAATTCAGTATCATTTAAATTAACATAACGTTAGTTTTATTAGTGTAAGGAAATTGATCTGCTGGTAAGTCTAATTACACTGAAAGCATGATATATATTTTTATATACTAAATAACTTAATTTTTATTTGACAAACATTGTACTAATGATAGGTCCTTTATACCCATGGATAATATTAAAAAAACATTATATCAACAGACACTATTTAAATGTCATATTATTAATATATGACTTTTTGTATTGATATAAAGTAGTAAATATGTGTTTTGTCTCCATTACATTTGATATAAGAGGTGGTTGTTGAGGGGCTGCAGAGTTGAGCAATACTTGGAAAGTGGGTAACTGAAATATGTCTTATTTGGAAATAGAAAAAGAAATCTCAGCAGTGGAAGAGGAATTAAGAGTAAGATAGTGATAATTAAACCAATATCATTGTAGTTGGAGATTTGTTAATTTTGAACCATTAATTGCTTGCAAGTTTTGGAACCAGGGAAAATGTCTGTTGCCTAAGATCTCACATTTATTGTTTCTCTGACCTCTCAAGATTTAACGTACAACGGACCAAACACAGAAACACCACCTTATAATTCAATTCAGTAACTGTCACTCTTGTTCATCAATTTTCCATATTCTAAATTACACTCTAGGATTTCATTTTTCAACTTGGATCTGATTTTTTTATGAGTAGAAAATGATAAAGATTAGGATAAATTTTTATTTTATTTATTATTAGATGTAAATTACATAATAAATTAGATAATAATAAAATAAAATATAAATTAGGTTCAAATGATAAAATTATTGTCTCATTAAAATATATATATATATATATATATATATATATATATATATATATATATATATATAAGTAATTTTTAATTTAATTGTTTAATTTTTTATAAATTATAACAGATATTTTAACTAAATTATATATAAATATTTTTTATTTACGTTGTTATTTTTCTTAAAATTTTAAAAAGTTATATAAGATTTTAAAATTATAATTTTTATTTTAATATTTATTATATAATAATTATTTGATTTTTAATATTTTAATTATTAATATACTTTAAATGTCAAAATTATTATAAATATACGTAATTTAGCTCCCTGTGTACGATAAAAATATATTAGACTAACATAATATAATAAAATAAAATAAAATACGACTATTAAAAATAAACAACTTATTATTTAATTATATCATATCTTGAATATTAAACCAACATAATTATAACTTTTACAATTTAAACGTGGTTCTTTATTTTCCTATGGAAGTTTTCAAACATGTTAAAAGCATCATCTCACCCTTCCAATTTTTTCCCGTCCTTTGCTTTACATAAATCAACTACTACTTTTTTTAAGGAAAATAATTAATTGATATCAAAGGCTATTTAATTTAACATTTAGAGAAAAATAAAAAATAATAATAGAATAGACAACATAATATAATAACAAGAAAAAAGAAGAAGAAAAATTCATAAAATGTGTGATATATAAATATCATTACTCCCTTCTTTTTGGTACAAGTGTGTTATATGAATCAACAAAACTTGTGGCATTTTTGTTTCCCTCTAGTTCAAAGATTGCAGTGTAGGGATGAAGTCATGAACATTGAAGGGGTGAAAAAAGAAAAATTTAAAAGCAAGTTTGTTTATGAGAAGAAGAATAGTAATAGTTAGGTAGGTGGAAGAGAAGGACTAGGCTATATTTGACTAGGTTGTCCATATCCATTATCCAAGAGGACAACCATCACTAGTCTCACTGTCACTGCCCAGTGGGTAGGGGCAAAACCACTCATTTTCCCAACTCACTTTTTTTGCCATTTTATTTTACTCATCATTTATTATATTTTATATTTATTTTTTTTTCTTTTAATATCTCTAATGAAATTTCTTAACATAGCTCTTCAGAATGGATTCTGTATAAGGATATTATCACCGGATGAAATATTGATAATTAAAAAAGTTTATCAACATAAAATATTTTATTTTAAAATTGAGATTTTAAAAATTAAACAGGGAGATTATAACATTTTAAGAAGATTCTAGTGTTTTTTCTAATTCAAGATTCTTTATTCTCCATAGTTCTTAAAGGCTCTCATGAATTCTCAAATGTTGGAGTAAAAGGTTGGGTTCTTATTCAAGAACCACGAGCAAATGTGTGTATCTTGTGAATTTTTAATAATAAAAAATTATTTTTTATCTAATAAATCTAACAAAAATAAAAAAATTAAATTAAAAACTTTAATATTAAAATATTTTTTTAGAATTTTTAAATTTGATGTGACATTATAAGATTCACAAAAATAAGTTAAAAAGTTATTTAAGCAACTAGACATCATAGATGTTTTATGTATAATTTGTTATATGAATTATTGTATAAATAATATTTATTTTTCAAATTTCATAATTGTAGGAAACTTTAAGTCTTCAACTTCCTAGTTTAGTTCAAGTTTAGAAATAAATTTCAGACCATTTTCATTTTTAAGAAAAAAAAATTAATCCATGAACTACAAATGCTTATCTACCCTGAAAGAAAAATATAAATACATGATACGATAAAAAAAAGAAAAAAATATTGAATAGCAATAAAGTATTATACAAATTTACCATGTTGTTTATAACTTTCATTCTTACAAGTAAGTTACACTTTCTCAACATATCATATATGACGATGTTACGATAATAGAAAAGGAAAGTATCCTTCATTCTCCTTCACTCAAACTCTATCAGTCTATCTCTCTTCAGCATTCTATCACCACTGTCTTAAATTTTTTGCAATAAGAGATTTAAGGCTTTCACGCAATTAAGCAATTAAAATCATTGAATGAAGATTATTTCAATAAATCATTTAGAACCATATTTAAATAGAGAGAGAAATGTGTCCACTCATTGACAAATCTGATTGTAATAACTTAGGGGAGTAATACTTTTATATATATACAAAATTTATAGTATTTTATATTTGTGGGGCCTAAATATATTATAGATTGACTTTTTTTTATTGTATTTCAAATTATAAACAATTTATATATTGACTTTTTTTTTATTGTATTTCAAATTATAAACAATTTATATATATGTACTAACTATTTGTGTTTGGATCCTCATCTGCAAAACTTTGACACGCGTTACTGACGTAATTATTAGTCACTTTTGGTACATTTTTACATGAAAATTTGTTAAAACATGAATTATATATAGTAATTCAAACACACTATTTTAAAAAAAAATTAAAAGGCTCATGGGGAGTAATTATTTCCACAAAACTTTGTGGGGGGCTCTCCTCGCAACCAATTATAAGTTATATGTTCAGTATTAAAAAATTTAAAATTTGTTACAAAATAATTTTGTAGTTAATTTTAAAATCAATAGTTATTTTGTAACTAATTTCTAGTAAAAATAATTAGTTACAAAATTACTATAATATTAAATGGTAGCATGAAATAAGTAGCAAATTAGCTAAGAAAATAATCTTAGTTAATTTGTAGTAAATTTTTTAAAATTTGTATTTATTTCCTAGCTAATTTGTACTAATAAGAAGTATAAATGAAAATAATTTCAATTTAACTAGAAAAATAATATTCTAGTTAGTTAATAGTTAATTAGCTAGGACTTAACTACTAATTTAAATGGTAGCTAAAATTAATAGCAAAATCAAAAAATTATTATAGTAGTTCTAACTTAAATGTTATGACTCCCTAACTTGAGTTCATGACTCAATTTCAAACCCACTATTAAATTATTTGATATTCAATAAATTGTATCTAATGAAAAATTCAATTTTAAATTATGATAGCAATACTCATATATATAAAAGAATTAAAAATATAATATTTTTCTTATTGTATCCCAAAGTTGTTTGGATTTTCATTCATATAGCTTTGACGCATCCACTGAAGCAACTATAATTGTTTTTTATGCATTTTGAGATGAAATTTTGTTGAGACGTGGATCACATAAGTAATCTAAATATGCATTATATTATATTAAAAAAAAGTAAAAACCTTGTGGGGACAACTATTTCCATAAAATTTTATGGGTCTATCCTTGCGACCAATTATAAGGTACACATTATAGCTTTCATGTTATGACACCTTAACTTGATTCCATCACGCAATTTCAAACACAATTAAATTGTTTGATATTCAACCAACTTGTTGATTCATGACTATATATGAATGTGTGACTATAGGAAATTTCTTTCCATTTAACCTTATTATCGTAACCATCAACCATATCAATTTAGAAATTTTCTTCATTAAATCAAAAGCTTAAGACAAAATAATTATAATGATAAGGCAAGTTAAAACTTTTTCATAAATTTACAATAATATATATTTACAAATTAGGGATGAGTGAGAGATGAATTAGAATATTTTTATATTTGTTTTTTTTATCCAATTTTTTTTATTAGATCATTCATTTGAACTTAAACTTAATATAATTATGATCCAAAAGATATGAGATAAAATTGAAACATGTAACTTGACTTTTTAATGAATTACATCAATATTAACATTATATATATTGAATCATTAAATAAAAGAGATATAAAACTTAAATTATGAGGTATTTTATACGGTGAGAGATCAAGTAATTTCAAGAATAATTTTAAAAAAGTTATTCTCTATATTCAATTTTTTTTAAAAATAAAAATAAAAAATAATTCATTTAAAATAATTCTTTGAATAACTTGATCTTTCATCTATTTATAATATACATTTTAACATAAATAATATTATTTTAAATATAATATCATGTAATACAAAATATAAATTATTAAATAATTTTTTATTATTAAAAAGAAATATACATTTTAAAAGAATAAAATTGAAATAATTTAAAATATAATTCGAATTAATCTTCAAAATATACCTATCAAAACTAACCTCAAATTAAATTAAATTAGTGGGACAAGTTAGGTGATAATCACCCTTTACTAATTCTCTATAAAATGTTGAAGACAATAATTGAAATTACTTTTCAAGTAAACTTCAGTCTTTATAAACTAAATCAACATAATTAATGAACCATTTTGAGGATACATTAAGTCATTGTTAATGAACCATTTTGAGGGTACATTAAGCCACTTTTTATTAGTCTCATAAGAAGTGTCAGATAGAAAAGGTCCACCACGGGTTTCCATCAAAGTGAAAAGCATTAGCACAAAATACAATAATTACATGGGACAAGATTTATTATCCAATAATTATTTTCTAAAAGATACTATTATAAAATTTAAAATTTACTAATAAATAATTTTGTAGCTAATTTTAAAATCAATAATTATTTTATAACTAATTTTTAGTAAAAATAATTAGCTACAAAATTATTATAATATTAATGGTAATATGAAATAAGTAACAAATTAATTAAGAAAATAATCTTAGTTAATTTGTAGTAAATTTTTAAAATGTGTAGTTATTTTCTAACTAATTTGTAGTAATAAGAAGTATAAATGAATATAACCTAAATTTAGTTAGAAAAAAATAATATTCTAATTAATTAATAGTTAATTAGCTAGAATTTAGTTACTAATTTAAATGATAGCTAAAATTAGTAACAAAATCAAAATCTTGTAGTAGAAATTACATTTTCAAAATCAAAAAGGTTAAAAAAATTGAAGAGAATTATTTTTATAACTCAATGTTTCGATATAAATTATAATGAAGGGCGTAAATATCAACAGATTCCAAATTTTCTTGGTAGGATATAATCTACGTGGCAGTGGCACCAGGAGCTAATAGCACGAACATTATTTTATTTTTAAATTTTAGTTAGGCAACCATTTCGATTTTGGTCTTTTGAATTTACTTATTTTTAATTTAATCCCTCAAGAACCTTTTATTTTAATTATTCATGAATATTTCGTTTTAATTTTAATTCTAACGAGTTATTTTCTTTTATTAAAAGCATTTTTTATTTTAATCCTCTACAAAAAAAATCTTATGTAAATTTTAATTACATTAATTAATTAATATTCTCATTATCACGTGATACAAAAATTTTTGTAATTATTTACTATTTTTATTCCATTTTAAGTGCCTTTTGAGGTTATGATACAGAAATTAAGAAATATAATTAATTATCTCATTTCTATTAAAACAGTTATCTATTTTTTATTATACTTTTATCTATTTATTAATTAATTTTTCATTAAAATATTTAAGTGACATTGTTATTTTGCTGATACTTAGCCATTTGTTTAAGATATTTTTTATTTATAGAAATAAAAAATAATATAAAAAATTTACAAAACTCATACATCCTACTAAACTAATAGATAATTTATTATTATTTTTATTTAATGGAATAATCCAATGCGGCAATTTATGCTCTTATACATGGTTATGGACTCTATACTTCACTAGGACTCTTCAAATTTTAGTGTAAGTCATTAGTGCATAAATATGGAATAGAAAAGAACATTGTTAATGGTGACCTCAAGGAATATGTGTAGATGAGTTGGACACTTTGTTGCCAAGAGAAAAAGGAGTATTTATTTTTTCTAGAAATTATTGGAACTTTTCTTTTTTCTCTTTTCCTTAATTCTCTTGTTGATTTCTTATTGTAAAAAAAAGGACGTGACATTGTGTTCCCGTTGTATAAAATAATTGGGACAATAATTGATACTTAGTGTTTTTAAAAATAAGAGCGTTGTAGAGAGTGAGGTGTGGTGAATAGTGAATGAAAGTGATAAGTGGTAACCCGAAGGTGGAAGCATCAATGAGAAATGTGATTGGAAGCAACAAAGGTTGGTATTTATAACTTGAACTTGTATGTATGTATGTCTCTCTCTCCTATTAGCTTTACTTCGCAACGAGGAAATTCCACCAATTGCCAAATCGGGCAGGGGAAATAATTGTATAGATTCTCTCTGCACAAATCGAGGAAATTTATATAAATCATACATCATCAACACATTCTATTATTTTATGTTATTAAACATTAAATAATGTGTCTGTAACATTTTTTACATGAAGAATGGACAAATTCAAAAACAAGTCAGTACAATGAGACTTTTGCTCACAATGTTGCCTTAAAGACAGTGTCAGTGTCATTGTCTTGTTTGAGTTGAATCTATGAGCACTTCTTCGCCTCTCCTCGATACAAACAAAGCTCAACACATCAATTTGTTACTTAGTCTCTCACCTTAATTATTGACCCGTTTGGATAAAGATGATGATAACTGACAGAGTTTACTATTCGATACTATACTCATTTTTTTTTTATCATATTTAAATATATGTTTGTGTGGATACTAATTTTAACATTTATATTTTTTAATACTTAAATACTTGTACTTGTTCATATTATTCACATTTTAATTAATTATAAAAATTTATAAATAAAAATATTTATTAAAAACACAACATTTATTAAATTAAAATATTATTTAAAATATCTTATATAAAATATAAAATAATAATTATAAAAAATCAACAAAAATAAAATTATTCAAATATCTTTTATAAAACATAACAATTATATTCTGAGCTCCTATTATCAAAAGTCATATTTGGAAGAAGTTATGTTATAATTACTTATGATAAGCTTGAAAAAACTTATGAAAATATCTTTGATACTAACGTTTACACAAAATAAATTATAATTTTATATGGTACTTCCAGTTGCAAGTCCATGTCTAAGTGGGATCAAATTTTGGTTAAAAAGTACAAGTATTAAACCACTTGTATAAGTAAAAATTCAATAATTATTAAATGTTTTAATTTTTAAAATTATTGATAGGTGCATGGTGAGCTTTTTATGTGTTTTTTATAATTTTTTGTTTTAAATTTATGATATTTAAATGTTTATTTTAAAAATAAAAAATAGGTAATAGTGACTAGTAGTTTTTATTTTTAATATTTTTGTGATATATATAGTGTTAGTATAGTAATTATTTAGTTAGTTTTTAAAATTGTAATCATAATTTATTCCTTAAAATTTTTTAAAATAATACAATATGTTATAAGTTCTTATATAATAATACATCAAAACACTTTAAAACTATGTAAATGCTTGTCAACGTGTATATCCAAATATAAAGAACTTATTGAATTTTAAGCACTTAGAATATAATTTTTATATAATAATAACTTATTGAATAAGATCATAATTAAGATGCCCAAAATCTGATAAAAAACAATACATTACATTAACGAGTTATAATTATAAAATCAAAATACATTATGAATTTGAGACGGACACTGATAATAGTATTGGAACATAATACATATGCATAAAAAATAATCCCAAGAGTTTTGATGATAAAACATTATGACTAATGTTTTGACAATGTTCTTAGTTTTCATGAGAACAATAAGTCATTATTACAGAAGTTTGGAATTAGTCCATATGAAAAGAAACTTGTTTGAATAAGTTTATCCTTCACGTCCAAAGAGGTCACATCGTCCAAAGGAGACGTGGTTCAAAAAGATGAGACTTCGTCCAATAAAGGATATAGCCTCCTTAACATAAAATTTTCTTATTTATAGTGGTTGTCATATCTCATAACTTGTTTCTTAATTTATGTATTATATATGCAAGATTATATATGGTCTAACAGTTTACACAACATTCATATTTTTTAGACATGTGTTGTACTCTATTATATCTTATTTTTCACAACAACAAAATGTTATTTTCAAACTTTGATAAATCAAGTCAAGTCTGATAAAAAAAAGTTATAATCATGTTTCTACAAGTAAAGAAACAAAAAGAATCAATATTTCTTATCAAATGAAGATAACACGGCTAAGAAAAGAGAAAAATAGTTTTTTCTAGCATATTTTTTCTCTAACTTCAAAAAATGACAAACCTTTGCAACAACCATGCAAAAAGTGTATTTTTGACATTTAATGTTGAAGGCCCTTCTTTTCATACAAAACAATTATTCATCTCGACTCATCTATATATTTAGTTGATCAAACTCTTAAGAAAAGAGAAGACGTAGAGAAAGTAGAAAAAGAGAAAAAAAAAACTTATCTTCTTTCAGTACTCTTTGGACAAAAGCTTTAGAAATTTTTTTTTATTTTCTTTGCTAAACGAATTCAAAGTCTCTATTTGTAATTACATAATCTTTGTAAAAAAATCAGTTGTTTTTATGATAGCCTAAAGAGGCTAAGTGTTAAATAATATTTGATATTGCATGTAATCAAGTAGATTATAAGTGTTGTAGAATTTGAAGAGGTTGAAAATGCTTAGTTTATAAGTTAATTTGACTTTACTGAAGAAAACCTTCAAGTTGAAGGAACTGGACGTAACTCTTGTGGAAAAATAAATTAGGGTAAATTCTTTGTGTCGTTTTTCTCTCTTACTTTCACTATTTTATTTTTTGCACATCTTTGGACAATATTTGAAAACTTATATATATATATATCCTATGTTTTTGAAAAACTTTATAAAAATCACACACAATTCAACAATCATTCTTGTATCTTTCATGTTTCTTCACATAGTAGATCAAAATGAGTAGTCATGAAACTCAAGAGTATCTACAAGACTCCTTTTTTCAAGATGGATGAAGTTAGATATTAATACCTTTCAAAGACAACAATGACATAATAGATAAAAAAAAAAGAGAGAAAGAAATAAAAAAATATGATCTACCTCAAAGATTTAATAATAATAATAATGGAGTATACATATATATATATATATGTAAGGTGTGAGATATAAACATGATAAAAACAAAATTTAATTATATAATTTAAATAAATAACTAAGGTTGAAGTAAAATAGTATTAATCATTTATATATAGAATGTTAAATATTAACTCATTGCACTTGGTTAAAAATATATGAATGTTATTTTTATGTGTAAATGATAATGATAGAGAAAGGCAATAGAAATTGATAGATTCTCTTGCTTTGAAGCAATTTAATTATGGTGACTTTACTGCTGCTAACATTTCCAGACACATGCAAAAGCTATTTCTCAAACTTTGTATGGAAGAAAGTCCCCAATAAACATGATGACGATCCAAAACACTTGAGAATTGAGATCAATGATAAGCAAGCAACCTCTTATCTCTTTCTATCTCTAGTCGAAATAAGGATAAATAAATGGAACAATTTTAGACGTGGGGTAGGGGAATCCTGCAAAGTGAAGTTTAGATCACGCGGATAAGAGTTTGTTACACTTCTCACATGATTTGTCAATCTCCACCTTACCCTTTTCAACCATTGCGACTACTCCTCTCACTCCTTTTTCCACCTCTTATCCAATCTTACCCTTACTCTCTCCTCAAAATCACAAAAACATTATATACATAAAAATAAACTAAAATATGATATTACTACTAGTCCACTACAAATTAAATCTACCACGGTCGATCTCTATGGGTAGCCCTACTATAGAGGCATGGGCATGCATGATATTATATTAAAAAATGACCAATTAAATAAATTATATCCATAGTTTTGACATATCCTATATCTATCTCACTTTTACGAAAAGAAATGGGAGTAAGAATAAACTGAAAGGCAAAGGTCAACATGACGCACAATTTATCATAAACATATCCTTACTACATTATTTCTAGTCCAAACGAGAAATAAAATAAAAAAGAAGCCTCAAAAGCACCACCGAATTAGCTTCAAATCACCATAAGACAGAGCTCCCCATGCAATAAAAAGGATTAAAAATAAACGGCGTTGGAGACAACACTATATATATATATATATATATATAAAGGTCCAGCCTACATATTGCCCTTAAGAGGTAAAAATATAAAGTCTCATATTCAGATCGAACAATATGTATTATAATGGATTTTTAATTCTTTATAAGTTAGCAAGTTAATTTTTACTTATATATTATTTGGTATAATTTATGTTTTTTTTTAAATCAAAGATATTCTAAACTTATTTTCTACTCAACTAATCATTCTCTCACAAAATTGATCTCTTTAAAAATATAGGATATATTCTACTCAACTTATATAGGATATATAAGTTTTTATACATATTGTTTTAAAATATAAATTTAATTTTAATTCAATTTTAAAAATTAATTTATAAAATAAAAGTTGTTTTCCAATTAAATATATACATTATTTTAACACAATTTTTAGCCTATATAAGAATTTTTCTCAATAAAGAATAAATATATATACTTTCATTAAAAATATTCTTTGCAAATTAATTAACACGAGCATTGACGTAGCAAGTGATGTTGTGGTGTCACATAAAACTGAACTGTCCACTCGTCCACTGTCCAGGGCATAACCGTCCAAAACAAAAAAGAAAATTAAAGACAACCTTATACATAATAAAAAAGCATACATATGTACATGGACATGTGTTATTTTTTCATATGATTAAGCACCCATCCCCATGTATATATCCCCATGTATATATGAATATCAAAATTGATAGGTAACCTGAAGCGTCCTCTCCTTCTCTCTACCATCTTGAATTCTTCTTGTTTTGTATGATAATTTTGGCTCACAAAAATGGCTTCGGAAACTCACCATCACGTGGAAGGTCTAACACCAGAAGAATTCAGCGAACTCGAACCAATTATAAAAACCTACCATATATTGGAGGGCTCTTCCAACACATGTTCTTCCATAATAATGTACAGAATCGACGCTCCGGTGAGTGCGGTTTGGCCCTTTGTCCGAAGCTTCGAGAACCCTCAAAAGTACAAGCACTTCATCAAAGGGTGCAACATGAAGGGTGACGGCGGCGTTGGAAGCATAAGAGAAGTAACGGTGGTTTCGGGCCTCCCCGCGTCGACGAGCACGGAGAGGCTCGAGATTTTGGACGACGACAAACATGTCCTAAGCTTTAGGGTCGTTGGTGGCGAGCACCGACTCAAAAACTACCGTTCCGTTACGTCCGTTAACGAGTTTCGCAAGGAGGGTAAGGTTTATACCATTGTGTTGGAGTCGTATGTCGTAGATATACCCCAAGGGAATACGGAAGAGGATACCAAGATGTTCGTTGACACTGTGGTCAAACTCAACCTTCAAAAACTTGGGGTCATTGCCATGGCTTCATCAATGCATGGACAATAACAACAACGATATATAGATACATATATTCTACGCTACCATCATCATCCCGAATTTAAGAGTTTTGATATTATGTCCATTTAGAAAAATAATTTTTAGATCTTTTTTACATTTCGTAACAACTCTCTACCGAATGAATGTTTAGGAACTAGAGCTGGTTAATTTGTGTGTTTGTTTTCATGTTAGTACAATTTCTAATGTACCAAAATTGAGCAACAAACACGCACTTGACTCGATTTGTCTATTGATGGTTAGTAATGTTAATTGCATGGTACCTAGAATTTTCTTTGTTTTTTTATTCCTTCACATTGTTTATT
This sequence comes from Mucuna pruriens, assembly GCA_025330945.1. NCBI lineage: Eukaryota > Viridiplantae > Streptophyta > Magnoliopsida > Fabales > Fabaceae > Mucuna > Mucuna pruriens. The sequence continues at coordinate 1,732,604 of JAENHJ010000271.1, read as the reverse complement.
ATAAAAATATATAGTTTAATTATTTTTGTTATTAGCGTTTCATTAGACAGTTGGATTTTAATTTCATATGTTGGACTAATTAGTTCCATGCACCAATAATAATGATTATAAGTTGGTAAGGTTACTTCAGTTTTATATATCGTCTTCTGTACGGTTGTAATTTTAAATTCAATTTATTAGATGTGTGGTGGTTATGTCATACCCTTTATGTTAATTTAGTCGAGTGGAAATGGAAATAAAAAATGGTTGGAATCTAACATGGATTGCATTGGATTTCAAGCTTTCTTAATGTGGAATGGGTCTTAAAATATTTAGATTTGGCCTTCTTGTTAAGCAATTGACTGAGTCTGACACGAAGAAGAAATAATGTTACTGATGAGTTCCTATGCATATACTTTATATTTTGTTGTTCGGGTATATAAAAATTGAGATATTTGACTGTCAATTATAATTACAAATATGATTTTAAATGGGCTTCAAGAAAATTCTAATGTGTGTCTATTATCGTAGCAGTGATTAATATTGAAGAGATAAAAATAGGTGGAAAGTGGTTGAGTTAGACACCTTTTTGTGCGGCTTAAATGTCAAACCCCGAAATCAACAGCAAGGACAACAAAGGGAGAAAACCTCGTGATCACTTGTGAGTTGTGACCAACCTTCAGGAACATGTGACTACGAGACACGAGCATTTTGTACGAGCAAGATTAATGTTCCTTTTTCTTTTTAAGCATCAAGCAAGATAAAAGTCAATGGAAAATGATTCGGCATTTTTTTGCCTACATAACACAATACAGCTTCTAACTTTGTTTTCCACTTTGGGCCTTGACATAACTTTCTGACTTTGCTTTAGAAATTTGACAAAATTTTCCCTCACATTTGTTCAGAATTTCACACATCACCAATCTTTTATTATTTAAGAGGTTTCACGTGCATGAGAAGAGGGAAGTTAAATTTTTTTTGGTTGAATTCAGGATATTTCTGAATCCAGAGTTAAGGACTAGTTCCTTGAAATATTAAAAACTATTAGAAGAGTTCACATTTATTAATATTTTTTTTTATATACTAGTGAATGAATTCCTGATCATTTGTTTAAAAGATAAAATTATCTATTTTCGGCTTGTTGGTGGGGGAAGATAACAAACATAGACTAATCTATAACATTAGCTATTGTACAAAACAAAATGCGAATAATAAGTTACGCATGTTGACTTTACATAACTCGCTTTCATCGCAAGCATGTATAACTTTATTGTGATTTTTTAGTTCAATCTGACATATTTTATCAAACCTAGACGAAGCGAAGCATTGATCATGACATATTGACATAAGACACAAGCAACGTTAATTGGTAGTCTGGATCGAAATAGTGTCAGAAACTTACACTTGAAAATGGGCTTGTTCTGTTCTTACTGCTATTATTCTTTGGGCCCCCATCAGCACTGCATGTCCATGTGTTTTTGGGTCCAAAACATACGACTAGAAAGGTAAAGGCCCTGACCCAAGCAAGCACATTCAACTTTCTCAGATCATGTTAAGCTTGATTAAAACCTTAATACAGCCAACAATGATTGCTCCAGTTAATAAGATTCATATATGATTTTAAATTTGTTGTTAATGTGAAGAATTTTTGAATGATTAATTTGTAAATATTTTTATAAACATTATTTTAATCTTGAAATTCATAGCTGAACTTTTATAAAAAGAAATAATATCATAAATAATGGCTTGATAATATTAAGGTTAAATTATATATTTTATCTATTTATTTATTTACATTATTTAATTTAGTTCTTCAATTCTTAAAATTGATGCAATGTTGTTTACCATCAACAAACAGTGATGTTAAGATTGTGTGAAATAATGATTTAAAAATAATGACGTTTTCAACTGACACTATAATAAATTTATTTTTAACATTTAAAAATAATAATTAAATATTTCAATTTAATAAATAAATTATATCTTTCTATCTCATGGGTATCCATAAAAACTATATCTTTAAGATAGTCTCAGTTTTTAACCATCACAATAATAAATTTATTTTCCAAATTACAAAAAAATAATTAATAAAAATTGTAATTTTAAGATAATTACATATTTTAGCTGTTATTATAATACTTTATTTTTGAAATAAAATATTAATATTTAAATAAATTTAAATTTTCAATAACTTAATAAACTTTACTATTATTATAATTATAATAATTTTATATTTTTAGTTTAAAAATTTATATTAAAAACTGTAATTTAAATTTTATTATATTGAAATGTATGAAATTATAATAATTTAAAATTCTTAATTATATAATATTTATTCTGTTGTATATATTAATATTTTAAATTTTATGAAAATTATTATATTGTATTATAAATTAATTTAATAAAAATTGTAATTTTAAAATAATTATATTTTGTAGCTTCTATTAGGATAATTTATTTATAAAAAATTATATTCTTTAAGTAAAAATTAAATTTTTAGTAATTTAATAAATTTTACTATTATGATAATTTTAAAACAATAATAATTTTAATTTTTAAAATTATAAAACTATAATAAAAAACTTCAATTTAAATTTTATTATGTTGAAATTTATGAAATCATAATAATTTAAAAATATTAATTAGATAATATTTATCATGTCATATATATTAATATTTTAAATTTTTTGAAAATTATTTTTTTCCTATAAATATTATTTAAAATAATAATATAAAATTATATTAAATTAGTAATACAAAAAATATTTTTAATATTATTTAAATTAATTTTTATTACCATTTTATTTTTTAAAATTTATAAAATTATCATTTAAATTATATTATATTACAAATATTTAATTTTATATTACTATATTATATTATTAAATATACTTAAAAATTTTATAATAATTATATTAATTATATTTATTGTATTAGTAATATTTTAAATATGATATTATTATACTATTTTATATTTATTATTTTATATTCGTTATATTTAAATTTTTTAAAATATTAAAATAATATTTATAACGAAGTATAGTGATTTTAATAAAATTAAAATACTAATATATATGACATGAAAAATATTATATATTTAATAATTTTAAATTATTATAATTTCATAAATTTCAATATAATAAAATTTAAATAACAGTTTTTTATTATATTTTTTAAATTATAAAAAACAAAACTATCATCATAGTAAAAAATTTAAATTACTAAATTATTAAATTTTACTTAAATAATAATATTTTATTTTTAAAAATAAAATTTTTATAATAAGAACTAGAAACTATAATTATTTTAAAATTACAATTTTTGTTAAATTAATATTATTATTTAGTTTTTATAATTTAAATATAAATATATTATCGTGGCAGTTAAAAATAATCACTATTTTAAAGATATACTTTTTTAAAATTATAATATTTTACTATTTTTAAGTTTATAAAAATAATTTACAAGTTAACACTCTTTACAAGTCAATATCGTTGCTTCACCTAGTTTTAACGTTGTTTTTATTTTTTTACAAAAAGAGTAATACTGCATTGATTTAAAGTTTTAAAGAAGAAAATGAAACTTTTTAATAATAAAAAATCAAATTAAAACATATAAATAAATAAAAAGTTTAAACATATAATTTAATCTAATATTAAGCGTAAAGCACATACGTGGCAAACATGGCTCTGTCGTTTTTTTAGTAAGAAGGATGAGTTTTAGACATTGATACAGTTGATGCCCTGTTAACTAAAACATTTTACATGTCTCCTATGTGACCTTGTTTTGTATCACTTAATAAGCCAACCAATTGAAGAAAATAACAAGAGGATAAATGAAGAAGAAAAAGTGGAATGCTCAAATTTTTCTTAGAAACTCACTTGATTTGATTTTTTTTTTTACTTAAATTTTCTTGATTTACATACAAAACCACTAATACATAAGCAATTACAAATGCAATTCTTGTTACGATAGATTATATATTCAAATAGCAGGGCATCTGTAAATTATAAAGTATTTGATGTAAATGTTGATAGTGAAATTTGTTTCGATAATTTTTTGTAATTTGATTTTGTATTAGACTCAAAATCTTTATGTATTTTTACTATTGGATTCTAAATGATAGTATTAAAGACTTAGAATCAATATTTATTTGACTTTTATTAAGTTAACTGTATTTAACTTTCGGTTGAATAACAGGCATATGAGTTACAAATTTAATTTAATATTTTGACTACAACCTTGGTGCGTAACTAAATTCGATTTGTTTGTGGTATAATCAAATTCCGCTAAAATTCTAATTTTGTTGCATTCAACAAGTATAAATACTTGTAAACAAAGCATTGATTTTATTTATTATGAATTTAAATAGAATTGGATATCGACTTGAACAAATTGACAACATTTATTTATTAGATATTGTAAATTTAAGAGAAATTAGTTGCAGAAATCGACAGTGTGACTTAAGAAGAATGCAATTTTTAAATTTAACCGAATAAACTAAAAATAAAGATGTAAACTCAAAAATGTAACAAGAACTTTAAAGGAATTTTAAAGAAAAATAATCAAATATCAAATACATTGAATTTAAAGGAAAGCAATTAACTGATTAACAATTAAATGTGTAGGAAACTTAAATCGAAAAGCATTATAAAGTTGCTAGAAATGAAAATTGAAAATTGAAAGTAAAGAAGAATTAGGGTAGGAGATGTAATTGAGAGTAAAGAAGTGAAATGTAAATTAGGGAAATGGAGTTCGAAAGCAAATAAAGTGCAAGAATAAATAACTAAAATGGTAAAGATTTTTATGGAAATAAGTGGGTGGAAACATACTTTCAAATTCCAATTCATCGTATTTTGTCTTAAATTGACCAATGGAAGCAACTTGACATCTATCTCGGTTCGTGTGACACCAATTTGATGATATCTTCCATCATACTTCAATTTTTGTCTTGAATTCTTCTTTTCTTAAACACTCATTTCTTTTAGTTTCGTACATAACCCTAAAATAATTCATTTACATTATTTATTTATTTATTTATTTTTATATATTATGAATATCATTTTATTATTTTTAATATTATTCTTAATTTTTAATTTAGTAATTTACCTTTAATATTTTATTTTTAAAAAAATATAACTTATTTAGATATTTATAATTTAATTTTAATATATTAATTTGATATTTCAACTAATTAAATTTGACGGATTGTTTCCATCCAAAAAAATCATAGATTATAATATAATTTATTTGTAATATATTATATTTCAACTTATAATTTATAAAATCACTGTTTAATATATATTAAAAAAATAAATTATATTACAATAAATCAAAATTTATAAATTAAAATAAAAAAAATAATATTAAAAATAATATATTAAAATTAAGAATAAATTGCACCCCTTCTCCTCCTTATAGATATTATATTATCATATCCTTCCACTTATGTTAAAAATTATATTTTTTTTTTCCTTTAATAGGATAGAATCATGACATTTTACTTATTTTTTAAAATTTATTTAACTTTCACTTTAAAAAAATATTATCAAAACATATTTTCCACTATCACTAATTCAAATATGTAAATATTATGTTCTCTTCGTTCATTCATTGTGTTGAAATACATTATCTCTCCCTTAACAAAGACAAATATAATCATTTTACTAATATTAATATATATATATATATATATATATATATATATATATATATCACTTTTATCTTTATTTAATTATTTAATTATTATTTAAAAAATTATTATGAATTATGCTAAACTTAATTATATATTTAAAAATATTTATTTTTTAATTATTATTATTTTCACAAAATATATTTAAAATAATTAAATTAATATATATATATATATATATATATATATATATATATATATATATATATATATATATATATATATATATATTTTTAAGTAAAATAAAATGAAATACAAGTATTAAGGTAATATTTGATTGATGTTATTAATATAGTATTTTTGTATAAATATTTAAATAAATTATTATCTTTATATATAGTATTATTTGTTAAATTTAATATATAATTAATTTCAAGAATATTATTAAATATTATATTTAATAAATGTAATTCTATTATATGTATATTAAACATACAAATTTTAAATGAATCTATTTATACTAAAATTATATTATTATATAATATATACTATATAAATTAATATATATTACTATATTCTTTTATATGTTTTGTTATTTTGTATATAAATTACATTATTATATAATATAAGTTACTATATATAATATATATTATATAAATTAATATATATTACTATATTTTACTTTATTTAATTATATATATATATAATATAAATATTATATATATTATACATTATACTGTTATATATTTTTATAATATTATATATTATATATTATTATAATGTATATGGAGAGAGAAAAAAAATTGTATCTTATCCTATCATTTTCTAACCAAATTCTTTTATTAGGACAAGAAATACACTAAATTAATATGATATGATATGATTATTATATCATATTAACACAATAAACATCAAATTACAATATGATATGATAGTTATCATATTCCATTATGTGATATTCTATTTAGCAAATGAGTCCTAAAAGTAATAATAATTACTGCTCATAATATATTAAAAATAAATTATAAAAGTAAATTATATAGAATTACCTTGCTTATTACAAATAATATATACATTAGTTAATAAATTACACAAATAAAAATAATTTAATTATCTTGATTTTCAGTATTTTTCATTGTCTTATTTATCTTAATTAATATTCTTTATTTTGTTAATAATATCAATACTAAATTAGCTAAAATTAATGATAAAAACTAAAAAAATATTAAAAAATGTCAAAATTAGAAAAATTAAAATAAAATATAGTCATAATTGTAATTTATAAGAACTTAAAACATATTTAAATATTATTATTATTATATGTAAATTGTACTACATGCAAAATGTATTATCTATATATAATATAATAATATTATATTGTATATGTGTATAAATAGATTAATTTATTAAGTCCAGTAAAATTTTCTGTTTTAAACAATGTAAACTTGATATTTTTAATAAATAAGTTCAACTAGACTAAACCAGGCCATACCATAACTCGTCTACCTTATATTTTCGTTCTTACTTATAAAGATGATGTTTCTAATTATGATAATTAATTGATATAACTTTTTCTCCAAAGATCATAAAAAAAATTAAATTTAAATTTAAATTAAAATGAGATTTTATTTATTTTTTAATAAAATAAAAATATATCATTATTCATATTTTTTCTAATTTTCTAATTTTCTTTCTATCATCTAAACAAATTACCAAAAATAAGACAGACCATGCAAACACACTCCGGGGGAGTTTGACTTCAATTTATATTACAAAAATATTTTTTCTAATTTTTCTAATTTTTCTAATTTTCTAATTTTCTTTCTTTCTTGATTTGTGTTTGACTTCAATTTATATTACAAAAATATTTTTTAATTTAAAAATATAAATAATACTTTTTACCATTAGTATCTATTTAACTTAACTAATTATTCATCTTTATTAACTCATTAAAACTTTTTTGAAAAAAAATATTATTTTTCCAAAACAGACTATTGAAATGTATATATTGTTATTATATTATTATTATTATTATTATTATTATTATTATTATTGTTATTATTATTATTATTATTATTATTATTAAGTGTTTCAAACTTTATAAAATTAATCTTACAAAAACCACCCATTCCTTACGACAGAAAATCAGAAATTATTACACAGTTAATTTTCACATAATTATAGTAATTTTTAATTTTCGAAAAAAATTAATAATGGAGATTCAACGAGTAGAATAAACCATGTAATAATTAGGAGAGATACAAATGATGTTGATTTGGTGCAACAAATTCATGAATGATGAAAGACCTTTCACAAAAAATTGTCGTCATTTATTGCTTTGCTTACATCATCATGAATCTCTCTTTCTCTTCTCCAGGTTTCTCTGTCTAGCTACCCACAAGAAAGTACACACTACACAGCCTATAATTTAAGTGTAACATAACATAACATAACACGTTTTCATCTCTCTCTCTCACACGTCAAAACAAACAACATTAGAATTAATTCCCTCGTGCCCTTTGGTTGTTACATTGTGTAGGGACTTGTTACCCCATTTGAGTCATGTTCCTGTTCATGTTAGGATCTTGTTTAAAAACAGGTAAAAAACCAAAGGCCTTTCTCCAAGATGTTTCTGCTGTGAACAGAAAAGAGAATCCAGATATTTTGATTGCATTGCAGTGAAGCAGATATGCTGCTAATAGTAATAGTAATAAGAGAGTGAGTGTGTGAGTGAGGAGGACAAAAGATATAAGAGAGGGCCCCTTAAAGGCTGCAACACAAATGAGTGGCACTGCACCAAAGCCTATTCTACTACTACTTTCTCTCTCTCTCTTCTTTCTTGTTTTTACTAATTCGTGGCTCTTCCACCTCCATCTATCTCACACACCTTTTTCATTCATCTCCACCAAAGCCTATTTTTGCTCTTTCTTTGTTATGAAAGCTAATCTCTCTTTTTACTCTTGAGCCTTTATACTCTCTTCTCTTCCATGCTTTTGGTTTTTGAGGTATTTGTTTTTCTTTATTTGCAAAAAGACCAAATAAGATAGATATGCTTTTCTTTTTTGAGAAATTAATAGCCTAGTTCTATACCATTGTGCTTGCTTTCTGCTTATGGTTATAAGTTATATGCAAAATTTGATGAGCCTCTAACCTTTAGAGCTTAGAATAGGCAATGCTTATTTTTCATGCTCCTTTTTGTTTTTCTAGGTTCTTGGAGGGTAACTGAGGGTAACTACACATCCTTTGAAGAAGTTTTCAAATGGTGGTTCCCCTTGGTTTGGTTGGTGATAAATGATAGGTAACTAACTCCTTACTCCTTGCTTTAAGGGAGGTTGTTTCACTTGGTTTTGCTAATGAGCATGCTTTTGACTTTGTTCTTCTCTTGAACTCATTTAGTTTACACAGGTAGTCATAAAGCTATCTTTTATTAATTTTCACCTTTCTTCTTTGAGTAAGTGGTCTACTTTGGAATGATGATCAATTAAGTCACATGTGAGAGAGTTATCTTATATTTTTCTTGCTGCCTTGTTCCAATTTTTTTTCTTCTCTTGTTTGTAGCATGGACCTATTCCTCCAAGAAAAGGGAACTTGTAAGAAAGGGGATAATTAAGAAGATTCTACTAGTACAGATTACCATGAATTTGAACAGTGACCCAGCCATTCTTGAAGTAATGCTGTTCTAAAAGACCATTGAATAAATATCAAAAGCCTCTTGCTGTTACAATATTCCTAGATGGAGAACAATATATACAGTGCTTCACTGGACATGGCTGGCCGAAATTCTACTGTTATAGAAGAAATTACACAGCATTTAGCACCAAAGCCACTCATTTGTTGCTACTCATTTGACCTCAATGACCAAAGCCACATTATAAATGGAATTCCAGTACTTGCTGGAGAGCAAGGTGAACCTACAAGTGACAATGTCCATGTAGATGGTTGCTTCATAAACCCTGCTAGCATTGCTGATACCAATTCATATGTCACATCACAAGGAAAGAGCATTGTAGGAGATGCCTCAAATCCAATTAACAACAATGGCTTTCAAGAGCGTTTAGCTGGAGCAAGGCCAATTACTTCTGCTTCACTTGCTGCTAGAATTGGCCTTCAAGAAAATCTAGAGAATTCAGCATCTTTGCCTCCTTCAATGTGTTCATTGGAGGCATTAGGATTAGGACCATATATATTCAATAATTGGCATGACACATCAAACCCTTTGCCTGCAACTTTTGGTGATCATGCCTATGATGAATTACCTGGTTGGACATCATCCATAGCAAACATGAACCAAAATGGTTGGACATCATCAAATGTTGCAAACTTGGCCAATTTTTCTTACAATTCCTCTAATTGTAGCAATGAGCTATCACTAAGCCTTGCAAGATCTCCTGCAACTACAGGTCAGTGCTGCTCTGACGCGTCGCGTAGCATGAATGGAACAAGCTCAGGCTTGGAGCAACTCTCTTGCAGAAATAAGGAACTATCTATGAGATTAGGTTCTAACAGACATGTCCAGTTTTCACAAGCAATATTGGGGTCCAGATATCTTTCTGGAATTCAAGAGATACTTGCTCAAATTGCAACATACTCATTTGAAAATGTAGAACAGATAAATTACTCAGCTTCTGGTGTTAGAGCAGGAGGAAATAAGTCAGATTCACCTGTAACACCGAAAAGAAGGGTAGCGATTAATCAAAATGCAAATTCCATGTTTGAAGCACCTGGAGAGTCTCTATTGCAAAGACATGCAACTGAATCAAACAAATCCCAACTTCTCATGCTTCTACAGCTGGTAAAATGCTAACTCTTACACTCATTTGTTACTAGTAGTATAGAGTAAGTTATATTCCCGGTTGAATTATGTGTAAACATGTTTACTCTGTCGTTATCGTTTTGAGTTTAATTTCTATGCATTGTCAGATTTTACTCTGTCCATCAATACAAAAATTTTATAGTAGTTATGGTAAAAGTTAACAATTTTATTACAGAAGTGGTTTAATTAGAGGACACTATAAAAATTATTTACACTATTTACTCTTTTTTTCATTGTAAATTAATCAGAAAACTTATTATACACACGGTGGGTTATGATTTTTTTATTTTGTGATTTTGGACCACACTGTAAAAATTCTTTACATGTTCAGTCTTTTGAACAAATGGTTAGAGAAACAAATTGTGAGAATGTGAAAGTTTTCATGCTCACATACTGATAGTAATGCGTTGTTTTTAAGGTGGACAATCGATATAGTGAGTGTTTGGATGAGATTCATAGTGTGGTATCTGCATTTCATGCTGCTAGTGAGCTGGATCCACACATGCATGCACATTTTGCACTTCAAACGATCACTCTCTTGTACAAGGACTTGCGAGAGAGGATTAGCAATCATATTGTTGCCAAGGGACTAGATTTTAACAGCTTGTGCTCAGAAGAGGAGAAGGAATGGTGTGCTGAAACTTCATTCATTCAAAAGCAATGGACTCTCCAACAGTTAAAAAGAAAAGATCAGTTATGGAGGCCCCAAAGGGGCTTGCCAGAAAGATCTGTCTCAGTTCTACGCGCTTGGATGTTTCAGAATTTCCTCCATCCGTGAGTTTCTCTTCTCAAATATATACACCCTCTTATAAATTTTTCTATAAACACACAAAGAAAGTATCAACATAAAATGAAATTAAACTTGTCTTGTTAGTTAATATTAAGGTTAAATGTGTTTTATTTCTCTCAATTTTTAGTCAATTAGCCTTAATCCTTATATTTTTCAAAAAATGATAATTTTGTTTCTCGTATTTATTTTAATAATCGGTAAATTTATCTTTTTTATATATAGAACTTAGGATTCTAGAGGTAGACGAAATTCAATTATGAAAAATTTAGATTAAATACTATTGGTGTTGTTGGTATTGTTGTCCAATTATTCTACTTCGATAATTTGGGTAATGAAAAATTTTATTAAATGTCAACACATATTACCTGGGTGAAATTTCAATTCTAATTGGAAAACAATATCAACACATATATTACTATATCTAATATTTATCTTTATACAACAAAAGTTAGTTTAGTTGGTAAGGACTAGACTCGAATATAAGGATGAAATTTTGTGTGATGTAAGAATTTTGTTGGTAAATAACTTGTGAGTATTCTTTGAATCTTGAGATCTCTCCTAATCTTGGTAAGCTTATAGGATCTGACTCATCTAAATGACAAAAAAAGTTGAGGGATCAAATATTAAGTTATGTACCATAATTTTTTGAGAAGTTTATGAGAAAATTTTATTAAAAGTTGAAGTGTATAAATTGATTTTAACATAAAAAAATTCAATTCATTTTATCTTATTTTATCCATCTGCTTACGAAAATATTAATCCAAAAACATGAACATTTTTACTGTAATCAAAGAGCATACATATTTGATGAATTTAAAAGTTGTGCATGGATGTAGCCCCAAATGCACATGTTTTTTTTTAATATGATATGATGTGATGGGTTTCAGGTATCCTAAAGATGCAGAGAAGCATTTACTTGCAGTAAAAAGTGGGTTGTCGCGAAGCCAGGTACTTAGACATTGTTTGGGGAGGAATAATCTGCTATGAAACATGAAAACCTTACAGCAAACATCTTGTTATCACTGATGATGATTCTGAGCTGTATCTATGGTTGATTGAGCAGGTATCCAATTGGTTTATAAATGCGCGTGTTCGGCTATGGAAGCCTATGATTGAAGAAATGTATGCTGAAATGAATAGAAGAAAAGCTTGTAGAAATGAAGAAGGAATGGAGAGCACTCATAGAAGCATGAACAATCAAATGTTGAATATTAATTGAAGCTCAAGAAAGTCACATAACAATATGATGGATTGGTTATTATTATTATTATTATTATTACTATTATTATTTTTGGATCAAGCAAGAAACTCAATGCAATTGAAATCAGAATTGTGCATAATGCTCTACTTAATAAGTCATTTATACAAGTTCCAATTGATAATGCTTGATTGAATGAGTGGAAAGCTAGATGGTTGAAAATGTCGAAGGAATAAACTTAAATTTCAACCAAAATTGTAGTGTGAAGTAAAAACAAATTTACTATTTTACTGTATAATAAATTTCATTCTAAATTTTTACCTGTTTAATCCTGCAGATTTGTTCATTAGAGGTCCTTAATTCCTAATATAATTATGAACGAGTTTCTTCTCAGATTATATAAGAGGATTTCTTGGAGGAGTGGTGGTGTGCTATAGCTTCTAGCTTAGAAAGTCTACTTTATTATTTAAGAAATTTAGGTAGTGTTTCATTAGTTTCTTCTGGATTTTTTTTTTGAAAAAGGACAGTTAGGTCAAAATGACTTTTCCAAAAAGGATTTTGAAAAACTACGAAGAATTGTTATTTTTTAAATTGTTAAAAATTAAAATCAAGAAATTGTGGAAATATTAAATAATTTTAGTTAGCTTTCAAATTATTATTTTTAATCTTAACTTTAAAGTAGAGTTTAAGTTCTGAAAAATTACTTTAAAATTACCTTAGCCCTAGAGTAATTGTGGCTGATAAAGTATGTCATCGTTCATCTAAAATAAAAGATTAAAAAGGTGAATACTTTAAACTTATAATATTTTTACTATATATATATAATTATTTAAATTAAAATTATTTTATTATATTCTTTCAATGAATCAAATTAATATAAAAACTAATATTTAAATACGTGTATTTCACAAGTTAAATTTAATATCTAAGTTTTATTATTAATTATCATAAAAATATAAAAAATATATATTGACACCGTATAATTAAGATGAATAGCAATTAATATAATGCATATTATAACGACAACCAACGTAAAAAGAATTATTTCAATAAGTGAAAGATACGAAAACTTTTACTATTTTATTTTTATAGTCAATTGAAAAAAATATAAAATTATGGTATATGCACTTTCTTATGATGGATTCATCGAAGTTATTGAAGTTCATGAAAGAAGAAAATGAGATGAAGTTACTTTGAAGCTGAAAGAAATAAAGCGAGAGACAATTTGTTTTTCTGATTTCAGAATCTTGTTATTATTCAGTAATACAATTGAACTCTATATTTATAAAGTTATATGATGCGACTATAGCTAAATTACAGTGATACTTGTCATGACAACTAGACTAACTAACTCAGAGGGCATATACAATGCAGTGGACTTCACAATAAGATTGTGCCTATTAGTGCTAAACTTTATACATGGTAGATTATTATTATTATTATTATAAGATGAAATAAGTGTCAACCATTAGCTCACTTTTCCATTTGAAAATTTTTATTAACTGTCTCAAGTCTCAATTTGTCATCATTCACTCTGTGGTGTGGCCTAACAAGCACCAAAGGTGCTTCACGTTAATGCTTTAGACCTGCAACAGTATACTCATTAAATAAGTTCTTATTAATAGGTGTATTGTTGACTTGTTAGTTTTCAAAAGATTTGAGATGTAAATAAAATAATATAATTGTTAGTTATTGGCCATAGAAATTTAATGGTTTTAGCACCAATAAAATCTTTTTGACCATTCCTTAATGCAATTTCAATTCTAAAACATATATCTAGCCTCTTTTATAATCATTTCTATTTTTAATTTTTATTTTGTGTCAATATAACAATTGAGAATATTACAAATCAACTACACGATATTGTTACTACTTAACTAACACATTAAATATTTAGAGGATTAAAGTTATCGTCTATAATAATCCAAAGGGCAAAAGATTTCAAGTTCAGTCACCCTATCAGACATTGGATAACCCTACGCATTTAAAATCAAAGAATAGGAATGAGGTCGAGAAAACCAATTACTACAAGAACTTCTGTGATTTACTAACCATACTAATGTAAAGAGAGAGAGAGAGAGAGAGAGAAGAAAGAAGAAAGGAAAATTTGATTAACGACGCTTGTACAAACAAGGTTTAAGCGTTGGCCATTGAATTTCCTTCCTCTTAGAAATTTGCTTTTCCTGCGCACAGAAGAGTAAGCTGAATCAGTAGTGAGGATCATGTACTGCCAATATAAATAACAAATGAGCAAAGTGAAATCACGTTCACTGCAATCAGCTGCATACCTTTTTTGTGAAGTAAAACAAAATAAACATTTTATTTGAGAAGTCCTGCACGGAATAAATATCAGTTAGAACAACCCAACTCCATATTAGTTGAGGTAATTAAATGAACATATCCAAACCTGCTTTACAGGCTTGAAACCTAGCTCAGAAATAGCATTTGAAAACTTTTCAGGGTCTGCTCCTCCACTATTTGGATCAAACCTGCTCTTTACTTCTGCTATCAAAAGCCAGCCACTGCTCAAAAGCTATACCCAATCAGATCCTGAGTAGGAAACCAATGTCCAGCCTGAAAAGCTAAAATCATACACTAAAGAAAACAAACCCTGGCTTAAGCACTCTGTAAGATTCTTCAAGGTAACTTTGGTAGTTGGTTCCCATCAATGAAAGACAGAAGACAGCGATGTCAACAGATGAGGAGACAAGGGGAGTCTGCCAATAATTCACAGCATGTCCACTTGTAACTTGTAAGTAATTTATAAGCATTAAATGGTCAAATGAAAGCTTTAAGACTGTTCTCCCTTACGGGCCCTACTTCACATATTTTGAAATTCAAGTACATGGAGTTTGACACAAGGCAACTGTTAGTTAGGAGCAACCTTATTAGGGAAAGTGGTTAATAGTTAATTAGTTAACCTGCCATAAACAGAGGCATGGAAGGCAGTTAGTTTTGGGGGAAAACACCATTGTTATCATTCTTGCTCTTCTTGATCCTGGATATCCATTAATCTAGTGTTGGAGGATATTCAATTAAAAAAACTATCTTTCTACTAATCTCCATATGTTGGACCAGTATCTATCCAGCAATTTATGAAAATTTTCATGTTTGAAAACATCCGAAATTATATAATTTGGATAGCAGGAAACAACATTTTTTTTGACTTTTAGTATATAAAGGAATCCATACACCCTTCCATGATTTGACTAAGGTGTAAAACTGTTAAATACAATCCCACTCCCACTCAAAAAAATGCATTGTATAGCCGCATGATTTGACTAGAAGGAATTGAAGATGCAAACCTCAAGACTGACCAGTAACATTTTTTGTAACATGTTATCAATAATAAAAGCATAGTGTAATCTATATATTCTCAAAAATTAATGAGCACATAATGTTTATTTTCCAAATAAATAAAACAATAAACACTAAAAGAAGGGATAAACTGCCTGGCTTTCTACATAATTGTGATTTATGAAGGCAAGGATGACAAAAGAGATTACTACTGTCCTATGCTATAAAAGTAACTTTCAATGTGCACTATTAATAGCCTTAAAAGAAGAAAAACATACATTTGCCATGTCACAAGCAATTACATTCAGATCATCAGAGACAAGATCCAGAGAGAAGACTTTATTCTTCACACTTTTGGCAATGAGTGCTTCCCCTAGAATGGAAACACAAAGGCATTAGCAATGAGAAAAAAGAACATGGGTATCAGGTAAAAGTTAAAATTAACAATAAGATCAGAGTAAATACTCACCACAACCAAAATCAGCAACAACAAAAGAAGGGCTCCGTTTTTTCAGCCACTTAATAATTACATTAACTGGTTGTTCAGGCCAATTTGACATTTGTGTTTTGTATCCTGCATGATACTAGCCAGATAAATGAAAGACAAATTAAGACGGCCAATAAGAAAATGGGCTATTCAAACCATTACATCTCGATACTAAGTCTGTGAATACATTAATATGTCAGAAGAATTGAAACAAGCTTCAAGATAGTGTAATATAGAAGAGGTTAGGGAGTTCAGTCACTAGTCTAGCAAGACAAACAAATATGACCTAAAACATATGTTGCTTTGTGAATTTCAAATCCATCTTTTTTGGTTAATTTCAATCACAATACCCCTCCCTATTTTGACCCTACACAATCCTCATTTGATTTATTTAACAACATAACACCCTATACTGTTTCCGCTAACACAAACCTCTCCTAATTTCTTCTGCAACTATATGGACTGAGGTAGAGGTCAATGTAATGTCATTGGGCAAAGTTTCAATAAACCTAAAGGAAAGTGAATTTAATTGCCCTTTTTATTAATAACAACATACAGTTTTGTCATTAAATTTCAGGACTCTACAATTGATATAACCTTTGATTTTAATGTTTTTCCATGGGTCCAAATGTATTGATGGTTAGGGCCTTAGATGCAACATGCAAGTAGTGAAGTAAGAAAAAAAAAAAACTTTTCAGTGTCTGCAAGTGTAAGTAGTTGTGAAGGTGATATATTTGGACATTTTAAAGTGTTGATTCAATCACACAAGAAACAATGACACAACAATTTTTCTTTAAAGAATGTCAATTAAAAAACCCTTACCAAGTTAAATAGTGATGGTTCTTCTTGGAAATAATCCAGTGCCTCCTTCCCACTGAAAAGAATTCTTACCCTTGTCAAGACTCAACATTCAAAATGACACACAAATCCATAACAGAAACAAAACCATAAGGTGTTGAAGCAAGAATGATTAAAAAGCATAGAAAATACTAAATTAGAGAGTCAAAAGCATTGAAAGTGGAGGAAGCAAAGAAGAAAAAGAAAATAGAAGAACACACAACACAACATAACATACCTGCAAGTGTAGAGCTTCTCGTTAATCATCCTGAAATGCCCACCAGACAACCTCGCTCGCATCTGCAACAAACAAACCATTCCCATCAAACCTCAAAACATATTTAATGAATAAAAAAATAAAAGGTTGTGTTTGGGGGTATGCCTTTTCCAGAAAGGAAGAGGGTTCCTTTGACTTTGTGCGCTTAGCAGAAGGGGAAGGAAGACTCTGTTGCTCCTCCTTGCACAGTTTGTTTCTGTGTCTCTTTCGTTTCTTGCTCTCTCCCATTGCTACAATTCTGAATTAGTGCTTTAAATCTGAATCTAACTCTCCTTCTCTGTCTTTGCCCTTTCTGCTCACCACACTAATGCTTGCTGGCCTAGGCCAAGGGTTCTTTACTTTAGCCACATACTAGTCAGTTAACTGCAGTGTTTTAAAACTTGGACCAGTCCGGTTATTGACTTGGTCAAGACACTGGATTACTGGTCAAATTGGAGGGTTACTAATTGAACTGCATGACCCAACCTATTAAAAAATAAATAAATTAATACCCTCCCTTAAAAAAGAAGACACAAAATAAATCACAAGACAAATTAACATGATTCCAGAGGCTCATTCTTCAAGTTCAAATCCAACATCCATGAGTTCTAAACAAGTAAAAAGCAAAAATGCAATAAGATATCTAAGTCTAAACAATCATTATAAAATTGATAACATACATGATGCATCTCATAATCAGTACAAGTTAGAGGCAAGAAAATTGCTGACATACATGATAAATCTACAAACCATCACAAGCAGCTCAAAGAAAAACTTCTAATTTTATAATTGATTCAGAAACAATCACACTTTAATATACAGATAAAACAATAGATAATGAGAAATGTATATGAACAAGATTTTCAGTTAATCAGTTCAAAATTCGAATCCAATCACATTACTGTATTCCAATATGAACTCTATCTAATAAAATAAAAAACTGTGAATATGAAAGAATAACCTGCGGATTGCAGAAATCACAACTGAGCGCCCCTGATTAGGAACTTAGGTTCGCCGTTCGCGACTTCGCTGTTAGTTTCGTCTCGTCGCTTGCCGCTTGCTATTGCTACTTTTTTTTTTCCAATATCAGTAAATGAAACGACGTCGTTTCACAAATTTAAATAATAAAAAATATACACGAACCCGTCAGGGTTCACTTTTTGGACTGGTTGCACCAAAGATTCCTGTTCGAACCAATCTCTAAAACTCGCACGGCTCACATTCCTTTTTGCGTATGTTTTAAAATAATTCAAGTCTATAATTATTTGTTTAAAGAAAAATAAAATACAGGACAAAAAACCAAATGTTAGAATAACTTAGAAGAAATTTACTTATATTCATAATTTGTTTTCTAGGAAATAACAAAATAGTCTAATTATTTTAGCTAAAAGCGTGCATACACTATTTTCATGCAAACAAAAAAAGAGTACTGTACTTTTATTATTTTAGCTATTGTTTCGGGTGGCATTATTTTTAACATATTTCTAGCTCACTTTCATAATACCAATAAGCTTTTTTATGTGCATAATTAATTAGATTAGAAAAACCAAAGAACATGAACCAATGAACATTTTGTCTATTTAATCCACATAAACTAATAGAATATGGCCACAAAAAACTATTTAATCTATTTTTCATTATATAAATTATTAACCAAAATAAATTTTCAATAATTTATTCTTGGATTGTATTTTATTATGTTATTTGTTCATTAATATAATGTGATGATAAAATAACTTTTTATTAAAAATATTATTATTTTATCAATTCTTATATTAATTAAAATATTTAAAATGATACTTTTTATAAAAAATTATCTTTTTTACATGAATTAAAATCACTTTTTTTATCCATAAAAATTGAATGCAATACTGAAGAATTTATAACACTCACGCATGCTTCTCGATCAATTGAGGTAGAGCCCACCGACAATTAAAATCACTTTATTATATTCTTTCAAGAAATGGAATTATAAAAATGTAATAAATTTGATTTAATTTAAATTTAAATAATAATATAATTATAACAACAGTATTTTTAAGAAAATAGGATTTATTAGAATTTAAAATAAAATAGGATTTATTTTGAATTTTAATATATTAACATATTTATATTTATATTAAAAATAATTTAAAATTTTAAAATTGTAATATCTTAAAAAGTTAATCATACTCATAAATTATGTGTAGAGATCTCTATGTAACGAGAAAAAAAAAAACAAACCAATATAAAGAGTATAATTGAGAGAGCACAAAGAATAAGAGTCTCACAAGTGCTCAAATTTGTAATATAGAAATAAATATATAAGAAAACTTAGTTTTTAGATTTTTTAGTATTATTCTTTAATCAATATTATTCTTCAATCTGAATAGATGCTTGAAGGAGTTACTGGGCCATATTATAGTGATGAAAGACTGGGCCTTTCTCCTTTCGGCCCAGTTTGGAACATAGGTTTTACTTTTTATGCTCAAATTAATTTTGTAAAATGTTTGCAGGTGTATGATTTATTTGTCCATACGATTTTTTTGGCTTTTACCCTTTTTTTATTTAGATATAATTGTTCATCTAAAGACTAATATTTAATAAAATCTTCTAGTGGAAGTTTTAAAGCATTTTCAAATTAAAATTAGTGTAACATTATTGTGCATAATATAAAACATTATAACGATTGTATAATTGACTTATTAGGTAATAATTCTACATTTCAATTATATTTTTAACTAATATACAATTATCCACCAATTATGCTAAACTTGGCCGATTGTTTGATACATACAATTGGCTAATTATCTGCATCAAATCTACGAATGACTTCTGAATAAACATTTGCCAGTGAACTTTAAAAGACAATTTATTTTTTCAAACAATTGAAATGCACTACAAAAACAGGCAATTAAATTCCAAGAATGCTACGTATATTTAAATTTCAATTCAACAAGTAAACCCTATATTTATTGGCAGTGAATAAACATGAAAAATAGTTCAAAGCATAATGATTTCATGCCCGCCATGTTTGTTTTACAAATTACAATTGTAATCAGAACTTGCATTTTTTTCCTAATATAAAAACAATAACAATCCCGAAGCTTTACAACTATTCAGGCTTCAGACCCGTCGACTAAAATCTATGATTACAAATAAAAGAATGACTATATATTGATTTCTACTAAACTTTTCCCATTTCTTTCTTCTTTGTTGATTTCTTATTCCCTTATCTCCCTATCTACAACGATATGGTATGGCATCCCCTCATTCATTTCAACTAACCATACAATCATGAACTCGTTCCATAAACAGATCATAAGGGGCACCAATTTCCGAGCCTTTATTCATCTACTTCTAGATTTCCAGAGAAATTCGTGTCTTTATGGGTTTCAATTTCAAACCCATACTCTCTGGTGAATAGAGCTCGGGAGAAATGCAAGATGGGCTCAAGGGGCTTCTAGGGCTGACACTTAGCTTGGATGGCTTGTACAAGCCATATCCCATAAGAAAGTACTCCATTGGTATTAACATGGCATGAGGCTGCTCCTCTGTTACCATTGATCCACATGCTTGAACCTGGTGTTCCACCAACAGCTATTAAATCTAAGCTTATTGCAAATATTACTTAATCTTATCACAAATTAATAGGAAATTGAACTATTTTTAACACCTCAACTAAGGCACTGAATCGTCTGTCTAACTTTGAAGTCATGTGAAGAGCATCCGAGTGAAATGGTGACATATCCCCAACAAATATAAGTGAACGGCAATGTAGTTTTCTCAACCCTTCACTTATGTCAGGTCTCCTGTTAGATGCCAATACTAAGTTAAATGAAAATGAAATATATTATATCCCTAAGCAACAAGTACATTGTTGACCCAGAAAATACTGAAACTAAAGTGTTGGCATATCCATTTGTGCATCAAAAAAGTCATCAGCCTTGAGTGCAATTATAATAACCACTTTCTGAGTGATGTTGCAACCTTAGCAATAATTAATATCTTCCGGAGCAAACACCACTTCCACACCTCCCTTCCCTCAAAAAGAAATACAAGAAAAACAATTTTGAAAGTGTAATCATACCCGTTAATAGCTTCCAGGAACCGCCACACATTTAAACTCTGCTTCTCATCCAACAACTATAAGAAAATATTAAAACAGATTCAAACGAATAGTGTTCAGGTTCAAACAACCAGCTACCAGTTATGACCCAGTTCCTACATGAAAATGAAAAAGATATATATATACTGACTAACCCTTCGGCATGCTTTAACTATATCTGACTCCGGCAATTGACTACCACCTCGAATTTCCTATCACCGCAAATCAAATTCAATGTTTCAACCTAACAAACTAGAAGTATAACAAGGAATGCTTTTGGAAGCATAAATATACCTTGCTAAAGTACCGCTTCAGCAATATTTCCTTTACCATCCCACACATGCCATAGAAGTATAGTAAATTTGACATGACCTGCAAATATTACAAAATCTTCAGAATCGAATGAGATTAATTTTTATAACAAAACACAATCTTTTTAGCATAGGAACAGAACCTTGTTGTACAACCATTCAGTCCAAGATGGTTCTTTACACAGAGGAGAAACAAGTATCAAACCAAGAACACGTTGTCTATACTTCATCTGTTGTCAAGTGTTAGAAAGACCTGTGAGTATCTTCAAGCCATTTAAGAAAGGGGAGACACACATGAAAACTTACAGCAAATAAGGTAAGAATATAAGCCCCAGCAGTTACTCCCATACACATGACTGCACTAAGACTGCAAAACAAGAACAAGTAAAGGATCAATCAGCTTCTATGGTCAGTACCCATCACTTTCAATCTGTCCATTCTGGAAGGAACTTGGAGTCAACATTGGATATTGAAACACAAAATAGGTGATATTAAAAGACAACTGGAAAATGCTCTAAATCAATTTTCTTCATGTCACTAAATGGAAAGCAACTGCTGATAAAGCTAAAGTGCTAAACACTCACCCAAAGAAGTTGAGAACCTCAGCTATTTGATCAGCTAAGTCATCTACAGAAAGAATTGGGTAATTTGGATCAATTGCAGCAGCCCCTAACTGCAATAACTCTTGAAGAAAGCACAAGATGATAAGGAACCAGGTAAATTAAACATTGAACAATGTAGAAATTCATAACAGTGAGGAGATAAGAATCAAGCAACACCATAGGACAGCTTCAAGATACAAAGCTACAGACCTCATGCCCAGGTGGACTAATATGATAAATGCAGAAATTGTGGAGCAGAAGGTAATATGCCTCGGGACAAAATAATAACCCCTGAAAGCAGGAGACATCTGATGAAACCACATGCATGGAAACAAAAGGTTGTTAGATTGTCAGTGCTTCGGCAAGAAAAAAAATGTTAAGAGTAATCAATGTTTGGTGGAAGTTACGAAAAATCAATTTTGGACTTGATTTTCTCTGCATAAAACCTTTTAGGAGCAAACCTTGACTTTTCAGAAAATAAATGCGTACTTTGGGGAAAAGAGCAAATATTTAATTTTTTTTATAAAAACTGTGATACATATTTCAATACCAGCAAGTACCCAATTTAAAAACTCTGGTTAAATTGAATCTATGTAAACATATTGGGAAAGAATTTTTGCCTTAACAATTAAAATAAATTCATAAAAGTTGTAATTTTAAGACCAATAAAGTGCAATGCTCAGATGAAAAATTAAGAAAAAAAAATCATGGGATAAACATAAAACTAAAATCCATTTAACTTACAATTTAAAGCCAAATCAGGATATGTGATAAGAGCTGGCTTATCCTGGTCTCCATATATAGCAACGGATACGGAACCATGACTTGTTCTTATGATATGTTCCTGCAGAAACATATCAGTAGCATGTTAATCAGAAACAGCACATGAAGTTAACTGAAACAGACAACAAATTGTTCATTATATACCATTGCCTTTATGTTTTATAATAACAAACGGGGAGGGAATCAGTTAAGTGAGCAAAGTAAGTTTTATAGCACGTTCAAGTTAATTGCTGGCAATGAAGAATAGTAAAAAAAACGTAGAAATGCTTGGGACCAAGTTTTTGAAGCTCCTAAGGGACCAAGTTCTTTTTTTCAACAAACAAGCCGTTAATCATGTGTGAGCAGTTAGTATGGGCACCAAAAACGTACAAATGCTTGGGGCAGCAAAATGAAAGCAGGAGACGGAAGTCACATGCAAAGAAGCGATCCATAACAAGGCACAAAATCTTTCAAGGCGGCAACAACGTAGATTGCAAGTAAAGAGGCACCTTTTTGAAGAAAATCATTATTTTACTCTGATCACAACATTATAAAAAAAGTTTAATTTTCATGGACAGTCAAAAGTCATACACCGTTAACTAATTAAAGATCGCCTTAAATGTTTTTTTAACTTAGATTTTAATTTCTATGTTCAATGTCAACTAAATAGAAACAATTATTAGCGTAACTTTTTTCAATATAGTTATTATAAAACTCAATATACATATCATATATAACGAGACTATTACAGTGCATAAAATATTTACTCTTTTTTATATAGATAAAATAGAAGTAAATAATATATGCCCTGATATTATAAAGAAAATTCTTACTTCGTCAAATGTAAGAAAGAGTAAATAACCTACGTGCTAACAATGTAAAAAGTTATACAAAATCATTTAATCGCTGTATATGATAAATATGATAAGTTTACTGAATTTTGAAGTATCTAATCTGATAAGTTTATTAAGTTATCTCCTCAAAATTCATTCGAACTAGTGCTTCAATTTTACACTCAAAGTGCATACATATTGAATTCTGAAAGAAAAAAAAAGATAGAAAAGTCTAAAACCGCAATCTAATTTCTTTAACCCATCCAAGGCAAGATGACACAAACACGCACGTCTTTACTGATTCTGAAAAAAACCCTTAATTGATATCCAAACGTGAACCAGTAACTAACTATATATTTGGAGTAACCGTTTATCACAAGCTCACGTTATTCTTGAACACATCAAGCGATATCAGAAGAAACCAAAACGACATGGAAAACGCCGTTTCCGCTTTGGAGGAAGAAACAATCAAAGAAACGAGTTAAAACTCAAAAACGCAATCGAGGCCATTCTCAGTTAACAGACAAGGAAGCAAGGAAAACGCAGAATTCCGCAATTAAAAAAGCGCTAAACGGCGAGAAAAAGGAACGAATCGAACAAAACAAAAACAAAAAAAAAAAAAAGTGTTAAACGAGGTTGATTGATTGTAGAGAAAGTCCTGAAACGTGAAAGCAGATGATTATCACTATTTTTGTTGCTGCGTGTAAATTGAATTGTTAATAAAAAAATAGAATGCAGAATAATAATAAGAATAAGAATAATGACGATAATGGCGATAATTATATACCCGTGGTGGAGGAGAGAAGGATTCGATGTCGAGAGAGTGTGAATCGCTTGAAGTTGAATCGGCCATGGAATGAAAATTGAGAGTGGAATTGCGAATGCAGTTGGAGTTGGAATCGCGTTTATATTGTTATTGTTATGGCGACACAAACACAACAATAGCGTGCGCTCTTGAGTGAGTGAGTGAGTGAGTGAGTGATGGTGGTAATTAATAAACTCGAGCGAGTCAAAACGAGTCACCGACGCTTCCGTGGCGTGTCACTTTTTTGGGGCCTCACAGCGGTCTGCATCAAACAAAACAATTGGAACCCTACACTCTGGTTTAGTTAACCACACTTGGGTAAGCCGACAATTTTATTTTTTTTCTCCTATTTTTTTCTTTTTCGCTTTTCTACTTAAAATATATTCTTAAGCTACTACTATACTTTTTTAAATATATTCCATTTTCCTGAAATTTATTAAAATACCTCATATTTAATAACTCTATCTTAATAAACAAATATATGTTAAAAAGAGTATCTGTTGATAACATTCTTCTGTTCGATATTATATTGGTCAATATAAAACTAAATTCAAATTTCTTAAGTCAAGATTTAAAAATAAATAAATAAAAAGTTGAGAAGAGAAATTTCACTATAAATAAATAACTTTAATATCAGACAGAGATTAATTATCAATAAAATTGATAAATATTTCATATTTATAATTAAAGAAAAAAATATTTTTATGTGAAGATTATATTTCACTGAAAAAATAATAAGTGTTATTAATTAATACACTCTTTTAAATATATTATCTGTTATTTTAATTAAAATTTATTATTTAATGAGTCTGATTTATAATTCTATAATTCTTAATACATTTTAACTAATAATAAAATTGAGGTAATATCCCTCAAACAATTTATTTTAGAAAAACAAGATTAAAAAAAGCTAAATTGAATATTTCTTATAAAAGTGTTACCAACATTTATTGTGATTTCTATTATAATTAACTCGTGATTTTTTTAAAATATTCATCAATTCGTTAATTAATGCTCTTATAATTCTATTACTAATTATAAAAGAGTTATTATACACATTTATTGTGATTTCTATTATAATTAACTCGTGATTTTTTAAATATTCATTAATTCGTTAATTAATGCTCTTATAATTCTATTACTAATTAATGAGATTTGTATTAATAAGATATCATCTCAGAAAACAACAATTTAATCTTATAATTACTTTTTTTTTACCTTATAATAGTTACTAGTATTAAATTTGTTATAAATTTATATGATTCTTCAAAATTATCTACAACATTAATTAGATATATTTTTTTTTCATAAATATTTTCATTAATTTTAATTTTTTTAATCTTTCATTTTTAATATATTTATTATTTTAATTTTTATTAATTATGTATATGAATAATCAAACTAAGATTTTTAAAATGTTTTTATATATGATAAAATTAGATTCTTAATTAGTCAAGACATTAATATATTGTACTTATTATTTATTGATCTTAAAAAATAATTTTTAATTAAAAAAATTTTATAAAACAAGAATATATAAGGTATTATGAATTGATTCTTATAAAAAAAAATCAAAACAAAGTTCTAATTTGATTCTCATAAAAAAAATTGGAGAGAATAAATTCTTTAATTTTTTTTTACTAATCTAAAGTGATTAGAATAAGTAAAACATTATTTTAATACCTTATTTATAAGTAAGAAGTTATCAAAGTGTTCTAAAAGTACTCACAAATAAATATTTAATATTTCATTATTATTTAATATATTTAAATATTTATAATTACTTTCAAAATAAGTATTAATTTATTTTATATTTTTAATATAAAAAAACTATTTTTATTATTCTTCAAATGACCTTAGAGATAACCATTGACATTGTTCTACATTATTAGTATTCATTTTTCAATATGGTGTTGCGTCTTTTTATTTCGAGCAACATCTATTTCATCATTATTTAACTCGAACCCTTTTATTTTTTTAAATATTAATTTATTAAATTTTCTTTTACATTAAAATCTACCCTTTTCTTCTCTAAACTTATTTCTTAAATTAAATAGAAATTTCTTTGTTTATTATAAGGGTATTTCAAAATTTAAGTAAATTTCATAAATATAAATTAAATAATATATTTAAAAATGTTGTCATTATTAAACCATGATCAAATTACGTGTTTCAAAAAAAATAAATTGTAACATGATATATACTCGTCATAAAAAGTAGGATTTTTTTTTTAGAGATTTATTGGATACAGGTTAAGAAATTAACAAAAAAAACTTATTTAAAATCACATTGAAGATGCAATGAAAACGGTGAATATTATAATGAGGTGGTTATTTAATATAAACTTTACATGTTTTTCTATATTTCTTAATCAGAAGGGTATTTGTTAGCATTTGTCTTTATTTTATTAAACAAAGATAAAAAAAATATAAGATTTTAAAAATTGTTATATAAGAATAAATTAAAAAATAAGACTTTTAAAATGAGGAGTAAAATATGAAATAAATTGTATAAAAATGAACTATTAATTTAATATATTGGACCAACAATTAAATTTATAAACTTCAAATTTATAAACACGAGAATTTTTGGTTTTGAGAACCAAATAAGTTAAGATCGACTAAAATTAAACAATCATGTTTTAGAAAAAGTAAAAAAAAAAAAAATGCTCGATATAGTAAAAGACATTAATGCATTGAGAAGGAGAGTAGATTATGAAAACTTTTAGACAATCAAATTTAATACATAGAGATTAGTTTTTTTGTTCTATATTAATATTTTATTGTCTCAGATCAACATTACGATGATTTAAATAGTATTGTGTTCAGTTATCTTAAGTTAGATTCAAATTCGAGATTTGTAAATAAAAAAAAAGTAATTAAGAGAAGAGATTTTTTTAATTAATTAACTTCTTCAACAAAGATATTGATTCAGAAACTAAAAAAAAAAGTACTTCAATATTTTTGGGTATTAAAAAATTAATAAGACAATTAATTAAGAACTCTTTTTGGATAATTTGAAATAATTAAAAATATATAATTGAGAAAAGAGACATTTTTAAATTTGATGCTCGATCCAGTAAAAGACCTTTTTAATCGATGTTCAAAAAATATTGATTAAGAAAATAAAAAAAATCAATAATATTAGGTAATTAAAAGAATTAATAAGATATATTTAATAATTTTTAATTGATATCTTTAAGACATTTACCAAATATTTAATAAAATGTACTAAATGCTTATTAATTATAATCCTTAAGGCACTTGATAATACTAAGATTTTTTAATTATAAATATTTATTATAGTGTATTTCGTTCCTAATTAAGACACATTAACAAGACTTTGAAAATAATATTTATTTGGTCTCCTCAGGTCAACTCAATTGGTTAAATTATAAAATATAAATTGTGAGTGGGTAGTGTATAATTTTGATTGCTAGTGATGTACTTCACTTCTTTCTTCTTTCCTTTATCTCATCTCCAGGCTTATTATGTTTCTTCTTGAGACTTTTTTTTATAGTATTTGCAAAAAAAAATGTTTTGTTAAAAAACATGTTTAGAGATTGAGATTTAACTTCTAAATTTATATACAATAATGGACTTTTTCAAGAAAAATAAAATTATTTTAAAAATCTTTACTTGAATGGAAGTAATCTCTTTTTGTTAGCTGTAAATTATTTTTATTGTATCCCTATCTCAATTTGAAAACCACCTTTATTTTAAAATATATAAATCTCAAATACAGGGACAAACAATTCTAACACACTTTTATGAAAAAACACTATTTACTCTTAGCTGAAAATTTTATTGAACATTATAATTTTTGTGGATTTTATTTCATATTAAATGAATTTTTCTCGTGATTTTATAATTTTAAATAAATTTTTCCTAATAATAAAGTGTAAGTCAGAAAAAAGTTATATTACTAGCATTCTCTTAAGTTATTATATCTTATATTTTGTTGGAGTGTTTATTTTTGGATATCTACTAAATACAAATATCACATTAACACATCTATTTTTTTACTTACCTCATATTACATTACATATATAAATAATTATATCAATCATTTATATCTTATTTCTTGTTTATTTTAAATGATATCTAAAGAATATTTTTCATCAATTATATCAATTACTTGTCTATTATTACTCATCTATACGAAGGAGTGTCTAAGAATATTTTTTTTGTTAAATTGTATCAATAATTTATCTCTTATTTCTTATCTATCTATCTGGAGAGGTGTTTACAAATATTTATCATTTTTTGATCCTTTATATTTGTGAAACGAAGGCAATATCTTTTTCTTTATTCTTGGAACAAATGACGGCATGAATTCGTCATTGTGTTGTGGGAAAAATGACTAGCTAGATCGATTTTGTTGGTATATAGGATTGGAAAGATAAGGACTCAAAAGGATTTTATATATTAATTATGAATTACTATAAATGAAAGGTACAAAGTCAGTACTCAACAACCATGCAATGCAATGGTTTGAGACGTGTGGTTTTTACAAATGAAGATGGGCTCCACTACATGATGCATTGCAGAAATATCACTTTCAAAAATCACCCAAAAAAGAAAATATCACTTTCAATTGAGAAATTGGCACCCCTTGCCCTGTCCCCTACAAAAGCAATAAGTGCATTGCTATTTTACGTACAAGCTAATCAATAATTAGGTATCCATGCAAGAAAAAACAAATGTATTTAAATCAGCAAGTGGTTTTTGACTATGGTACCCAAGTATCCGTAACTGTCATGTTCTTTTTAACAAATCCTAAATTGAATATTTATTTGAGTAAACTTTTTTTAAAATATTTATAGAAGAAAAAAATATAAGTTAATTTTGGATAAATAATACAAGAGAATTTTTACAAATTAGTTTATGTATAAACTAATTTTAATTTATGAAAAACTTATTTTATTTTTTTCTTTTTATTTTCCTACACTATAAGTGTTTATGAAGAAATTTACGCAAATATACTGTTACTACCCTCTCTTATTTATATTCCTTTATACCAAAATATAAGCGATATTGGTAGATTAAAATATAAATAAATCTTAACTATCTTCAATCATTTTAATTATATCATTCCAAAAATACTATTTATTTTATTGAGATTATATTTTCAATATTTTTTTTTCTATTCTTATATCAAGTTTCAATAAAATTCAATTTAGAAAAAAATATTTTTAAAATTACATTAGTAAAATTAAATAATATTTTTTCTTAATTAATGTGAATTAATTTCTTTTTATTTTTGTTTATATTTCAATCAAGAGGAATAATCTTTAAAATAATAAAAAAGAAATATTAGCATCATATTTTCTAACACATTCTTATGAGCATACTCTTTATATTATTGATTGAAATTTATTGAAAATTATAAAACTTTGTAAGATTTCACTTATATTTAATGATTCTTCCATGATTTTTTTATAAAATTTAATCAACAATAAACAATGTGTTAAAAAAATTTAAAAAGTATATGGCTAGTCATTTTCATAATAAAATTAGAGAAGAACCTTGTAATAACATCACTTTTTTCTAATATTTTCTTTATTATTGATTGAGATCCATTAAAATCACAAATTTTAGTAAGTTTTAATTTTAAATAAGGAGATCAAGAGATAAATGAAATCCCAAAATTTATTATATTCAATAAATTTTAAAGAATAACATATATAACATTAGAAAAAGAGTATGGTAAAATTATATAAGTAATTAAGCATTGAATATTCCTATAAATGCACTAGTGCACTGCCATTTTCCGTATACGAGGGAAACAATAATTAGGTATGCATGCAAGAAAAAATAAGTGGATTTAAATTAATTATGTTGTTGATAATTTTTATTATACCACACGTGGATATTAGATCTCTAACCCACATCTCTTAGGTTGGAGATTGAACATATTGGACATTAAAAATATTGAATATTAAAATTATTAGACTGAATATTGGTGAATAATTCAATAACAAGTAACTCGTTAAGACTAGTAATAATTATTTGGATAAATTCAAATATTATATTAAAATTTAATTTTAAATTTAATTTAATTTAAAAAATTAACTTAAGAAATAATTGATATCCTTTACTTATATACATTATTTTGCTCATATATGATATGTGAAAGATAGGTCTTCAACTAATATCATGCAAGAAAAAACAACAAATGGATTTAAATGAGGAAGTAGTTTTCGAAAGGTACTGAACTACTGGTAGCTGTCATGTTCATTGTTTTTGTTTTTTATTTTGTTGTTTCAACTTCAAAGACAGAGAATTTTCCCACGCAAGAAGAAGCTATTTTGTAATACATTGTCAATTGGGAATTTTAACTTTGTTTTCTTTTGTTAACCAGTCCTATTACATAGGAACGTAATGCATCTTACCTAAAACGTATTAACTATTCCGAATAGTTTCCTTTTAATCAGTACATCTTGATCAAATAAATTAAGATTCTCTGTATAGTGCAGTGATTATTAACGTCATTTATTTGCAAGTACTTGTCAAAGAACTATAATAAAACCATCGTGCATAAGTTTTCATTGAAAAAACAAAAGAAAATATGAACGCAACAATGAATAAAAATAATCAAAGAAGATTTTGTTGTTGTTGTTTGCACCAAAAATATTTTTAAATCAATAGTTAAAAGATTAATTCTTTCAAAAAGCGTGAAAATCATCTAACTGAATTTTGTTTCTCTCCACAATTTATTTTTTTTACAAGCATGATTATAATCAAACTCCTATTAATAATTTAATATATTTAAGACATGTAAAAAGATGTTTGCAAATGACCTAAATGTATTGATAATTTATCTTTATATATTAAATTATTTTTAAATTGAGATAATTCCTTAACATAGTCTTTTAAAAAAATGTGTGACTTTTAATTATTGAAGGCTTTTTATGTTTTTAAAACTCTTGAATTATTTATTACTTTCTATTTTTTTATGATATAATATTTTCCCCTCATATTTTTAAGATAATTATTTTTATTTCATACATTAAAATTTTCTACAAAATTTAACTATTTATACTCTTAATAAATAAATAGTTAAATTTTGTAGAAAAATTTAATTAACCATATTAATTTACTATTTAAAATAACATATGTTAATTAATTAATACTTTGATTATTAATTAACCATATGATTATGAAACTTGAACATTCAAATTTCTCCTTCGTATGTGCATGCTTAAGTAATGAGTTTAATTAAATATTTATTTAATGCATTCTTATATAAAAAAATTATGTGCACTCTTATCATATAAAATAAAAGACTAAAAATGATATTTTTATTATTTACAACCAACTTGGAATATATATATATATGACATATAATTTAGTCATGATTCACAATATTTAGGTGTCTTTTTCATTTATAATATTGGACATTTTGTTTTGTATAAATCTAATATATTCTCTTACAGACAACTAGATATTATTTCTTTTCGAGTGTATAAATCGTTAAAATAAAATGATGTCTCTTAATGAAATATTTTTAATATTCAAAATTAGAAATCAAATCTTCATCAATATGTTTAAGGCTTTGTTTGGTAGAGTAGAGATTTTGAAAAAAAAAATAGGAAAGATGGAGAAGAAATGGGTGGGAAATAAAAAAGTAGTGTTGTTTGGTAGAGTAGAAATATATGTGAAGGGAAATAGAAAGGCCTTTGAACTATGTGGAAGTTGAATTTGGGATATGCTTTCTTGAATAAAAAATTTGTTTTTATAAAGACTAAAACATAATTTATAGATGGAGAAGAAATGGGTGGGAAATAAAAAAAGTAGTGTTGTTTGATAGAGTAGAAATATATGTGAAGGGAATAGAAAGGCCTTTGAACTATGTGGAAGTTGAATTTGGGAGATGCTTTCTTGAATAAAAAATTTGCTTTTATAAGGACTAAACATAATTTATAGATTTAAGAGCTAACATATAAAGATTGTGTAGGTATAAGGACAAAAGCGAAAAAATAGTGTAAGTATAATAACCCACTAACGCTACATAGCATCAAGACAAACATTTATTTCGAAAATAAATTAATTACTTAGTTTAATTTAAAACTTTTTAAATTATTTTCTTTATAAAAATAGGTCTGAAATTTTCCTTTGAAAGACTATACCAAAAATCTACATGTAAATAAATATTTCCTTTATTATAAGGATAATTCAATACAAGTCAAAAATCTAAACAAATACTATAATAAAATCATCAAAGTCCTTTGAGTTCTTATAAAATTAAAGACTTTCTTACAACTAGAAATATCATACACATAAATAGAGAAACACTACATCTGGTTGATACTTTTACAAACAAAGGTAAGAGGATAACGAGTCTTCACACCCTGTGACATCGTCTCTATGCTCCCAATTGTAAATCAACCTCGTCTAGCAACCTACTCTCGTGAACACAATGTCACCATCATAACAATCATATACACATAAACACGCAAGTAAGGGTAAGCTTACTTGAAAACTTAACTATAAGTTCTTGAACATATAAAGTAGTAAAACATGCAAGGGAACGTCAACATGCGAATAACACCTTATACATATACATATCATTTCTACTTCAAAAACATACCAACAATATAATTCCATAATAACAAAATTACCATAAACTTTAGAGATTTACTACCACAAACATTTCAACTATGCTCATATGAGAATAATCATCATCTCAACATTGTTACAGTTGAACAACCAATCATCATTATGCAATAATGATGTTAGTCATGTAATGTTATGCCAACACAACTCTTATGGAGACTTTCACCAACTGAGCAATAAGTACTAATGCCTTCCTTAACATAATCGTAAAAGTTCATAGCAAGTCCTCTTAGTCTCTATTATCAATTCTTAGGGAAGTCATGCCCCGATTGATGGATAAGATAGGTGGTTTGTCAGGATAGGTATATATGGATAGTGACTCACCATGATACAAAGTTTGCAATGACTTTGGACCTATATGGAATCACCTGTCTCCCTATCCATAAGACCTAATCATGACACACCCCCTTATTCGACACTAGGTTAGGAGGCCCAATATAGATAGTTAGTCAAGTTTACGTGCTTGCTCACAACACTACTACTACTGCCAAACTTATGCACAAATGTATGCACATTACTTCATCATCAACAATAACTTCAACTCATGCAAAGAATATTAACACTTAGTTCCCTTACGATTGCTACCTATTATGCTCGACCTTAGAAGTGCTAAGCATCAATCACACAACAAAGTAGAGATTTAATAACCAACTCTATAGAGTTTGAGGCACGAACACACTTTACTCCTAATATCATGTATCATTCGCTGTTATACGGATAAAAGACATTTTCAAGTCTTATGAAATAGTCCATGAAGGCTTCACTTAGATTCTCTTACATCATCTACCCAGTATAACTTATACCACTTTTATTAAGTCTTTTAAGAAGTATACTTGGTCAAGAAAAAAATAGAATTCAATTTCTCTACTATAATGAGTTTCTTATTGCCATTGATTCGCCTAGCGAGTGAGATCTCTCGCCTAGTGAATCCTACTCATATAGAGGGTACTTTCTTAGATAACATTCACTCGTCTAAGGAGTGGAGCCATAGCAAGCTCCTATTTGTGTAGTTGCTCGGCTAATGCACCATTCGCTCAACGAGCCAAGTCACAATGGCTTAACCCTTAAAATATCATACTTTTCGCCCAGTAGGGGGTCCATCCTTGCCCATCCAAAGAGTGGATATATGGCACCCTAAAATCTTACCTCGTATTTGCTCGGTGAGTGGGACGTCTTGCCCAATGAATGAAGTCACATAGATTTCACACTCTTAACTATGTTTAATTCGATCAATGAAAGGATTCCTTTGCTTAGTGAGCGGGATTTTCCCCTCAACTAGACTATAGATTCCCTCATCAAGATGCTAGATTTTCCCAATTAGATGTTGGATTCGCCCAGCCAAATATTGGATTCACCCAACGAGCCTTCATCATGTTCATGTGTTCTTGAACTTTCACCCATCGAGAAAGACCCTTGCCCAACGAAAACTCATTATTTTCTAGAAGTCTATCAAAAAATGCAATGTCGCTTAGTGAGTCTCCTTTCACCCAACGAACCTTCAACAGAAACCTAGAAAATGAGCATTCGCCTAGCGAGTGCCTCTAGACAACGACATCCAAACTCACCAAAAATTATCAATACCCAACCAAATCATCATATAATTTTATCAATAACTCTATATCAACTCATAAACATTATCTAAACATGATTTTAATAATGAAAAACTGCATGCATGGACAAATCATCACTTCTGATCAATTTACATAAAGCTCAAAAGCTCATAACAATGACTACTAACTCCAAAACATATTCTACCCAAGCAATCCTAAGCATATAACAATATATAAAACAACGATGCAGCTACATGCAAGCACAAAAAACTTTAAGGCAAGCTTCCCTTATTTGTTGTAAATAAAAGGAATGAAAAACTTTAAGGGCTAAAAACTTGATCAACACTTGGAGCTTCAAATCTTGTGAGGAAGGAAAACAAAAATGCAAAGAAAAGAGCTAGTTTTTGCTCTGAATATTAGCCTTCAATTCAGCCAAGAGATGGCCTTTTATAGGCTTTAGGGTGGAGGCTATGGTCCAAGGATAATTTGGGGTTTGATTACCCAATAGGTCAAGGAAAGCATGAAAAAGTTTTTTTCTTTTACCACTAATGGTGAGAAATTTGGCTGATTGGATTTTACCATAATTGATTAATTTCACTTTTGAATTTTATACTACAAATGGTAAGGTAATTAACTATAACTACCTAATGTAAAATATAGAAAGTCAATCAGTGATTAATCTTAAAGTACGTGTTAACTGTACTAGGAAACATATCGATGACACTATGTTATTAGTTTTTGGTATTCTTAGACTGAGTCATTTACTCCTTTAGAGTAAATTATTACCTTGATAGACATGCATTAGACTATCAAGTTTCATTTGAGACTTTCTCGGAAAATGCATGACACAACTCAACATAACTTATAATTGATTATTTTCTATCAAAATTAAATTTAATTATTCTTGTAATTCATCTCAATCACTTAATCACACTAGAAAACATGATGTTACAATAAGTATAGGAATTAATACGTAAAACATTATTGATAGTGTTAAATTGTATTTAATAATAAGGACTAGAAGGTAAATTTTTTGTCTTATAGGGACTAAAATGAGTAGTTCTTAAGTGTAAGGATTAAAACATAAAAATTGTACAAATATAAAGATCATGAGTAATTAATCCTATTTTATAGTATAATACAAAATTCTTAATTGTGTGCCACTTACTTTACACAATTTAGGATGACCTAGTGCATTTTCTTAGGATGATCTTTTCTAATCTCACTATTTATTATTTATCTAACCTCATCTAATAAGATCAACTTGTGATTTTGTTTAACAATAATTTTAACCACATTTTTGTAAAATCATTAAGGTGTTTAACTCAATCATATGATATTATCAAATGACTAATAATTTCAAAACAAGATAACTATTTATTATTATTTAAATGTCTCAACGCTTAAGGCTTTGAAAAAGATTTGTCTTATTGATGTATAAAGATCTTGAGGGAACTATCCAAGCAATGAAGACCGAAGGTAATGGTAATACAAGAAGTAAAGGATCTTAACAAGTCCAAATACAATGAGCTCGTTAGATCATCAAAGATTTGTGCACAGAAAATTAACGAAGATCTTAGAAGAAAGTGTAAATTTATATAAGTTTTACACTTTGCTCGGATACCAAATGAAATAAGAAAGATAATTTGTGTTATTTGGATTCATAGAGAGTTTATTTTGCTAAACTTCTCCATGAGTACTTACAAAAGGAAAAAATAGAAAGAAAAATGAAATGAATTTTTTTATAAATTAAAATTAGTTCATACATAAGCTAATATGTAGAAATTTCTTTGTATTAGTTTATTTAAAAAATAATTTTTAATTTATGCATAAACTAATTTTAGTTTATAAAAAAAATTATTTTATTTTTCCTTTCTATTATTCTTTCTTGTAAGTGTTTGAATAAAAAAAAATTATTCAAACTTACTCAAATTAAGATGAAGAAAATAATATTTTTTTAATTGTTTGGTTAGATCGAAAAATAGAGGAAAAGAAATTAGGCAAAATAACATAACTCAATTATAACCTTTAAATCCTATAATAGAAATATGTTCCTCTCTTGATGAAATTCGTTCAACTAAGGGTTACATAGACATCTCAAGAAATTTGGGATTGCGGTGAAGAGGATATATGACTACACAAATCCAAAAGCTTCTTCCTTCTACAATTTCATCAAAGAGATCATCAAGTTGCCCTGTTATAATCTCAACAATCCAACGCGATGTTTCAAGTTGTCAACTTTTGCTTGTATATCATATTGTGCAACATAACCTACCATTCTCTCCAACTCCACTTTCAATTACTTCGTGGCAAGTTTGCTTATTAGAATTCAAGGAGCAAAATCCATGGTTGGCCATTAATCTAGTCTATCTTATCCTAGAAAACCACGACACTAGATCTAAAAACCATGTGCAAAATTCCCTTATTAGTCAAAGCACAAGGAAGACCAATAATATGCAAAATCGTAGGAGTTGAAAATGCGCAGCTACTAAGGATAAATCTATGAATTACCATTTTTTTTTTTTGTCTAATCCTTTCTCCAATTTCACACCTATTAGGGAGAGGAGATAAATCATGCGGAGCTCTACGAAAATGTGATTTTCTCTCTGCAAAAATGTTAGAAGTTGTTTCCTTCCTCCTTTCTTATTTCTCTCCTTACTATTTTAGCTCAAGCAAACAGGATGATAAAGTCAAACATAACAGATTCTAGCCTACCATTTTGAAGACACTAGGGTGAGTTTGAATTAATGTTTGCATTAGTTGAACATGAATCCTTTATAAGCATAGAATTATCGTTCAATGTGCATCGAAAAGTGAGAAAGTCATTAAACAAACATGTTCTCAACTATAAAATAAATAGACAAATTTGAAAAAAAAAAAAAAAGATCATCTAAAGATAAAATTGATTCATCTTTCACATCCAAAGGGATAAAGAAAATGTAGAGAGTAATTGGAAAGCCCCTACTTCGTCAACCATTAATTTTTTTTTTTTAAAGAAAAACGATTCAATATGGTTCAAGTTCATGTAAAGGCCTCCAAAATCAATTTTTATTCATCTTGTCATTTTGTATATATTTTATAAAGGCTCTGATGTACCTTGTATCAATATTATGAATATAAATAAAATTGAAATATTATTTATTAAACATAAAAATGTATTAAATAGATATTATTCAAATATTTTTTCATTAGAATTTGCAATAAAGTTAAAAGACAATAAAATTTAAAAATTAGTTTATATAGTAGTTATTTTATATTAGATCTAACCAGACTTCAACCTATTTAATTAGATATTCTAACTAAAATGAAATTGAAAACCCGGGTTGAAGGAATTTCCAAACCCGGGTTGCAGAAGATTTTGGGCCCAATGTTTCCTAATTCCTAGCACCAAATGTGACAAATATGGTCATAAAAAATTATTAGCCCAGCGTCCTAATACAGTTTCATCTAGCATATATCATATTGCTCCATTACTTTCGGAGCTTAGTTAAACCAAAATATCCAATCTACCAGTTTCATCTACCATATATATCATATTGCTCCATTACTTTCGGAGCTTAGTTAAGCCAAAATGTCCAATCCACCACCACCCAGAGCATCATTCTTGCCTGAATATAAATGAGTTTTCTCTGACTGAATTCTCATGAAATTGACATCTCATATACTTTAGCTGTGTTTTAGTATCATCCTCGATCCCTTCTTTGCGTTTTCTTGTCCTATCAGCTGCAGCCAAACTTACAGTGTCCACAGTATCAAGCATCTCTATGTCACCATCAAGTTTATCTGCCTTGCCTTCTCCATTTATAGAATTCAAAAAGAGATTATTATCCAGATTGTTAAAGAAATGTTTGATCACAGGAAGCAAGCACTCGGTTCTTGAAGTGAAAAAGTTAGCTTTCAACATGAAATTTATCTGCTTGGCAGTATCCCCACCAAATACTGCAAATCCTTGTTCCTCAACAACTAGAAGCCACTCTGAACATGAAATTACTAACTATTAGATACACGGGGAAACAAAAAGAGTAGTCTCACAAACAAAACAATAGAGAATACAACAATCCGAATTCAATCACCAATGAGGCAATGACACTGATAAAATTTGAAAATTGAAATTGAGTGCAGCAGTATTCAGCTATACAGTTTGCTGAACTTTTTTTAAAATATAACAGCCTCCTCTTCATGCCACAAAGAGAAGCAAAAAAGAAAAAAAGAAATTGCAAGACGAAATTGGAGAAACTCACTTATAAGAGCTATGGGAGTGGAAACATTTGGTCTGCTAATCTTTCTGCCTACACAACTTTGATTAGTAACCCAGTTGATCAATTGAATGGGTATGCAGGACCTACAGAAGGCATTTATGTAAGACATAGCTTTCCCCTGATCACCTTTTTCCCTGTGACCAACCAGATTATGAGACTTGTCAGGTGAAACATTCTAGAAACCCCTTCATCATCACAGCTAATAGTTGTTTCTCATACCTAGCAGACTGTACAGCTAACTCAGCAACAAACAACCAAGTTATAGCAACATCTTTCAAGCTGTTGGCATATAGTGAAAATTCTGCTTGAGGATTAATGAATGAATACTCTACCATCATCACAGAATTGTACAGGACTTCTTTTAAAAGAACTTCATTTTCAGAACCCTATAGGAAAACAAGAAGTCAGCTGTTGAATTGAATGTAACAGTAAAAACTGGAAACAAGTAATAGATCATACACTTATGGACTGTTCGGTTCAAAGGAAAGGGGAGGGATTTAAATGGACGGGGAAGGAGAGGGAATGGAGGAGAATTTTGATTAAATATTTTGATTTGTTGAAAGGAGAAGAGAGGAGGGGAGGGAAGGTAGCAATTTTCTTATTTGATTCACAAAGGGAGAAATTTTAAAAATTAATTTACTTTTATACTGTTATAATTTTGAATTTCAAAATAAAAATGGGATATTTTAATCTTTATACTAGAAATGTTTTCGATTCTCTCCCTTCCAAATCCTCCGAATATTGGAGGAGAACAAAATTTAGATGAGGAGAGGTTTTGTTTCCCTCCTTTCCTAAAAATTGAACCAAACAAAAAATATTTAGAAAAATCTCTCTCTCCATTGCACTCCAACCAAACTGGCTCTTATTGAAGGGAAAGGGAATAAAGTCATTCCATAGAACTAAGAGCTGAAATTACCAATAGAAGAAGGATGCCCAGTATTGGATTCAATGACCGTGAAGATTATGGCAATGAATAATAATGTATCTAACCAAGCAGTGACCCTTTTCAAAGACAATATACTGAAAATCACAACTAAGGAACCATTCAAGAATAATTGGTAAAGTAAATCATTTTACTGGAAAGGTTGATATAAGTTTTAAAATTCCAAAATATAAATCATAATTTCCCAACAATAATCAGTACTTCAACTCCTGGTCTTCCATCAGTTATCATATAAAGTAAAAACTTGAGCATTAAAAAAAAATGTTTTGCATACCAATCAAAAGTACCCTTTGGATCTTATTGCAGGCTAACCTGAGTAACCGCTATAGATGGCAGTGACGTCAAGACATGACTAGCCTCCATTAAACACATGCCATGCGGGCTTGTTATTTGAAGTTAGTCTTTTTAAGTTTTGAGATCCAACAAAGTTTTCTGGAGAAAAAGGTGCTTTGCCTAAAGCCCTTATTTCCAAATTATGATTAAGGAAAGCTAGAGCGAAAAAGACATGGTACTGACCAGTATAGAGGTCACTGGCAAAACTGGCTCCAACATCATCCTGAAAAGGGTATCTGAATGGAAGGATTCGACCAATCAGCAATCAGGAAGAACAAACATGAAAACTGTAATGAGGTCACCCCAGAAAGCACAAGGATTGGATCAATGTCAAGCTGAGAAATAAACAAATAAGGGTAAAAGAGGGATCGAGCTAAGAATATTAACAAACACTGGTATTTAGTCATCTGATTAGTTTGGTTGCAGGGAAAAACTATGAACCGTTCATACAAAATCAAAACCGACCTGAGTATTTGAATGCCTATATAACTAAACAAACATAACTGCATTTCATCAACATCCAGCTTCTTAAATGCTGAAGAACCAACACTCAACCCCGAAACAAAGAACATTATTATATACAGATGTTTGCTATGTAAGAAGTTAAGAAACCAAAAAAAAAGGTGCATTTCATTAATATTCTTATTACTTAAATAAAAATCTATTAAATGGTTTTTTAGTATAAAATATAATGAAGAACAAATTAAACTCACATCCTAAGATTAACGTAATTATACTCCATATCTCCCTTTTTTACCTGGTACATAACTTTGTCTGTCACTGTGTCTTTCCTATTAACACATCTCCTCTGATTGTTTATGTTCTATGAACTGAGAATATTAGTGTAATGCTAAAATAGAAAGAGGTATAAGGTGCAATTTCGTTAACTTAGAGTTCATGTGTAATTTATCTTATAATTAAATATTTTCATTTCTCATACATGAATATTCAAGAGTATGGATGCACAACAAATGAAACCCACAACTTTTACATTTTTATTTTACAGCTTAAACATATTTTCAGTCTCAATAATAAATATAGCTTCATTTGGCGAGAAATATTAGTGTAATGCCAAAAAAGAAAGAAGTATTGGTTGTAATTCATTAACTCAGAGTTCAACAGTACTTTGTGTTAAAATAAATATTTCACTTTTCATGCTTAAAAGAGTTCAAGAGTCTTGTAGCACAACAAAGGAAACCCACAGCTTTTAGATCTTTATTTTAAAGTTTAAAAACTAATTTTAATAAAAATGGGTTCATTTAGTTTTAGTCCGGCAAAAAAAAATTCATTAATTTTGTTTTGTAAATTTAAATGTTTTAAAAAATAATCTCTATTACCACATGATATTGACATTTTTCACTTCTACTCATTTAACGCACCAATTATTATGAAATGATATATGACACAAACTAAATACATGCCACATAACATGACAACGTAGTGATGAGGATTAATTTTTAAAATATTAAAATTTGTTAAGACAAAAATGATAAATGAATTTTTAAACGACTAAAATCAATAAAATCATGTTTATATAATTAAAAACATATTTTATCCTTATTTTAAAAAGTCATGACAAAGAGTGCCCTCATAAAACATTAAGAAGTCAAATAATAAAACATTTAACATTTAATAGATTAATTTAACCAGTTTTATTTTTCACTTAACACGCTCCATTCATGAGTCATGACCTCTCAACAAGTGTCACAATATATTACTTCGAATAATAATAAAAAATACAACAAAATATCCAAAATGTTAAGTTCCTTAAACAGTCAAGCTCAGGGGAATACATGTTAAGAAAATGAATAATAAACTAAATCAGATCCATCTTTAAAATAATCAAACGTTGATTAATTTAACTTCTATTTCTGCATTTTCAAAAGCAACTCTTATTAGACAACTTTAAAGACTAAAATAATATTCATAGAGTAAATAGTCAAAGTTTATTCACATTTTATAATTAAAAAGAGATACTAACAATGGTTTTCCATTAGCTAATAGTACAAATAATTTATTTATTTATTTATTTATTTATTTTATAAGGGAAATATATACGAATTCAATCAATGAATAATTTATTTCCAAAAAACCAGTCTGATCCATTTTATAAAAGTCTATTTTCTTTATTTCTTTATAAAAAAGTCTCAAATCCCAAATCCCAAATCTTACTTGAAGAATCTGAGTGGGAGTAATGTTGGTGAATTTTGTACACTAATAAAAACAAAAATCAAAGTAATATTTTTATAATGGTAAAGTTTAATTTAATGGAAAAATAGGTAAACTGAGAAAGCCTGTTATGGTCTTACCCAAAAAGCGAAAACTCCGAAACCCTGTTATGGTCTGAACAGCGGAAGCCATCAACTTGTTCTCCTGTTCAGCTCTGGAAATCCCGGTCTGGAAGGCGAAACAGAGCTTGAAGAAAAGCGCTTCACACATAACAACCCCAGCCAAGAACCCAACCTCGCAACCCTTCTGAATCCCCTTCCGAAGAAACTCGTCAGTGACAAAGGGGAAGAAACCCCTGACGCAATCCCCGTCATGGTCCACCATCCACACCTTAATCAAATCCCCAAAATCCCCCTCCAAAAGTGCCACGTCATCGTCGCGAATTTCCCTCCCGCAAAAAATGCTGCAGTAACCAACAACCCCTTCCACCAGTCCCTCCACCTCGCTCCTCGGCTCCCCTTCCCGAAGCGCAGCGCGATGCAGCACGAATATCAAGGGTGCAAGCGCCGCGATTCGCTTCGTGGACCCGCACGCACCGGAACACGACGCCAGTAGCTGGAACAGGTCCTTGGCCGCCGAGAGTGTTGCCGTGCCGCGGAATTCGAGAGCGGCGTAGAACCAGAGCACGGGGATCGGGGGGTCGGGAGAGGCGTGGAGCATGCGTGAGAAGATGGAGCTGAATCCGGCGAAGTCCGTTGCTCCCCGCCGGTGTTCGGCGAAGAAGCGGCTGATTGATTCCCTGAGCATGGGCTGGTACGGAGGAGCGCGGTGGTTGGGGTCCATCACTGAAACCCTAGGTTTTGCGAATGGTGCAGAGAAAACGGGAGGGAATATGCACTTTGATAACGGGCGACTTTTTTGAATTCACTTTTCTCTAACACATACTCTTAATTCATCTTCTATTCTTTTTAATCAACTATCATAATTCTGCCTCACTCTTTCTCTTTTCTCACTCATCCTACATCAACAAACACACTTGTTATTCACTAATTTCTTTCTACACCAAATCCAATACATACATACTTCATTTTTGTCTACATAATTTTTTACTCTCTAACCATCTGCCATAATTATAACTTTTCTTTTTCTGTTCAACCTTGTTCTCTCCCTTTCTCTTCTTTTACATTATTGATTTTCTATATAATCATTCTCTATTTCTCTTCTTTCCAATATTCATTTATGAATTTTCTATAAAATTAATAAGGAAGGTATTGTTTTATGAGTTTAATATCTTATTATTACTCACAATAAAAAAGCAATTTTATATTTTTATTAATTATATATTACTCTTTGTATGACTTTAAAATTATTGTAAAAGTAAGCAACAAACTTATTTTATATGTAATTTATAATTAAATTACTATGTAAAACTATCTTATCCTTTTGTTGCGTAATTTATTTTTTATTTTATTTTATTTTGTTGTGCATGTGTTTTATTTACCTATTTTATTATTTAAATTGGATACTATAATTGATTTTTTTTTATTCAATCTTTGTTATCTCACTCTATTTTCTTTTAACTTTTCATTTCATTCAGATTTTTATTTTTTATTCCATCTTTCTTTCGATCATTCATTTTGTATGTTATTTTATGATATTTTTATGTTTTAAAAAATAAAATAATAATGTAAACAGATAAAAACAACTTTACCTACCACTACGTCGGTATAGCATTGTAAAATATTTTTAAAATCATACTCACCATGATTATTTATTTGTTGATTTTTTTTTATAGTTGTTCTGCATAGAAATTAGAAAAAATAGGATATTAATTAATAATATACAACTTTTTCTACTTGTTTAATTATAAATTATTATATATAATAAAATTATTCACTTTAATAATAATTAATTTAAAAATCATATTAAATATAATTTTTAGTCATATTAAATATAATTTGTAATCAGTACACACTCATTAAACTATAGAAATAAAAAATTATTTGATTAGTTTATTAAATCATTATAATGAATATGATGATATAGTAAAATTATTAAATCCTATAAGATAGAGTTTAATTTTTTTTTACAGTTAGTGTAAAAAAAAATATACACTATAAATTAATTAAAAATTATGATAAATAAAACTTTTTAAGTGATTATTGTAAAATTAAGTAAATTTATTATGCTTTGAATGACATTATAATTATTTTACGCCTACAATAATACATAGGA
The DNA here is from genome assembly GCA_025330945.1 of Mucuna pruriens. Classification (NCBI taxonomy): domain Eukaryota; kingdom Viridiplantae; phylum Streptophyta; class Magnoliopsida; order Fabales; family Fabaceae; genus Mucuna; species Mucuna pruriens. The sequence continues at coordinate 1,687,808 of JAENHJ010000271.1, read as the reverse complement.
TTTTACTCTTAGTTATAGGTTTATACTAATAGTACATATAAATTAATTAAACTTATTTTGATTTTACTTTTATAATCCTGCTTTATTTGGCCATCTCCATCTATGTGTTTAAAACCAATTTTTTCCATTAAGCACAGGTGTCCAATAAGCATGACTTTTGGAGTGAAATCTTCATATTTATTTATTTATTTGTGTGAAGTCACTTGTGTTCAGCTAGTTTCAGTTTTAACTGATTTAAAAAATATACATAAATTTTACTTTTGCACACATTTTTAGCCGATTTCAGCATTGCACTGTTTTAACTAAATATCCACGCACGCTTTCAAAACCATTGCACCATTTTATTTTGTTTAACGTTATAAATTTACTGTTGGACCTATTGAAATAAGGTAAAAGTATATTGTAAAGCATGTCTACAAATATTTTGGATGCAATATTCACCAAAATTAAATATCATTTTAATTATATAATTTTAACTATTTTTATCATTTAAAAAAATAATTCGTAAGAAAATTAGGATTCATTATGTTTTAACTATTTTTAACTATGATTTTATTATTTTGTTGTTTCGTATATAACATAAGTACAACTTAATAAAAAAATATTGATAAAATATAAAAATACGAAGATACTAGTGGAATTCATTTAATAAAATGTTTAAAGTCATAAAGTTAAATCAATGAGCTACTTAAATTATAAAATTTAAAAAAAGTTAATATATAGATAATGTGTAATGGACATCCATTTAAAAATCTCAAAAACTGAATTCCCAAGGGCCGTTTAAAGTTTTAAATTTTTAAAAATCAGTTTTTAGTTTTTAGTTTTTTTTCAAAATTAATTTTTAATTTAAAAAAATAAATTTATTTTAAAAATTCTTTTGTTGAAATTAATTGAAAAATATATTTATATATTGATCAGAATAATATTAGTAATAGTAGTGCGGTGAAATGTGATCACGATACTAAGATGGGATCGGTGACCATTAAAATAATAATTATTAAATAAATGAAAGTATTTTTTAAAAATAAAAATTAAATTCTCAAAAAAATTAAAATAAATGTAAAATTATTTAAAAATTAAATTAAAAATTATTTTAACTCTATTTAGTCAAAAATATTTTATTTTAAAATTTACATTTAAAAATCAAAAATAAAAAACTCTCTCTGTGAATCCGAACACGAGACATATATGACTTTAGCATTAATAATTTTAATTAACGAAATATGCTGCATACAGAAAAACTTGAAATTTCAAAAGTTTTCCCTTTCATTTCAAAGATATAAAATATCAAAGACATCTTAATTAACGGCTTACAAGTGCGAACTACAAAAAAACTTTAGACTAAATTTATATCCGTGCTTTTAACAAAAAAAAATTATATTCTCTTATAAATTTTCCTAATGTTTTATAGAAAAAATATTAAATAAAAATAAATATATTTAAGATTTTAGAAAATTTTCCTTTTTTTTATGGTAGAAAACATATTTATTTTCTACTAAAAACAATTAGTCAAATAGGATCTTTGTCTAAGTATTTAATATAGTTGTACACTATGTGACTCTAGTATTTAAAGTTCTCTCCTTATTTTCTCTCAATATATATTTTTTTAAATTATTTTGGATAAGTTGTAATAAGAAATATTTTTTTATAAGTTACATATATTTTTTATTAGAGATAATTTTATTCGAGTCTAAATATCTAGCATAGTTGTATATTTAGGATATGAACTTGAGATCCATCATCAGATAAAATTGAAACAACATCACATTCATTAATTCACACACTCTATATATATAATTAATGTTAAATCAAATAATAAAATATTTAACCATAGAATATGTAAATCATCTTACATAAAGTTGTGTCAACTTAACTAATAAATTTAAATTTGAGTTTTGGATATACAATCATTGAATACTTGGAAAAAAAGTTCTTTCATTTACAATAATATTAATAATAGACCTACTATGTATTAAGGATGTGCACTTGAATCTTCTCATTAAAAAAATCACAAATAAATATTTTTGAACAGAAAATTACAAGTAAAAATTATATTTTTTTATTATATTATCTTTAATTTATATATTCGAACTCACCTATTTCAATTTTTATAATTTGTCCCGCAACTCATGGTGCTAGGTATCCCACTGGCTCGAGCATAATTGTCTTCAAAAAAAAAAAATACATATAGTTTATAAGAAAAACTAATAATCAAAATGCTAAGTTAATAAATTAGAGAAAAATATAATTAAACATACGGAAAAGAGAAAAAGAGACAGAAGGAGTACCTGGCTTTTGGGTAATGGCCAGGCCCAAGGGTAAGTGTTTGAATACACTTCATGTTATCTTTAAAATTGCGTCATTTTAACACTAAGCATGCAGGCTTATATGAATAGCTTTAGAATAAAACATACGTTTCATGCGTTGCTAAATTACCTGTTAGAATAACAGCATTGTCCAATGATTTAACACAATATCGAATTACCTCAATATGTATTAGAATTCAATTCAATGTGATTGGCCGATTTTTTCCCACAAATACTTTCGCAATATTTAGCATTACGTTTTTTTTGTTTTTTTACTTGAGTAAAACTATAAATAAGGAAAAGTTGTTACAAAATGGTCCACCCATAATCCTAAAATGGCGAGCAACGAAACGGAGATTGCCCCAAGAAACAAGACATTGAATCCTTAACACAGAGGAAAGGAACGAAACGAGTTCTGAAAAACATAAACCCAAAGCCAAAGTGCGTGTCTCGTGTCTCTCTCGACCATGGCTCTCGTGACTCGAACCGGAACCACGTGGCGCATTCCTCAGCGGCTAGCTTCCGCGTCCCTCCACAACAGTTCCTCCGGCGCCGGCGGAAATACTCCGGGATATTACTGTGCCCCATCGCCGCCGGCGAATACCTCCCCTGTCGGAATCTCGAAGCCGGCGGAGTACGTGATCTCGAAGGTGGACTCACTCATGAACTGGGCCCGCACCGGCTCCATCTGGCCCATGACGTTTGGGCTGGCCTGCTGCGCCGTGGAGATGATGCACACGGGTGCGGCCCGCTACGATCTGGACCGGTTTGGAATCATCTTCAGGCCCAGCCCACGCCAGTCCGATTGCATGATCGTCGCCGGCACACTCACCAACAAGATGGCCCCTGCTCTTCGCAAGTTCGTTTCTTTGTTCTTTCTATACTGCCAATATTTTTTTTTTCTAACCCATAACTCTTATTTATTATTTGTTGAAACTCAATGACACTCACCAAATAATCTACCACTCTATATTTTTAATTTTCACTTATAATTTTATTATATCTAATAAATTTTAAAATTATTTTTTATACATGATTATTGACAATTAATTAAAAATCATCTTATATGTAATAATCTATAAAATCAGATAAAATGAGAATATAAAATAAATGTATTTAAATTAAATTATAAATTTTAGCTAATATTTACTTCACCTCATGTTTCTCATATGGTGAGGGTTAACAACATTCTAATTCATCCCTTCTAAGACTAATAAATTTTTTACTAAAAACTATAAAATTAAGAGGGAAGCTGTTGGAAAGAGATTCTCATAGGTAAAAAAATTGAAATAGTGGAGTGTTATGATTTACTATTTATTTAAAAAGATTTAATTTTATTATAAAATATATTATGATGATAAAATTTATAAAAGAATTAGGATCTTACTAAATGATTTCATCATTGCACAACAAAATATTTACTAACTATTAAGTTATTGAAGTTAATCCATTTTCAGAATAATAAAAAAGAAAGATCTAAAATTTTATTATTTTCAATAAATTTCGGTTTATAGTAAGTATTTTATTGAAAAAGTGTTACTAATATTTATCTTTTCGTATTATATATATCTTTGATTTTTTAATTAATATATATCTTCATTAATATCTCACATAAATACTTAAATGAAATTACAAGTACATGTTATTTCATATTATTGTGACATGATGAAAGGGAGAGAGCAATAGAAGGTGGTTAAGAAGAATGTTTGAAAATGAATTATCCTTAGGTTTAAAGAGGTCTTTGATGGTAAAAAGAAGAAAGAATTGTTGCAGGGTTTATGATCAAATGCCTGAGCCTAGGTGGGTGATATCTATGGGAAGTTGCGCTAATGGAGGTGGATACTATCACTATTCTTACGCTGTTGTAAGAGGATGTGACAGGATTGTTCCAGTTGACATATATGTTCCAGGTTGTCCTCCAACTGCTGAGGCTTTACTATATGGCCTCCTCCAGCTCCAGAAAAAGATCAATAGGCGCAAGGACTTCCTCATGTGGTGGACAAAGTGAACCATTGCACCTGCCAACTCAATCATTTTTATTTCCTCCATGCCTTCTCTGCTTATTAGCTATATGTTATAATAATCAACATTTCGTCTTCACCTTTCTTATTTGCTAAAAACCTTCTCAATTTCTCATGTATGCATGTATGTTGATATAAACCTGGGAATAAATGAGACACCTCATCCTCATGTTTATTAACTCATTAATTAATTAACTATTTTTATTTTGAGCAATTTGTTTAGAACATCTACCATGCAAGAATTTAATTTGAGTTTTTAATTAATTCTCTTCTAATGATCCTTTGTTTTGTTTTTTTATTAGCCGAATAAATTACCCTTTTACATGACAAACATATCAACATCCAATGAATTTCTTAATACCTTAATAATGTTGCTGCATACATCAGATGTTGTATACATAAAGAGCCAAGACAGAAACATACAACAGCTGCTGCAACCTATATTACGAACACACACTTCTATATTCAGATCACACGTTTACAAATACTAGAGGTTAGTTGGCCATTCATTAAGAAAAAAAGGTCTTTCGTTTTATCGGATAGCTAGTAACAAACTCTAAATTTAATAGAATCAAACTCAAGTTCAATGTTAGGCTCCTCGTTTTTTATGATGACACAATTTCTATGTATTCATAGGGAACAAATTGAGGCAAACCAGATCAACAACCAAATTAACTTAACTTTTAATCCATACAACCCACGATTATGCAAAAAAAAAAAAATAAATTCCATACATAACATTACTTCTTATGACTTCTTTTTCTGTGATAAATTCTGAAATTGTTGAAATTTCTAATAATTTCATTATGGAACATAGAGAGATTGTATTTTAAAAAAAAAAATTATGGAGAATATAATATTTAAATTTCATTAGGATGTTTCTAGTTTTTTTTTTACCTTTTCATCAATAATATCAATAATGACGTTGAACTTGAACCTAGAAGGAATAAAAGACCTAAAATAGTTAAGTAAGGTTGAATTTCTTAAAAATTCTCTATGTGATTTGCTAATGCTTAATAAACTCTTACCTTCTATCTCCATGCATTTTGATAGTCAAGTTACTATTGCTAAAAATACTAGTAAACACTTGAGAACAAGATACATATCTATTATAAATATGATATCTCAGGATATTATTTCTTTTGACTTTGTCATGATTAAAAACAATTTTGTGAATTCTTTAAAAAAAAAATTGATGTATGTAAATAAATAAATATATTTTATTGTGTTTGATTTAAAATACCTCTTAATGAACCAAATCACAATTGTTGTAAAGGTCGGGTCAGATACCACTTTGGGAGGGTTTACTTAATAAGTATGGTGTCACTTGTAAGTGATATTCATGAAATGCATACATGTGTAAGGTGATAACAAACTACCATTGATTAGAAGATAATGATTAAAATAAATATTATAGAAAATATAATGATTAAAATAAATAATATAATATAAAAATATTCAAATAATAATAAAATAAGATAAACTTAATATTATTATATCAATATATTATCTAATAAAATAATAAAAATAACAAAACTTCATTTTATATAAAAAAAATCATAAAAATAATATAACACAAGTGAAAGAAGAAAATAAAAAATACAATGAAATACAATAAAATACAATAAAATTTTACCTTATATAAAAAGAGATAAAAAAATAAATCTAATAACAATTTCAAAGATAAAAAAGGAATAAATACCAAAAAAAATTATAAGTGAGAAGTTAACATTTAAAAATATTTTATTTAGAGTAGAGTTCCAAAAATCGTTACCATCTCATATAAAAAAGTTTATTTACGGAATACCATTAATAATGTTCAACAAATTTGTTAGTTAATAAAAAAATAAAAAATGAACTAAAATGACATGTGGAAGCTTAGTTTTAATGATAGCATTGCTGAATAGTACAAATATATTAAGTACGAAAGAGCGTGTTATAGAGATAAAAGGAGAGGAGTAAAAATAAATGTAAAAATGAAAAATAATAAAAATTAAGTAAAAAATTGTGTTGAAAATGATGAAAAAAAGGTAAAAAAAATAATTTAAATGAGAATGTAAAAATAAAGTTTAAATAAAAATGACTATATTATTTTATATAAAAGAATATTTTAGTAATAAAAAAATGTATAAAAAAAGAGAGGGAGTATACACATTAATTTGGGGTATGTAAATATCAAAAGCCGTAAATAATTTGGAGGCAAAAGGCCCAAAATAGTCTTAGGTACAATGTAAGCAAGCCAGCCCAAATTCATTTGGATCTATGGAGTGGCGTTTCGGTAATTTGGCGGTGGAAACAACACTAGGGTTTCCGCACTACTATATATAAAGCTGTGGTACACTTCGTATTGCATCAGCCTCTGATGGCACTTCGTTCTTGTGTTCCGTTCATGAGGTGAGTTTTTTCGCTTCTGCTTTTCTCTCTCCCCAAATCGAGTCAAATTTGGGTTAATGTAGATAGTTTTTGTTACGAAAGTAACAATAATAATAATAATAATAGGTTAGGAAGAGAAGAATGATGAAGGCTCTATTACACGAGTCAACAGCAGGGGTTTATTCAATGGCCACCTGACTGCCGCTTAGAGCCGAAATGAAAAAACCAGACGAAGATCCTTGAAATCAAACCCCTTTGTTTCAAGACACAATTTCTGGTCAAATTGTTTTTGTTATTTGTTATTATTATTATTATTATTTTCAATTGTTGGCACTTAAGTCAGACACGGGTGTTTGTTGCCTCTTCTAAAAAACAAACAACCTTTTGCATGGTGCCTATATGTAATTTGGCTGCTGATTCACGATTGGAGGAATCTTTTCTTTCGTGCTTCCTTCAAATTTCAAGCAGCTATATATCATTCTCTCTTTTCAATTTTTTGCTTTTCTTTTTCGCCATCCCCCAATGCAGTAACAATTTCCCTTCCCTCTCCCCTTCGATTTAATTTTTCTTCATCAGTGCTTGAAATTTTTTGTTCTTTTATGGAGGAAAAGAGGCCCCTTTATATTAAATTTTAAGAAAAAGGAGAATAAAAATGAGGTAAACTATTTTGTTCTAGATGCATTGTGTTCTCTCACGACTCTAAAAATGTTTTCTCTCGCCACTCTAAAATAAAAAATCAAATAGTCATGGAAGAGTATTAAAAAGGTTTAATATTAGGTCTTGAATTATTTGTGAAATTTAATAATGTTTCTAAATTAAAAAAATATATAATTGAAAATCGATCTCTACAATTTTTGTAATTAGGTTTTCGAAATTAATTAAACTATTACGTTATTTTTTTAGGTGTTTTTTTTACCGGTTATAAATTAATTTCAGAGATTCAATAAAAAAAAACTGTAGAGGATTATGATTTAATTGCAGGTTTTTATAGTTTAAGAACTAAGTAAAAAACTTATAAAAAAATTAGATACCTATGTATTAAATTTATTTAAAATCATATTAACTGGTCTTCTAAGTATTAAAAAAATTCAAATTGGTCCCAAAATATTGAAATACATCAATTTAAAGACGAAAAGGATGAATGTTTAATGTTATGGGATGTATTTGAATAGTTTTATTATTCTGAAGAGTAAAGACCACTTAAGAGATATTGGTAGTTTATTCGGAAAAGTGAATATTATATTACATTCTTGTAAATCAATGTGAGTCTAATAGATGAAACCTAACCTCATTTGACAGAGTGGTTTGTCATCATTGGAGAAGATCAATGTCAGCGAAGTCAATACTACAGTCATTGTCACCAACATCCGAAACCACTGGCTAGGGCTATAGGTATCAGGTATATTTCTATTTCTTCTCCATTCAGTTTCATAATTTTACAAGTACTAATTAGGAATTCGGTTGGCATTAACAAATGGAATATTTTGTTTTAGTAATTGACCATCATGCAGTTTCACATATTTTGTAGCAAGCAATTGGTTTCAGTGAATGTGTATTAGGAAACCAACAAACATCATATAGTAGATAGTTGGGTTCTTTAGCATGTGGTTGTGGAATTGATTTTTTATCAGGAGAGTAAATACTTTGGCAATTTCTACGGCTTGAATTAGTTTCCATAAACATTTGAGAGATAGCTTTGGTGTAAACAAAAAAGATATGTATTAGGAATTTGAACCTCATCTTATCTTTTGTTTTAGTTATGTGAATGAATTATTATTATTATTTTTGTACTGGTAACTTCTGTCAAATGTTGCATGTGAATTACAAAGTTGTGAGTTTGAGTTCTTTTTGGGAAGCAACAAAGTTTACCCTGCTAACCTTTCTCTGTTTTTGAATGCTTTAACTCAGCCATATGTCTGAAGGCAAAAGGAGAGGAATATGAAGGCAGTTTCTAGACAGCGTGATTCGTTGAAAGATGCATCACTTTCAAAATCAGCAGAAAAATCTCTCACAGTTTGCCTCTGCTGACAATGGTGCTTCAGCGGTCATTGGTGCATATCTTGAGCAGGCCTCTACATCTTTCAATGAGCTTGATCAGCTCCTCAAGGAGCTTAACTTATCACACTCTCATAAGAAAGCACAAAAGGCACATAATAAAGATTCATAATGACACTGAGAGATTAGAGGGAAAGGTTATTATGAGTGTTGAGAAATCTAAGAAGTTCAGAAGGCAAAGGAGTGACAGCGGGAAATGCTGGTCAAGATGATGAAAAATCAACTTATACTGTTGTTAAATTTAGTCAAGTAATTGATGGTTGTATTATGTATCAAACAGAAAATGTAGAATGGGATACTTGTAAATTTTGCATACTGATAGGGTTGTTTCATCATTGTATGGTTTTTACAGGGTTGTTTTTAAATGTGAAGTTTAACTATGAAGACACAGTAGAATGTGTCTTACTTGGTTGGCTTCAGTATTGGATGTTAAAACAATATTTGATCCAATGGGTCAACCTTTTTAAATGATTAAGTTGAGTTGGATAATTCAACCTAGTAATTTACATAATGCAATATATTAACTCAGCTGGTTGAGATGAATTGATTTATCAAGTTGAGATTTATTTTTTTTATAATTTTAAAATTAAGATATTTTCATAATTTATTATATTATTATTTTAATCTGTTTGTGTTTGTTGTATTGTTTCTATGTATAATAGTGATTTATGTTTTTATTTATTTAGTGAATTAATTCATGAGTTATTATTTTTAATATTTTTATTTTATTTTTTTATAAATTTTGGTGGGTCAATACAGCTTGCAACATGTGGTTGGATTAAAATTAAAATTTTCAATTCAATTAAGTTTGTGGTGAAAGATGATTAGAGTTGGGTTGAGTTTAATTAATGCACATCAACCATGATTTGAGTTTTTTTTTCTTAATTATTTTTTCAAATTTTCTAATATTTTAAAAAATGTCCTCAAGGTCTATTTCATAATAATTTTTAAAAAATTGAACCTACGCAAGACAAGATGTAGAAGAGTCTCTTTAGAATTTTTACGTGAAAGTTAGTTTTTGATTATTAGAAGTACTTTCTTTTTTTTTATATAATAGTACTTCTAATTGTCACATATTATTGGTTAGACAATGAATTATGCACATGGAATATTACTTTGTCTAATAAAAGTGAAATAAAAATAAAAAAAAATAAGGTACGAGTAATATTTTTATTTACGAAAATAATTCTTATACCGTGGGTGTGAGAAAGATAAAAATGAAAAAGAAAGAACATAACAAGTAATGTATTAACTCGATAATAAAAAAGGAGGAATAAATGAAAAAGAAAAATAAGTAAAGAAAAGCTTAAAAAAGACTATACATTTAATTAGAAGTATTTAAGTAATTTTATAATAACGGTTACATGTTGGTATGAATATCTTGATCCACCTTGCATAAAGAAATACAAAAAATTCATGCTATTCAATTGGGATATTTATCTTGTTTCTTAAATCTTCGTTGGAAAATAACTAATAATTTCATCAATGGGTGCATTGCATCCAAAAGCCAAGCATAAGTAACACATGATTATCATGAAGGCTAGGAATTATATTTGAGATTCTTTGGGGGCAAGCCATCGTTTTCAAATACAACAGAATCCATTCTTCTATAACCTTTTTGCTCAAACCAGTTTTCCATAAATCGTGCAGTAACACCTTTATTATCCCCACCAACTGAATCATGCATTTTCATCCAATGCGTGCTCACCGTCTTCCAAACTAACTTTGAATCAGTAATGACTATGAGTCTTGAAATGCAGCTCTCTAGGAATAAAGGATCATAGTTAAGAAACCAGATGTTAGTTGGTTACACACAATGAGAAATTGTTGTTGATACATGCAACACAAGCCAAAACAGTATCATGGACATTAAACTCAAATCAAACTCAAATCTAGTCACAGTTTATTTAGCAAATCCTATCAACAGGTTAAAATTTGATATACAGAATTTTACAAATTACAATTAGGTAATGTTAACCTTACCTTATTATTTCAACATGCTCAATTAAACCACAAATTGTCCATATCATTCTCTATTGTTATTGGGGGATAAGTTTTGAACTTGAGCAGGATATCCACCAATATATATTCAATTGGTGATATAATGGAAGATTTTCAAAACAATCTAATAAAGATTTTAGATTTGGAAGCTTCTTTATTCTAGATTTGGAAGCTTCCTTGATTCTAAAGAGTTGAGGACACCAAACACGTAAATAAATAGATATATGATTATTTTAATTTAATTAGTAATTTTGAGTTTAAGTTATGAATATATAACTATGTTAAATACTCAAAGAAAGAATTTCAAATCAATAGTAATCTTAATTAGCACGAGCAAAATTATCTTCCATAAGAAATATTTGTGGCTTCTTACCCAAATAAATAAATAAATAAAAATCTAGATCATAATTGATGTAATTCAATATTGTATGTGTTGTTAATATCATATATGATTGCATTACATAAAAATAGTATTATTATCCAATGAGTGTAACTCAGTTGATAACACATGTTAAATTTGTAGAAAAGTACTTGAGTTTGATATCACAGCTAAGTTTGTGAAGAAATATTTGAGTTTAATTATTACATAATATATTATTTGAGAAGAGATGAGAAGTTTTAAGTGTGACTAGGCTTTAAACCAAAAATCAATTTCATAACACGTATAAAGAATTAAAACTTGTGATACCTCGAAGTTTTACTAAAAGACCAAATATCCTAATTACAGTAATTAAAAAAAATATTATCTTCAAAAGCGGGAAATGACAAATACTAATAAGTGCTAGACTTAATAAAATTTAAATTACAATTATGGTTAAGTGTCAATGTAAGAGTTTTAATTTTTTTTTCTTTTTTTAAATGGACAATCAATTCTATATTTTACAGAAAAATTAAGTAGAAAATATGAATTTTGTATGAGTTGAAATACCTCTTATATCTTCTATTTAATATATGTTATTTTTTTGGATAAAAAACAATAAAATATTTGAAAATTCATATAAAAAAAAAAGTCAACAACAATAACCTAGAAATAAATAAATAAATAAATCAGACGATTGTATTTTTTTTTTAACGTGACAGATCTCATATTGTTCGCCTCTCTTTCCCCTTTTCGTATTACACTTATCAATTGCACGTACCATAGAGAATAGTGTTAAGAGAAGTTTGTCCTTTCATGCAATTCAAAAGTTCTTCCACATGAAAAGGGAGCAATTCATACTAGTATAGAATGATGTACAAGAATCTACTTGTGTCTCTTGAGATGATACATGTTCAATTTTGAAGTAAACAATACATTTTGTCAGAAGATATATAAATAGAGAAATTTTAATTGGGTAAAAAGTTTTATAATTTTTAAAAAAGGAGACATAGGAAGAGAAGAGAGAAATGTAAAATAAGATTATTAATATGATGGAAAGAGATAAATAAACAATCTTGTACAAAGTATTGTATATATATACAAATAATATACTCTAGATAAATATATTATTTGACTTTTGGCTCTAGCCTGTAAGGGAATTATCTAAATATTGTACCACACTTATTCATGACATCAATTTGTGACTGTGATCGCTTTAACCCTTTATATTTTATTACATGAGATTATTAAAAAAAAAAGGAATTGATGGATATTTTGTAGGTTGATATTTATAATTTGCTTACGTATGTAATTCTATCCCTACAAGCTTTTTTATAATTATTTCGAGAATTGGTCTTTCTAATTTCAAATTAAATAATTCTTGCTCGGGGTGCGGGTAATTAAGTATATTGTAACGTTAGTCTTCTGCTTCTCATTTGCTATTTTATTCTTTGTTAAATTATTCATTTCGTTCTACAATTAATTCACTCAAAACTTAGTTTATTTTTCATATAATGTCATTATAAGAACTTTTACACGGTGAATCAATTGGATTAAATCATTTTAAGTATAACTTTTGAAATAATTATCATAAAAATCAATAAAGTTATTATATATAATAATCTATAATTCAATAATACTATAATTATTTTTACACCATCATTGTATTTTAACTCGAGAATTTAATTTCTATATACGTTAGTTTTAAAAAAATTATTATACATGTTAACTTATAATTATTTAATAGTATATAACCGCAATATGAAATATTTTTTCTTTAACTTAATTCCAAAAACTTTTATGTATGTTTTAATACTTTTTAAATAATGCAAAACAGTTCATATTATATATTTTCATAATGTTATTATAAATAGGAAGAAAACCTAAATAGTAAGAGATCAATTTAAATTTTATGAATAATAGAATTTTTTAAAAGGTTTTTTTAACTATAAAAATTAAATTAGCCTTTATTATGTTTTACCAGACATATGTTTTAACTAAGCCATACAAATAATTTATAGACTTGGGAAAAAATCCACACTCCAACGCCTTTGGCTGTGATATAAAGTCCTTAGAAAGATTTATCGTTGAAAGTGTGAATATTACATTGTTTTTTAATGAAGACGGCAATGCTAATTACTTTCTTGCTTTTGTTTTTGGGCTCCATTTGTTAGTGGCTTATTGTTACAAGAATTTCATGCATATTTTTCTCATTATATTTCCATGTTTTTATATTACTCTTAACCCTGATTCGATTGAAATGAATCATAGGAAAACGAAGGAATCAAAGTGCGTATTAATCAGGCGTGTAATTGTTTCACTTTAATGAGTGTTTTCAAACGTAAGTCTTAATATATAATTGCCTTGAATATTTGAAAACAAATATTGTTTATAACAATTCTTCTCAATTTGAGTAAGATGGCTTCTCATAAAAACATACATATGCTCTTAAATAAATAGAAAAGTTTTATGTAATAAAGTATTAAAATAAAATCTTTATTTTTGTATTACTTTTAATACTTGCACATGATGAAGCATTTAAAATTAATAGCAATCCCACTTTCTCCTTGTCAAAGTTGGGGCATGTACCTGCAAGTTGGAACTTTCTGTTTATGACAACTTGTATTCTCAAAAAAAGTAATGTTAGGATCAGCAATAACTAAAGTTGAGGATTACTTATAACTATAATTCAATTATACGTAGATATTATAATAAAATAACATGGTTTTAGAATATAAATTCAAGCCCCTTTGAGGATTGGTTTAGAAGAATAAAGCCTAAATGTCCCTTAAAGGGATTATTGGGACAGCCAAATTGAATAACTAACCATTAAAAAAAACAAGTCAATTATTGTATTTAAGTATACTTCAGCTTTCAGGTACCATCCACTAGTAACCACATTTGCACCTTTTTATATTATAGTTTTTACAAACGATTTGCTATATATTTGGGGTCTCAAATGTCTTGAATAGTGGACTTATTTCACTCTAATAATAAAATTGCAGAACAAGTGGAATGGGTATCTGCATATCCATTGCATCTTCAGAGATTCATGGGGTCCTTGAAGAAGTTCATGATGAGGATGTGAGAATATTTGAAGCAAGAAAAGTCCTAAATGGGAGTCAGAGACTTTGCTCTGTTTACTCCAAACAGGGTACCAAAGGACCCAACCAAGATGCTGCTTCTTTTCATGAGGTTTCTTTTACAGTTTCATTATTTGCACATCAAATAACTCACATGATATGTGATATTTTAGATAACTATTTCTTACTTATTTTTCATCCTTTTCACATCTAGAGTTTTTATACATGATTAATGTAAAGATATTTATACTATCAATTAAGTCAAATTATCTTAAAAATCAACAATCTTATAATAGTGTATTTTGATTCAATTAAAAGGGTTGATGATATTTTTGTGTCCATGTAAAATTGTTATTTTTTTAAATTTTTATCCCTAATTTTTAAACATGCAATTTTTTGTCCTTTAATCTAATTCTACTAAATTAATTTATAGTTACTTGATTATCTTTGAAGAAAAGGATAAAATCCATATGTTTCTGGACTAGAATCTCTGTTAGAAAATTTCGGTATTTAGGAAATATAAAAACGAAAACTGATTTTAAAAATAAAAGACAAAATATAACAATTGTCAAATTTACATAGAGAAAAAAAGCATATCATTAACCCAATTAAAAAGAAATTGTTCAACTTATTTCAAGTAAAAATTAAGTTAAATAACTCATTATAAATTATTGATACAGTCTTTAAGTATATAAAAAAATTATACCAATTATTTAAGACAATAATTTAACCCAATGAAAATAAGTCAGAGAGCATTAATTAACGAAGATCATTAGTAATTAAAGAGAAATGAAGTTATTCTAATACTAACTTGAATAGAATTATTTTTTTAACTCTCAACTCTAAATTTTAAACTCTAAGTTTTAAGATATATATTTCATTATCTTGTAATTTAAAATAAAGTGTATTATTTATTAGAACTATTAAATGAAAATAAAATAAAAGAAATTAAAATGATTTTTCTCTTCCCCAAGGGTTATGGGATTGAAGGTGGAGCATTTTGTGGAGTTTATGATGGGCATGGAAGGAACGGACATATAGTGAGCAAAATAGTAAACAATCGTTTATCTTCTCTCATATTGGACCAAAAGAATGGTTATGACAACACCCCAAAAAACCATGTAGACACAGTGAAAGAGGACTTGGATCCAAAGAATTTTAAGAAATGGAAAGAAGCAATTGTTAGTGCTTTCAAGGTGATGGACAAGGAGGTCAAGCTTCAACACAATCTAGACTGCTCTTGCAGTGGAACCACTGCTGTAGTTATCATAAAACAGGTAAATAAACTCTCACACTTTCCCATTTGTTTTCATATTTATTGTGAAAAGAACATAATAATGTAATAACAATAACAGGGTCAAGGTCTTGTCATAGCTAATCTCGGTGACTCAAGAGCAATCTTGGGAACAATTTCTGATGATAAACTCATATCCATTCAATTGACCACAGATTTGAAGCCGGATTTACCTCGTAAGATTCTTCTTATAATCTTAGGGAGTACATTATTTTTAGGAAATTTAAAATTTTGAATCCATATTATGCAAAGATTAATTAAAAGTATAAATAGATTTTTTTAAGTCAAAAACCTTTTTCATAATGTTGAGAATTAAATTAATTGACATAATAAATCAATTTAGTATGAGAAATGATATTTGTAAAAAAAAAAAAAAAAGAAGTGAGACAAAAATGTTTGGTCTAATTAATAATATAATAATAATAAATTATTATAAAAAATAATATTATACAAATTATTGTAATAATTGATGTATGAATATTAAAATAATGTTTTGGTTGGATTAATGTCAATAGTTGGAGCCATTTTTTCTTGTTTATTTCTTTCTTTCTCCCATTTTGACCATTGATGATTTTATCTAATTTACTAATAATATACATTGAATTTCTTCTCTCCAATGAGAAGCGTAGTAAAGAAGCTACTCTTTCACTTTTTCAATATAAATATAACAGCATGAACTACATAGTATATGGCAATTTATTATTACAATGTGTAACGTTGTACAGATGTGTAAAGTAGTAAAACCAAGTGTATTATTTGTGAGCGAGAAATATATATTTGTGACTAAATTGGAATGCAGGAGAAGCAGAGAGAATAAGGAGGTGCAACGGTTGTGTGTATGCGTTGAAGGAAGAACCAGAAATCCAGAGAGTGTGGATGGACAACAATGAAAACTCCCATGGCCTAGCCATGTCGAGAGCTTTTGGAGATTTCATGCTCAAAGATCATGGCGTCATTGCCATCCCAGATATTTCGTATCACCCTCTAACATCAAGGGACCAATTTATTGTTCTTGCAAGTGATGGGGTACGTGTTGTTTTTGCATTTGAAGATTCAAACGAAAAGAAATTGGTTCCCGTTGTATGTGTGGAATTAATTAAGTATCATTTTTGCACAAACATTATGCATCAACACTTTAATTTGTTTCATGGATATGTATCCAATACATATTTGATAGTGATAATTTTAGATCTTGAAAAGAAAATAAGATTGATATTATTTTTATTTGCAGACAATAGAAAGTGATATGTGATTATAATGATTTATAATTTTTTATTTTGTTTTCATTAATGTCCAAGAAATATGCTCTTAATTTGAATTTACAAGATTTTATACATATATAAATATGGATCTTACATGTTTCATATCTCATATTTTTAGAATAATCCGTTGTTGTATCAAATATGTTTAGGATGTATGCATCATAGCATTCTTTATAGACTAAGGTTAATTTTCCTACTTATAGGTGTGGGATGTACTAAGTAACAATGAGGTTGCATCAATTGTGTGGAGTGTAGACACTGAAGAGGCAGCAGCAAGGGCAGTAGTGGAAGCAGCCAATGGTGCATGGAAAAAGAAGAAACCTTCCTATATGGTAGATGACTGCACCGTGGTTTGCCTCTTTCTGCAGAAGAAATGAAGATATGAGAAAGTGGAGCAATTAAATTTAACGGCTGAAAGAGCATGTGTCTAGGAGTGTTTTTTTTATTTTATTTTGATCAAGTCTGAGAGAGTGTTTAAAATTAATTTTGAAGTTAATTTTAAAATAACGTAACTTATGTTTAAATGTTTTATTTTAAATACAATTTAGTAGTAAAATTTAATATAAAATTTCTAATTCAATACAAAAGTTACTTCAACTCAATTAGTTTTGAATCCAAAAATGAACTCTAACATAAGATCAAACATGTGAACATTTATATAAAATCATATTAGCTAAGATTTTGTCGTAATTTTAAATGATACCAAACATGCGCATAATACAGATCACACCAGTCGCCAAAAAAATAAAAATTGCATGCTATAAAATATGCATTTCGTGTGTCAAATTAATTCATAACAGAGTTAGCTGAAGGGTTAATTTGATAGTGAAGTGTATATTTCGAGGACTTAAAAGATGATTTTATCTTTCAGAAGGTAATATAATTAACACTATCAATGATAAATTTGGCCCTTTACTCCTTCAAAAGTACTGGGCATGACCAAAGACTTCCATATCGCCTCTTCAGTTTTCAATTCTTTTTAATAAAATTATGGGAGGGTTCAGCAAGTAAGAAATATATGAAACTCGTGTAACTATTAAAGATGATATTATGCACAAGTTCCTAAGTTCTAACTCTCACCATTGCATTTCCTTTTCATACAAAAATAAAATAAAAATGTTTTCTATTATCATTTGAAGTATATCAGAAAGCTTATGCTATGGTAACTTATTCTCTCATTTCAACACAAATGACAAAATCAAAATAGCAAATACTGCTTCATCTGTGAACTTATTTCACAGACGCAAAAACAAGGGTGAAAGAGCAAAAAGAGAGAACAGAAGAAAGAAGGTTGTGTAATGTAAAATGTAAAATAGAGAGAGTGAGGAAGAGTTGCATCAGCAGACTGCAATCTATGATGAAAGAAAAAAAGAAGCTGTCACAGAATGAAGGTCTCTTTTCATCCAGGGTCAGGTTGCATTGTTATCCGTGCTTAATCCGAGCAGGTCATCATCATAAGAAACAGGTATCCTTAATCTGTCATGAACAGAGTTACGTTTCTGTGCAGAACCTGATGGTTCATGTTGATCTTGCATTTGCAATTTAGAAAAAGGATTTTCAGAAACATTGCTCTGATGCTCGCCAGCAAGTGCAGAGGTCTCCCCTTGAGAACAATCCTCTTTTTTTTGCACAGGTGGTTGCTTAATATTTGGCTGCCTGAATTGCTTCTGCATTATTGTAAACAAGATGAACAATGACAAGAAAAACTAATTATTACAAAGCAAATTGATCTGAATAATTTTGGTTTTTCATTAATTAGTGACTATTCATAAAACTTGAAAGAGCAACAAGAACACAACTCAATACATATAAAAATGCCCCAAACTATTCAGTAGTCTTGTTTAGAAGAATAAAGCAAATTTTAAAAATAATAATAATATCAAACACAAAATCTCCCTCATTTTCTGCCATCTATTTGAAAATTCAGTTAACCATGAGAATCATCGACAAAATTCTGAATAAGTTTAGAAGTATAAAGCAAATTTTAAAAATAATAATAATATCAAACACAAAATCTCCCTCATTTTCTGCCATCTATTTGAAAATTCAGTTAACCATGAGAATCATCCACAAAATTCTGAATAAGTTTAGAAGTATAAAGCAAATTTTAAAAATAATAATAATATCAAACACAAAATCTCCCTCATTTTCCGCCATCTATTTGAAAATTCAGTTAACCATGAGAATCATCCACAAAATTCTGAATAAGTTTATGCATACCTCCCATGTCAGGGTTGAAAATAACATGAGTTATCTTTGCAAAGTGGGGGTTGTTTTGTTCTAACTAGTAAATATGCATGTACAAGTAAAAATGCTACTCCATCATGCAGCAGTACATGGAGAACAATAAGAACATCAAGGCTTTAGTCTTGAGGTATTTTTCTTGTGTGTGCGCATGTACATGGAGAAGAGGAGGGGATGGTTTAAGGGTGTGTTGGAACACCATCCTCACACCAAATCCACTAAAAATCATGTCAAGAAGCCCAAATGATGCAAAAGCTACTTCTTGTTGCTTTCGATGGACGTGGAGAAAGGGTGGCGATCAGCTCTGCAGAATCTGTTCCAAACACACACTAAAACTTATTCCCAAGTTTTGAAGCAACAATTAGAGCAAGTGGTATTATTTGAATTGAACTAAATTTCCTAGGTGCCTACCCTTATTATTTTAAGTCTTCATGAAATTATAGAGGGTATGCTTTAAAAACAAAAGAATCTCTTTTATATTTATTTATAGAAACAGAACCCCTTCTTATACCAAAGATACAGTGGGCTGACGAGGAACTATTAATCCCATTTTTATTAATGTGGCCATTTAGTCTAGTGGTCACCAACCTCGGAAATTGCTACAGAAGCATATTAAGTCCTAAACTCTACCCACATGGTACCAATTACATTTCCTCTCTAGGAAAAAAGAATTCTTACTACCACAGTTCCAATAGGAACCTGGAATTCAGGTATAGTTTTTAATACCTTCTTTGCCCTTCACTTTTTAATATCAGTCCCCTCTAACCAAAATTCCATCCTGCTTGTCACCTTCTCTCTCCTCACACCACATAGAATTAATGTTGTCCTGAATATCCCTCTCTCCCTTTCCTTGTACACACGAGTAGATTCACTGCCTAGTTTACCCAGCCCTTCCCTAAAACCCACCTTCATAATAGGGGGCCATAAATAACGATTTATTGCCCCTTGCTCAAGTCTAGATGGTAGGTGCATTCAAAACAAACTACACTGTTATCATTGAATACAAGGAACATAAATATAGAAAGAGAAAGTGTTTAAGCACTAAAAACAGAAGGTCAATCACACACCTCAAACTCCTTTGCCTTTTTCATTATCTCTTTGTAAGCATTTGGTTCTCGAACCTTAATGATGCTCCACAATACACCACCCCCAGTCCGAAATCGCCTACCACCAGCAACCTTCTGGCCTCCACAAGCCTGTATAGAATCCACCTGTGATATTCACACTTGATTATTCAAGTTTATGACATGTGTATCAAATTGGACAAATAGGAAAAGAACACCAAAGACAATTAAAATAAAACAAGTCCATTCATTATGAGATTCAGTTCAGTAATATCTCATTTATAAATAACAGAAATAATGTACATCATCCACTGTGATTCATGAAGCGAATAAGCTACAAATAATCCCAAATTCATTAAATCAAAATGAAAATAGTAGAAACAAAGAACTAATATGTTCATAGACCAAAATATTCCAAAATTTAAGCAAACAAGTCATCACTGCTTGATCATGCAAATGCAAAGATCTGGAGGGCTGCACACTCCACATAGAAAATGCCCTAAAATCATTTGATGCTCCAACAATGAGTTGTATGCACAATTAAGTGTAATTCTACTACATTTATCAGGGTAATCCCACTAAACTAAATGCTGGCCCTCCCAGTCATAAGGAAAATGCCTAGCATATTTAAACCAAACTATTATCTTTTATTCACCAATTTTCCCCTTAACTTGAGCTAATTCATCTATATAGAAGAAACTAAACAAAGGATGCTACAACTACAATGTTATGAAACAAAGATCCTGCCATATGAAATTTAGATAGCCCTCAATAAAATAATATTATGCATATCTAGAGAGATCCAATTTTGGCTGACTTTGCTGGCTGCTCCATTTAGGAGAGCAAGATGAAGAGAAGAAATAGATATCGACCTTCAAAATAATTAAATAATTGAAGTGGTTCATCCGCCAGGAACATCAAAGCTCAGGCAGAGGGTTGAATGATCTCTGATAAAAATCTGCAATGTTAGATACAACATTGTACACATCAGAAATTATTAATGGTTGTATGGTGCTATGAAGAGTGGATATATATAATCAGCTCAAGGCTGATCCAAATCAGATAGAATCTGAACTCTCACCTGCTGACAACAGGTGAGTAACAGCCACCTCTGATTAAGGGTAAATAATAAAAAAGGAACAATTTATTTCAAAAAATTGCAATGCACATTCCTGAGGAAGATGAAACCAGAGAGAAGCTAGAGTTATGGCAACAAGTCAAGATTAGGAATATCCATAAAGTATCAATAGAAGTATCTATGGTGTAGAGAACCATATGTCAATGGCTCAGTGTAATCCCATCAAATTCAAACCACCATATCCAAGCATTGCTAGCAAAATATACAATTAAAAGAACTGAGTGTTGAAAATTATGAAATCGGTAAAAGAAAGAGAACAGACAACAATCAAGAAGTAAGTCAAGATAAGGGAAACTCAGCACATTCAAATATCAAAACATCATTAGCTGTTTTTAAATTCTTCTCCAACCTTCAAACGGCCATGATATTTCATAAGAACTGTATAGACTAACTAATAAAGGAAAAAAGCTTTCAAAACGAAATCAACATTGCAGTGCATCATAGGGTTCCAATACCTCTTTGACGAGATCACCTAATGCAGAAACCCCAAGGCAAGCAACAGCTGTGTATACCATGTATGACTTTTTCTCTTTCAGACGCCGACATGTATCTATCACAAACCTGAAAAGGGAACTAAATTCATTAGAAATTATAAAATTCATGATGTATTTTTGAGGGTAAGTTTGGGGGCAACAAGAGGTTGATGTCTTGTGAGGTGGATATCAATGATCATAGTTTAAATCCAGAAAAACAACCTCCCAACTTGAAAAGGTTGTGCACATCTATTTTTCTCATACCCCATTAGGTGGGAGCCTCATGCATTGGACCACTCATTATTTTAGTGGTTAAGGAAAGAGCAATGAGCTATGCTTCAATTCATGATGGATGTGAATCCTCTTCAGCTGCTGTACCATGCGGCAACAAAAGAAAAGACACAGGATCAAGATGAGATTCATCTGTCATGTGGGTCCCATCTGGATTCTGCATCTTTTGCTGCAAGTCCAACTGCTGGAGAGAGACCAGGAGGGTGTAGCCAGTTCATAGTAATTGTGTGTCTGGTTAATTTTGGGTCTGTCTGGTTTAAACTTCAGTAAAATTGATGTCTAAAGAATTTATATTGAAAAAATTGATTGTGTTTAGAAATGAAATTTAAAAATGTTTGTTGGAATAATAAAGCAGAATTATTTTTCAAGTGTAAATATAAGTATATTTTTAAAGGAAAAATCGATTATGCTGATAGGAAGGATTTAGTGTGTTTGGATGAGTGCCGGCACAAATTGATTTATAAAATTGATTTTCAAGTGAAGGGATTTATGTTTGGATGCTTCTATCCTAAAAGAATGTTATAAAACTTAGCAGAAATATTTCAACACAACGCAAAAACTACTTTCTATCATTTCTAGCCAAACCAAGGTTTTGAGACAAAATCAATTTTACCTAGCAATAACCAAACATCTATAATTTGATAAAATCAAGTTTGATCCGAGTCAAAATCAATTCTCATTATTTCACCCATGAAACCAAAAAAACATAAATCACTTCACTTGAATTACTGTTCGGTTTATGCAAAATCAATTTTGCAAACCACTAACAAGCTCAATTTTACCCATGGCATAACTGATTTTGAGAACCAAAACGATTTGCCATACACACACGCTTACTACTACACAATTGCAAGTCGCTATCGTGGTTTTGGTAGGAAACAGACACTTACAAAATGAAAAAAAGAAAAAAAAAAAGTTAAAAATAAAAAACAATTTTAGGTACGAGACTCAATTTTTTTTATTTCGTCGGGTATTACTCACAATAACGTTCAAAATATACACTAATCCAGTTCATGTTCAACTAAAACTAATTTTTCAAAACTAAAAATTCTTCTAACACCAATGCTTTCAAAATCATTTGTACGCACAAACTGCAAAAACAATGTTAATGTCATATTCAGTCACCCTAGACGATAAATAATAATAATAATAATAATAATAATAAATAAATAAATGGTTTGAACAAGGAGGAGGGTTAATTAAAACCTGTTAATGTCGAGGACGCCGGTTCCTAAACCCTTCCTCCTGTTTCTCTTGTTAGCTCTGCGCCTGCGGTTCTTACTGTTCGGTGTTTTGTTATCCGCCACAACGGCACCGTTTTTTCCCGAAACACTTTGGGAATCGTGCTCCACTAATTCCCCTTCTTCGACATCAATCATGTCAACATCGTCCAAGTTATCCTCTTCGAAGATAGCGTCAAGAATGTTCTCTCCATTCTCCATGTAAAAACTCCAACAATCGCAACTCTCAGCATAAAACCACAAGAAGATGAAGTAAAACTAAAACTATTGCGTTTATGTTTATCACTCTCTCTCTCACTCTTTATATATGAATATGAATATGAATATTTCACTGCTGCCACTAACTTTAAATTTAGGGGTAATTACAGGGACCTCCTTAATGGGCTTTTTTTTTTTGCTTTTTACTCTATAGGATAATTTTTTTTTTCAAAATTATTTATGATAGATAGATTTTTAAAAAAATTGTTTACGACTTTTAAACTTATTTTTAAAGTTTTCTTTAGTAAAAGTCATAAATAAAATTTTATTAATTTTTTAAAGACATAAACTAATGTACGATTTTAATTATTTTTATTTTAAAATAAAAAAAATTAAATTTTAAATTTTTTTTTATAGAAGTCGTAATAATATATAGACTCATTTTAATTATAATTAGTTAAGTCGTAAAACTAAATAGGATTTCATTTTTTTTTTTTTTATGTAGAACTAGGAACATAACTTGGGCCTTAAGCCACCTTGAACCATGTTGCCTCTTCCATAACGGTCCTCGTTTAGGTAAGGCCAACAAGGCTATTGCATTAGGCAGTTAGGCCCTTTAAGCTCTTAATTTTTTTTTATATATTTTTAAAATAAATTAATTTAATTTAAATTATTAAATAATATATTTTATTATATAATTTATATTTAATTTATTAGTTATATTATACAATATTTTTAAAGACACGTTGTTATAAATTATTTTAAAATTTTATTACTATTAGTTTAATTTTTAGAATTCAAACAAAAAATGTTATTAAAGTGAATACAGTAATTAAATTTCATAAACGTAGTATGATCTATAATATTTTTTTAGAACGGATAGTGATGAAATCATACATTCATTTAAAAATTATTTTTTTTAATTTTTTATAGAAATAATTTTTAGTTTTAATTATTTTGAATGTATATTAAATAAGTTTATTTTCTTATATTCACAATTTATTTAAACAAATTTTAAAATATGAAATCATTTTAAACTTTTTTTATTTGAATCTCAATAGTCTAAAATTTTAAAAGAGAATGAATTATAAAAAATGTTATATTTTAATTTTGAAACAAATTTAAATTTTAGTGAGCATTAATTTACATGAGTAGTATTGACTTTGTTTTCCTAAATTATAAATATTAAAAAATACTAGAAAAAATTAATGTCTTACTTAAAATATTAAAATATATTAAAAGTAGTTCTTTTTATTTACGTGTAATGTTTATAGAATATTATTAAAAAATTGCAATTGTTGTTATTCTCTAAACGAAACAAGATTTTTAAAATTAAATAAATTTAATTTGAGATCAATTATATTGCCAGAATTGAATAAATTACCAATTTACCATTGAACGAGATGTTGAAATTGTTTGATTATTAAAATATAATTAACAAATTTGCATTTCAAAAAGTTAGAATAATAAAATAAAATTGATAAATTATTTTAAAGTACGACTCAAATATAAAATTTGCTATAAAGCTTTATATTTTTTAAACAAGAACCAAACCTATGTTGTGCATAAAAACACTACACTTTCTTTTCTCCATAAAACAGCATGGTCTCACTTTAAAACTCTTTAAGTTAATAGAAGCAAAAATTCACTTCATATCACTCTTAAAAACTGCTCTCTTACAACAAAGAAAACTTGTATAATCATATTATTGATAGTGAAAATTTTCAATTTCATCAACAAACACACCTCACAATTTAGATTTAAAGAAAGAGATATTTACTTTGAATTTATGATTAAAATTTGATAGCAGAAACAAATTGTAAATTAAAAATTGAAAAGAAATTGTGAAAGAGAATAACGAAATAAATTAGAAAGAACCAAAGCGTGCGATGCTTAAAAATGTAAATCAAAGTACATTACATAAAATATATATAAAAAACTAATTAAAGATATGAAATTAAAAGAAAAAAAACAAATAAAAATGCGATGAAAAGTAAAGTGCAAGAAATTTGAAGTGGTGGAAAAAAATGCTAAAATTAAAATGGATAGCAACTCTCATCCAACTATTCTATCTTTTTTTTTCTTTCTTTATTATTATTTTTTGTCTTATGACTTATAGATCTTCATTTTCTAGAAATTACAATTATTTTATTCTCTATCCACAATCCATAATACATCATTGAGTCATAACTCTCTTTTTCTTTGGTTTTTTTTTCTTATGTGTTTCAGATTCATCGCACCCTCGTTTTCTTTGTGAACACAATACATTAAAAAAGAAAGGTCCTCACGGTTCCTCCAAATGTTCTCTTTCAAAAAGTCCTTACGGTTCCTTTAGTCACTCTTTTATGCAGGTCCAGAATGGACCTTGCAACTTCCTCTAATGGTCCATGATGGGCACGGGTGTGCTCCCACAGCGCTTAACCAGCACGGACATGCTCGACGGCTTGAGCGTAACTTGCTCAAACTTAGGTCCAAACAACTCATCTTCCTCTTCTAACTTATCGAGATGATGATTTGTTATGAACGTAAAACCTAAACAAACGATCCCCACGTATTTAGAGGAAGTTCGAAGAGATGAAAAAGATTAAACTATCATGGGTTCAATGCTTTACATTAAACTCAATTTGTTTAGAAACTCCCTTACCTTCCTTATTGTTTGGTATCTCACTCCTTAAATAGGAGAAGGAGACAACCCATGAGCTCATATCTCATTCCTTATATAGGAGAATGAGGTGATGCATGAGTTTTTGTTTCTCGATATAGAACTTAATTTTTTATTATATTTAAATGACATATTTTTCTTAATTTAATTAATTAAAATCCAACATATATTTCTCCCAAAATATTATTTATTTCATTATAAAACAATTAAATCACTTATTAATAATAATTAATAAAATACAATATTTACAATTAATAATAAAATAAAAATTGATGTGTTACGTAAATCACTATTACTACTTTGAGGAAGGCTATGAACACCCTTTCTAATCTACTTTATTTTATTGGTTAAAATCTATTAAAAATTGCAAAATTGGGAGAGGTTCATTAAATAAGATGTGAGACATGCAATTTTTTTTATTTTCAATAAAAAAAGTGTGTTAGAGTTTTCTTACATTTCTCTTGCTACATATCCCTTTCTCTACTTGCCTCAGAGCTAATAATTTTATCAGGTCTTAGTCTTCTTTAATTAGTTACAAAAAAAAAAGTTCACGCACCTCAATCATTGAGTAGTTGTGTGATGATTGTCTTGCAACCAGGATGATCCTTAGTTCCCCATTTGTAGTGACTAGTGCAAGCCTTTTTGCTTGAGCAATCCTTTTTCGAACAATATAACTACAATGCCAAGTGATAATGCAAATCCTTATTGTATAATGTCTTCATGGATGGTTTGATGGGTGTTAAGTTCTCATTATAATTCAAGCTAAAAGGGCCCAACCACGGACATGAGATCCATGGACTCTTGAAATTAAAGTTCATGAGCTAGATGATCATCTTCTTTTAGAGTATTTTGTGTAGAACACAAGTAAACCTAAGAAAGGGGTGAATTGTGTTTAAAAGCCTTTTTTGCAAACTTTTCGTAAAAGACATTATAGTGTTTATTCTACTGAAAGACAAAGTTGAAAACCTTATCTTCTTAGCAATGTTTTAAACAAAGTTGAAAAACACAAATATTTTATCCTGGTTCGTTTCCAACCTCGAAACTACGTCTAGTCCTTGATATACCACGTCTAATTCTTAGTACACTACCAAGATTTCCACTAACCATAAATATGTTACAAGTATTTTTTTTATCACAAGTCTCTTTAGACTCAAATAATCAAATAGTCTTTACCTTGTCTCTTCAAACAATACACTCAAGTATTCTTTCTTAATCAAAGTTTTTTTAGGCTTCAATGAAATTAACAAAGAATATGATTTAAGGGTAAAACTCATAGACTATCTATAACATCTTTTAGATGATATATTATAATGAAGTACAATCTTTTCACTGAAAACTTTGGCTTTTACAAAAGTTTATAGAGAATGATGAGTTGCTATTTGGTTGAAAGATTTTAATCTCAATTCACGTCCTCACTTGTTGTAATCTTCAATCTTCTTTATATGAGGTGTCTTGAAGATATATTCACTATGAGAATAAAAGATCATCCTAACGTCTTCCTTTGCTTCCAAAGAGAGGAATTGTTTGTTTATGATATTAAATGTTTCAATAAATGTATTTCACCAACTTATCACACTGATCAGATAACATTTTGTTTATCTTTATCTTATAGTACCCGTACCTTGTAGTAGGTAACAAAAGTACTGCCAAGTGTAGTCTACTTTCCTTTACAATGACACGCCTTTTAAAGTTGATAATGTATAATTAGAGTTGCACTTTGAACTTTCATGCGAAGTTTCTTAAATACGAATAAAGGATGCATTTTGTAAGTGAATACATGCTTAGTCAAAGCAACATAGATATATATATATGTAGTTCATCTTTATGATTAAACATGCTTTGTATTTTACTAGAAAAACATAGTCTATTGGGTGAATAAATGCTTTGGCATGATTAGACAATATTTTTTTTCTTAAGATGATTTATATCATTTTTCATTCTAGAGAAACTTATATGTTTGTTATAACTCAAAACACTTGGAAAGATCATCTTATGATCTAATAATTTGGTTGACGCATGTTGTTGCACTCTAAATTGTTGAGCCTAATCTTCAACTATATACTCAAATTATGGGCTAGTATAATCTTATGTAACCTCAACGATTATAACTATTGAAATAAACTCTTTCTCAAGCTATTTTATAATTTTGGTTCATCTTCAACATACTTTCATCTTCAACATACTTTCATCTTCAACATACTTTAGTAAATCTATTTTGGTCTTTTAGCATGTCCTTTGGGGCTTGCCTTTTTAGTTCTCTTGTGTTAAGAATTGTTAAGGTGTTAGAAGTGGTTAAACCATTTTCCACTTTATTCTTTAACCCTTTGTTTGGTTCAATAGTAGTTAAGAAGATGGAAAATGAGAATAGACAATCAAGTGAAAAAAAAGTAATTTTATGTTGCTTGGTTAAGAAAATAAATAAAGAAGAGAGAAAATATTTATGTAGGACCCATAAACTTTTAAGAAATTTTTTAAAATTCTTATTGTTTTTAGTTTTCCCCAAATTTTTGTGTTTTTTTAATTTTTTTTTGTTTTATACTATTTTAAATAGTTAGAGCAACTAACTTGACCAAACCTAACTCAATTATTATTGGGTTGGTCAATTTGAGTCTCATAAAATGAATAGACTTAAATTAACCAATTGTTATTGGTTTGGATAAAAATCCTCCTAAATTAAACCTAAACCAACTCATATTCACCTTTATTGTGCCATCGAGCAAATTTGAATCTTGTTGAATCGTTTTACCCCTAATATCTTATTGTTTAGTTAGAATAAGAATCTCACCACCTAAAGCTATTGATTTATGTTCAATTATTAAACCTAAGCCTTCTAAAGAGTCCATGTCTCTCTAGCTAATGAAGCTAGTTTTAATATCTTTTATTTACTACTTTAGAAATATTTTCTATGTCATGCTACAACTATTTTCTTGTGAAACTCTTTTTTTTATTATAATTGAAAAAGATTTATTTTAAGTGAAAATTGAAAAAGATTCGAACAATAATATAAGATGAAAAGACTAATATGGTATAAAAGAATATGTTTTAAAAGAAGAATATATTTATGCCATTAATTTCTTATGATTTTGATATTGAAATTCTATTTGAAGAATTAAAAATAGTCTTATTTTAATTTTATTAAAAATAATTTTTAAACAACTTTGATTAGCAACAAATTATTTATGACTTTACAGAAAAAATATAAAATTAATATTTTATTTATTATGAAGTCATATTTTTTAAGTTTGCGCACAACATCCAAAATCTGACGGCAAATCCGGTTTGTTATCGCTAATATGCTCATATTGAGTGTATTTTTATTATAATTATTATATTAATATTAATATATTAAGATGGAGATAAAATTTAAAAATTAATTCATAGTATAATATATGTATATTTAGTCTATTGAAAGATAATACTAATAATATGAATAATGTTGATAGGAAACGTATTAAATTATTTTTATCCCGAATAATTTTAAATAATAAATAGTTTAACCTAATCTTGATTTAAACAATTAAATTAATTTTAAAAATCTTATTAAAATGAAAAATAAATTAATCGATAGCCAATGTTATTATTACAGGTTACGTTACATAAGGGTAATATTTTGGTGAAAGAAAATTTATCAATAACTAATTCGTGACGTTATCATCATGAATATAATAATATTATCATTGTTATGTTTTATATAGCTAGTTTATAAAAATATCAATTTGGTTGCAAACAAGTATGGTTAAGATTCAAATTGTGAAGTCCCATCCAAAATAGTCCATGAAAATGAATGCAAGTAAGCAAAAGGGTCCACTAAAAGTGTAAATATCTATTGAAACTCCAATAATATACAAGGCAACAGAGAAACATTCCAATCATCATTCTATCTTTTGGTTGATTGGTTAGCGAGAATTAAATTATATTCATTTTCTTCGGGTTGGTTTGGCGATTAGGATAAGATGCTATTGAATAAGATACCATAAGAGGATAAAATCATACTACAGAACAATAATATATATATATATATATATAAAAGTTTGAAGGTACTCTTGGGACTTTTTGTATCGTCTCTTGCAGTCATGATTCCATATTCAAGTAGGATCGAATTTCATATTTCGGTCTATATTAAAAAATAATAAAATATAATAAATTTTAATTTTATTCAATATTTAATATACATTAGATAATGATAGGATATAATATAAAATATATATAAATAACAAAATTATTATTTTAATAAAATTATGTATAATTTTTAAAATATTTTTTAAATATTCATTTAATTTTAATTTGTAAAATTGTAAAAGTTATAATTTTAACTAAATTTTGTAAAAAATATTATTTTAATTATATACTTACTTTTCTTAAAATTGTAAAAAAATATATAATATTTCTAAAAATTAGATTAGTATTCAATTTCTTCTAAATTATATAATAGTTATTTAATTTTTAATTTTCTAACTAATAACATACTTTAAATCTGCCTGTGAAAATAATAATAATAATAATAATAATAATAATAATAATAATAATAATAATATTCTAATTTTATATAATATATAGTTATATCAATATCGCTCTATGTATATATACATCTTATTATATATATATATATATATATATATATATATATATATATATATATATATATATATATATATATATATATATATATATTATTGTATTATTATTATATAGAGACTTTTTGTTATCCTAATCCTAATGATTCTTTACCCAACTCCTCTCATAAAATACAAAATACACTATATCAATATGGTAATACAAGAGATATAACAATATTATTATATTTTAATGATGTGATAAACAATAATTATAACAAAATATGATAATTATAATATTTTATTTTATGCTGTCTATTAAATAACCCATAAATTTTTGTATATAAAAAATAATTTATTGAGAGTTCAATTTCTTAAATAAATATTTGTGTGTTGATTTTTTTTATAAATTAAAATAACTATCCTTGTTTTCAGAGTTATTATTTAATGACATTATTTTTTAAAATTCTTACTAACAGTTTTAGCAATTTTTGTTATCATTTTTTTCTCTTTTAGTCTATTTTTTCATCTTTATTTTTAACTTAGTTTTTAATATTTAAAATTTGTTATCAATAGTTAAAAATAAATTTGCATTCTAAATCTAAATAAAATTTGTTAAAAGTATTTATTTATTATAAATTTAATTATAAAATATTCAAAAATATTTATTTATTATATTTTTAATTATATAAAATAAACTTTTATATATTATATAAGCTAAAATACTTGTTAGTTTTTAACCGTCGAACAAGAAATATCCTTCGCTAATGAAAAAGAATGGAGAATTTTAGTATAAATTACAAGTATTTTTTTATGTGAGATAATTCTGTTGAAATTTTTTACATAAAAAAATTTTATTGCAAGAGTATTTTTATTATATTATAAAATTTAGAAATATATTATTATAGAATTTTATATTTTATATTTTAATATTTTTAAAATTTATATAAAATAGTGAAATTATTTGTTATTTTTATGATTTTATACATTTTTAAAATAAGATGATATTTTTATAATTAATGATAAACACAAACAATACAAAACTTCAGATCAAAAGTCTCAAGAGTCATTTGTCAACCTGTGTGATTTGATGTTAGGTTGTTTTTGCGCTTAATCAATCAAATTTATGGCAAATAATAATAATAATATTGATATGCAAAAAATACTTTTTAGCTAAATATATTTAAATATTTAGCTTAGCTAAAAAAATTATTTCATTTTTTTATAAGTAAAAACTTATCCAAACAGAACTTACATATATTTAAAAAATAATTATCTTTTCATAAACGAGTTAATTCTAATAAAAGAATACGACAAAGATTTGTTCTATTAAAAAAAATTAGTTTAAACGTACATTAACGATTAATTAGTTAGTGTTTTAAAATGTATTTTATTAGTTTTAAAATATTAAAATAAGTTAAATCTTAATATACCTCTTATAGGAATTTATTACAACTATTACTTATTCTTTAAAAAGACAATTAGAAAACTCCTATTTTGGATGTATTTGAAAAGCGATAATAGTTATTGCCTGTTACATAATTTGTCTAAAAAACAATGGATAAAATCTCCTTTTTATATAATATTTTTTTTATTTTAAAAAGAAAAGTACATCTAAGTTAAAATAAAATATAAGGAGGTATGGGAGGAGTATGGGTGGATGGGTGGAGCGCTGTAGCGTAAGAGAAAAGGTAGGAGTGGTCCCCACAGTGAAGCTTCCTCTATGAATGTAACCAAAGATTAGGAAAGTATCCAATTCCAACCTCACACGCTACTGTTACTACTACCCTTCCTCTAATTATTGTTTCTCTATTTATATTTAATCATTTTTTGCTGTTTCCTTCACTCACCACAACACTCGCCAAATGGCCACTTCCCCAACCCTCCTCGTTCTCATCGTTGCCTTCGCAACCCTCGTCTCCGGTCGCCGTGATCTCGCCGGAGACTTTCTCCGATTGCCCTCTCAACCCGACAACGACGACGACGACAAGGGCACCAAGTGGGCCATCCTTCTTGCCGGTTCTAGTGGCTATTGGAATTACAGGCACCAGGTCCATCTCTTTTTCTTATGAACACATGCAACTTTTATTTATTTTTTATTTTTTTGTATTATTATTATTATTTACTCTAGTGATTTGAAGTAGTCTCTTCCTGGTGGTGATGGTGTGTGAGAAGATGATGGAACGAAGTGGGATATACATATCGTAGCATGTTTGCGATTGAGAGATTCAGCTTGGCCTGAGAGCTTATTCTCTTGGAAAACACCAACCTAAGATGTTGACTTTTAATTTAAAGATAAAATAGGGTTAATTACACTTGTACCCTTCTTCTTAATTAAAAAATGCTCCTATCTGCCATACTTTTTATATTATTCTTATATATTTGACATCTATTGTTCAAAAATTACAGATACCTATCCCATTTGTATGTAAGGACCATACAGAGAGGGTTAAGAGAGATAGGTGTAATTTTTTTTATCAAGGGTGCAACTGTAATTAGCAATAACTGTACGAGAGGTTAGGACACTGTTTAAAAAAGGTGTTAAGAACAGTCCCTCTATACTTATTTCTAACGCAATCTTTTTTAGGGGTCTCACTAGCTTAAAAATGAAACCTATGAATCAGATGAATTTCATATTTAGTGGAATTTCTATGAATTTCATCCGATAAGAAGCTTCATATAAAAAAAAAGTATTTTTAGTATTTTTATACTTCTAAAATATATTATTGATTTCATACACAACACTCAATTTTAATTTGACTCCCATATGAAAAAGTTTGCAATTTGGTCCTTTTATGTAAAATTATTTTCGATGTTATCTATGACTAAGTTGAAAATGATTGACGCGTTTAAAGACAAAAAAAAATGATATTTCTGGACCGTACTCTTTTTTCAGTTTGGTCCCCAACGCTTCACTGTTTTATAACTCCAACTAACAGAATTATGACAATAATTGTATGTACGAGGAATACATTGAATTTTTTGTTTATTATACTTTTCCTCGTAGGGACCGCATTGGAAATGAGTATAGCATATAGGGACAAGAATATATCATACCCTTAATAATTTAATTTCCATTTTTTGTATGTATTTAATCCGTGAAATATCCCAAGTTCACGAAAAAAAAAAAAGTTTTAATGTTGAGTCATTTTTGTTGTTCAGGCTGATGTTTGTCATGCCTACCAACTTCTGAGGAATGGTGGCCTGAAAGAAGAAAATATTATTGTTTTTATGTATGATGACATTGCTTTCAATGAGGAAAACCCAAGGCCTGGAGTCATCATTAACAAGCCAGATGGAGGTGATGTTTATGAAGGAGTTCCAAAGGTAAGTAACGTTAGTTTTTTTAGCATTCCATATCTTATTGCTATGTCAAGTTTGATAGATTCTAATATGGAATGTTTTATGGCAGGATTATACTGGTGAAGAAGTTACTGCTACCAACTTTTATGCTGCTTTACTTGGAAATAAGTCAGCACTTACTGGTGGCAGTGGCAAGGTTGTGGAAAGTGGCCCCGATGATCATATATTTGTATACTACACTGATCATGGAGGTGCAGGGGTACTCGGTTAGTTGCTCTAAATCATGCATTGTAGTTTTATTTTATAATCCTATTTTTCCGTTATATCATATTGTCACCCTTTTTTCTAGAGACTTTTTTATGTCCCATGATTCAGTTGATTACTCTGTATTTCTTTTTTGAATTATTTTTCATTATATGTGGATAACATGAAGGGTAAATTACAGTTACCAGAGGAAA
The DNA here is from genome assembly GCA_025330945.1 of Mucuna pruriens. Taxonomy (NCBI): domain Eukaryota; kingdom Viridiplantae; phylum Streptophyta; class Magnoliopsida; order Fabales; family Fabaceae; genus Mucuna; species Mucuna pruriens. The sequence continues at coordinate 1,653,430 of JAENHJ010000271.1, read as the reverse complement.
AGAAAAAAAGAAGAGGGAGAGAGGGGTGGGATATGGTCTTCGGTGTTTTTGCTATCCAATTTGTCTTGAACGTTATTTCTTCTGGTCAACATTTTCTATTGGATCGTTACATGACAAAGTGCTTCTTGCTACCAGTAAATAATATTAATATATGCCCCTTTTTATTTCTTACTTGGTCTTGTTTTTTTGGGACACGAAAATGGATTTTAGGGATGCCTGCTGGTCCTTACCTATATGCATCTGATTTGATTGAAGTCTTGAAGAAAAAGCATGCTTCTGGAACGTATAAAAACCTAGTAAGTTACTAATAGTTATCATTTTCTTAATTTTAATATCAATCCATGTTTAAGCTGTTTAATAATATCATGTTTGGATTTGATTATATTTTAGGTATATAATAAATAATTAATCCCTCCCCAAAAGCTTTTGGGGGGCTTTGGCTATATTGCTATTAGAGTATAATAAGCTGTTTTGAACACAATAAGCTAATATGAACACACTTAATCTTTTGGGATTTATATAATGGGGGTGCACCTGTGCAGGTATTTTATTTGGAGGCATGTGAATCTGGGAGTATCTTTGAAGGTCTTCTTCCTGAAGATATCAATATTTATGCTACAACAGCTTCAAATGCAGAAGAAAGTAGTTGGGGAACATATTGCCCTGGGGAGTATCCTAGTCCTCCCCCAGAATATACAACCTGCTTGGGTGACCTGTACAGTGTTGCTTGGATGGAAGATAGGTATGTCCATTCTGTTTCTGTGAGAGTTGGATATACCAATTGTTTGTACTTTGAAATGCTCTTTATAATAAAATTATCTTCATTTTTTTTGTTAGATCAGAATTTTATTTTATATTAGTAATGTTGTAAATTTTTGAGGGGTTAATTTCAATTTTCTTTACTTGTGAGCAGTGATTCACACAATTTGCGAACAGAAACTTTGCACCAACAATATAAATTGGTAAGTTCTTGTCGCTAACTTGGTTTAATTTTTTTTAACTAAATGGATATAAATTGAAGAATATAATTCAATACCTTGGCTGATGCCTTTTTACTCCTTTGTGCTTACAGGTTAAAGGGAGGACCATATCTGGAGCTTCATACTATGGCTCTCACGTGATGCAGTATGGTAATGTAGGGCTTAGCAGTGATATTCTCTTCCAGTATTTGGGTACAAATCCTGCTAATGAAAATGCCACTTTTGTGGAAGAAAACTCCTTTTGGTCACCTTCAAAAGCAGTCAACCAACGGGATGCTGATCTCATCCATTTTTGGGATAAGGTATCCTGTTTGCTCAATATTTATTCTTTATGTTATGAATGAATTGCTTCATCATGTCTTCATCAATGAACATATGAGATGGACTGATAATTGGAACAAACCATATTGTTTGCTTAAATTAATGTTCGAGTGTTGAGAGTAGAAGTGGAAGAGTTAATGAATTGGATAGTGGATAACATAACCAGATATTGAGTATTTGTATGCAGTAGAACTTAACTCGTCAGATATCACATTTGGTAAAAAAATTCGATAGATTTTGGAAAGTTATGTATATCTTATGCCTTGTTGCTATTGAAACATGGGGGAGTTGTGAGTAACCCTTTTTTCCCTTGAATGTTTGGCACTAAATTCTAAAACTACAAGGAATAAAGGTTGTAATCTGGTGACACATTTTATTCTGTGGGTGATTAAATTTTACTTGTTATATTGTATATCTTGACTTCATCTTCACTGTTTATTTCCAGTTCCGCAAATCTCCTGAGGGTTCTGCCAGGAAAAATGCAGCTCAGAAACAAGTTCTGGAAGCAATGTCTCACAGAGTGCATGTAGACAACAGTGTAGAACTTATTGGGAAGATTTTATTTGGCATTGAAAAGGGCTCAGAAGTACTCAACACTGTTAGACCGGCTGGATCAGTTCTTGTTGATAACTGGGACTGCCTGAAAACCATGGTATCACTAATTCTCTACTTTACATAATTGCATCATGAGACCTTAACAATTGAACACAGAGTTGACACTCTTTTAGCATCTTCTTATTCACTTTGGTTTATAAAAAAATACTTCACACACTTCAATCGATTTTTAATGCAGGTGAGGACTTTTGAGACACATTGTGGATCCTTGTCTCAGTATGGGATGAAACATATGAGGTCCTTTGCAAACATCTGCAACGCAGGAATAAAGAATGAGCAAATGAGTGAGGCCTCGGCACAAGCTTGTGTCAGTATTCCTGCCAATCCCTGGAGTTCTCTGCAAAGGGGTTTCAGTGCATAATTCCTGTAAAATGTGCAGTAGTAAAGACCAAATTATAATGATTGTTACATAATGTTTTATGGTTGTGTATTTTGTCCCCTCTGTAAATACAATTGGGACACTACTGTGATTGGAAAGGGTCTTTACACACAAATAGTTACTACAGCTACCTTTGTAAAATCCATTTATGAGATTATGTCATTACAAGAAAAGCAATTACAAGGGATGGTGGCATTTACAGCATAAGGGATAAAGGACCAATTGCTGTGGAATGTCCACTCATGATAAGTCACAAGGTCATGCATGTATGCCAACACATAGCAATTATGTGTGTTTTTATTCAGTGGGCAACTGGTAGATCGGGTTCTCCCTTGGCAACCCTTTGTATAATTATTTCGGAACAATTTATTATATCAAAATTATTGTTTAATATTAATGTTGGCATTATATTTATTTTTGTAAAACATTGAGAATAAACTATATGGTACCTGTACAACAGAATGATTACGATAAAGTATCACTATTTTATTAGTTGTGATTATTTTGTTGATGCTTCTGTTTATCAAGAGTTGTAGATGATTGATATGAGGGTCATACTAATATACCATTGCAGCTACAAAGTATACCGCATTTTAACATAAACTGATCACAAAAAATAAAATAAACAAGGCCAACTAGGATAAAAGAACCTATATCTAGGGTTTTTTTTTTTAAAAAAAAACAAAACTAAACTGAATTAAACGAAAAAAATTGAACTAAAATTTCCTATTTTTGAACTTTTTCTACAAATTAGTGCAAAAAATAATTTGATTTGATTTGGAAAACTTAGTTTGGTTCAAAGCACAATGAAGATTGAATTTGAGAAACTAATTTGTCATAAAAAAAAATAGTTCAATTCGATTTGATTTTCTAGTTAAGTTTGATTGGGTTTAGATCAATTTAGTTCTTATATAGTTTGGTTAAATTCACTTTTTTAATACTCCTACTCATATCAACTGATTTATGAATACCTAATTATATCAACTTATTTACGAATACCCAATTGTAGAATATTAATTAAAAGACTAAAAAAATATAGAATGACTAAAGAAATAAATATTTATGGTATAGAATATAGTAGATTTCCTACTATATTAAAAGGGTACATTGATGTTAACTATATTTTTTATTTAAAGATTAACCAAACAAACAATTAATAATGAAGGCAATATTTATTGTTTTGAAGATGGATAATAACCAAGTTGGATGGTTAATAAATACTTAACAAATATTTTTTTGAGAATATAAAAGAGAGAAATAATGTAATAAAATAATTACTTATAGATGGAACATGCATTATATATGTGAAATAAAAAATAAATTCAATTGATCCTTTGACTAAACTTCAAGGAAAGACATTAGTGTTTGAAATATTGAGGGAATAAGACTTTATTAAGCCACATAAAATTGATAAGCGATGGTAATTCAATCTTTATGATTGGAGATTCTATGAAGAAGGTTCATATGGGTAAGAATAAGTTGCTTATTAGTTATGCTAGCACTAAACTTTATTTCATCCATTCTTATGGTACGAGAAAATATTAGATATTGCATTAACAAGAAGTTACGTTTGTAGAGTTTAGGGTTTAAGGTTTAAGGTTTAGAATTTAAATGATTTTTATATCCCTTATAGGTAATATATGATTTGAAACATACATTTGATGAAATCACATATATGATTGTTAAATAGTTTATGAACATCAATGAATATTGGGTGTGAACTTGACCTAGTGGCGTGTAACAATGATAATGACAAGGATTGTGAAAGGTGTAATGTGATTGATAAATCAATAATACAAGGGAAGTGCTTTTGGTTTAGATAACTTGTTTATAATAAGTACACCATGTATTATTTTATCAATAGAGATTTAATTCATATACCTTGTTACATTAAATTCAATGTGTTACATCAAAGATGATAACTGAATAATGTTTTTAATTTTTTGAAATATGCGGAGAAGGTTATTGTATTTTGAGTGTATTTTAAAAGATTCACACAATTTAGAGTTTCTCTAAATTTGTATTATTATCCTCACAAATGACATATATATTATTATCCTAAGAAATAACATTTACATTAATATATGATGTTAATTTACATCAATATTCAACCTAATGGGTTGATATAATGACTTAAGGTATCATTTTGTTCACACATTTGACGACAATTAATCTAATGAGAGTATTTGTATTTGATCCCTAAAATATGCAAAAATATCTTAGGTAAGTGACAACCACGAAACAAAATTAATCCTTAGTTCAGTAGGTTGAAAGAAACTCTTAAGAAACCATAAAAAAAAAAGAATTACATCAACATCTGATTTTAATTTATACTCTTATCTAAAATATCATTATACTTTAATTTTGATTTTTGAAATAGCTCTCTTTGAAATTTTATAAACATAGGAATATAAAGTTTGCCAATTCTATTTACCAAGAAATATATAATATTTTTAATCCATAAAATAAGTGTAAAATATTCACTATTTTCTTTTTAATATACTTTCTTTTCCATACACTACCAAAACTTTCACATTTTAGTTAAAAGACAAATAATTTTGTATTAATCAATATTGATACCGAAAATCTATAATAAACATTAATTTAAATATTCATTTAAACTCTATTTATGATTCAGAATCAATTATACCCAAATATAAAATATTCCCACACATAAATATGTTATTATTAACATGCATATATTGTGTGCATTTTTATTATAATTTTTATTAATATCAATATATTAAACTAGATAAAATTTAAAAATAATCATCGAGAGAGGTAGAATAACTGATGTGAAGTTGTTACAACTTAATTAATAATCTCGAGTACTTCCAGTAAAGGATGCATGTAATTTTTATAAAAAAAAATTGAAAATCAATTCATAACATAATTTTTCTCTATATATATTAGTCTATTAAAATATAGTATTAATCATGTAAATAATGTTAATAGCTCATGTATTAAATTATTTTTCATATAGGGTAATTTTAAATAATAAGTTTAACCTAATCCTGATTTAAATGATTAAATTATTAATTTAAAAAGTAATATGAAAGAAAATTCATCATAACTAATTCGTGACGTTAGCATCATGTCTTTATCCACTGGGTTGCATCAAGTCTACATGCTTGAATATTCAAATTCAAAAGTGCCTCCAAAATAGACCATGAAAATGAATGCAAGGATGCAACAGATTCCACTAATTAAAAATTCACCCCCCCAAAAAAAGATTCCACTAAATAAAAAAAGACAAATATATATTGAAATGCCAATAACGTAGAAAGCAAGTGGAGATTCCAATGATTATTCTATCTTTTGTTTGATTGATGAGTGTTAACTAGAATGAAGACTTTTTTATAAGATAATTTTGTTGAATTTTTTTTATAACAAATTTTTTAAAGAGTTGTTTTATTATATTATAATTTAAGAAATTGGATTATTATATATTTTTATTTTAATTATAAAATATTACTTTATTTCTTATTTTCAAACTTTTATATAAAATTTGTGAGTTTTTTATTTTTATAAAAAAATTAAAATAAGATGATCTTCTAAAAAATAAAAATAATTTTCAAATCAAAAGTCTCATGGTTCAATTTTCAACATGTATGATTTTATGCTAGTTTAATTTCTATCCAGTATTTTCATACAATTAACTAATCATAAGGTATGATAGAAATAAATTTTAATGTATTACGATAAAAATTAATTAAATTATGTTATACATGTTAATTTTTATTAGTTGATGTGTAAAATATATTAGAATGAGAGTTTTCACGAAGCTCAATTCTAGGAAGGATGGCCAGTTAGTTATATATTATTTTCAAGGTTATCTTCTACTATTATGACTTTTTGCTATTATTATAATAAGTTCCCATTATACCCTGTGTGTCATAACTAATAGGTTCAGAGGGCTGTCAGATAAAAACTTTAGAAACATGGCGATCGTGAATTTGTGATTGTGTTAGGTTTTACCTTAAAGAAAGGATCAAATTGTAGAATAGTGTTCCACAGTTATAATTTTAATTACAAAGGTTTAGCAAAAAGAAAGGAACAAAAGTGAGAAGAAGAACAAAGAACAAAGATGCAGCACTGCAGAAAACAAATATCTATTCATAGTTGATGCTTACCCAACTATACAATACGTGCGAGTGTACCGCATTTTCATATGGTGATTGAATAATACGTTGAAGTTAGTTAAAAATTGAAAACACAAAAACGAAAAGGTTAAAAAAGAAAAGGACAAGATGAAAGAGCAGAGATTGCGGTTGCGAGGGAGAGAGAGGACATGGCATGTGCTAGGGTTTGACGATGCGAATGCGATTTCGTTAAATATCCAATTCCAACCCCACAGGCCACTGCTACCTCTCTTTCTCTCTCTCTCTCTCGCCTAATTATTGTTTCTCTATTTATATTTAATCCTCTTTTTCGCTGTTTCCTTCACCAATCACTACACTCACCAAATGGCCACTTTCCAACGCTTCTCTTTCTCATCATCGCCTTCGCAACCCTCGTCTCCGCTCGCCGTAATCTCGCCGGAGACTTTCTCCGATTGCGCTCCGAACCCGATAACGATGACAACGACCAAGGCACTAAGTGGGCCATCCTACCTGCCGGTTCCATTACAGGCACCAGGTCCATCTCTTTTTCTTGTAAACACTTGTCACTTTAATTTTCACATTTTTATACTATCAATTAATTAATAATTAATGTTGAATCATCAAACATTCAGACTCTGCATCATCCCTACGGCCACGCCTTTCACCATGATACTACTTGAGAAAATGTGAAACTTGGATCTTATGTATATTTTTATCATATAAATAAGATTCACTTATTTAATTTATAAATTAATTTATTTAGACTGAAGCATTAATTTATCTTAAATTTATATATTTTTTAAATTATTTTTAATGTTAATGAGATATATTTTAATTTTTTTATAAATATGTTTTATTAATTTTAATTCTTTTAATTTCTTATTATCAATATATATATATATATATATTATTTTTTTTATGTAAGTAAACAGTTGTTTAAATTTTCTCTGTACATGACAAAGTTACATTCTTAAAGAACATATGACATTAATATATTTTATTAATATTAATATATTTTATTTATTATTTATTATCTTAAAAAATTACTCATAATTAAGAATATTTTTATAAAAAAATAATTAATATATGAAATATTTTAAACTGATTCTTATAAAAAGAACCAAAACAAAATTTAAATTTAGTCCTTATATAAATTCATTTATAATGTATTTCTGACCAAATTGAAAATGATTAATACATTTAAAAATAAAAATATAATATTTCTAGCTCTTACATGTTAAGTTCATTATCAATGTGGATAAACACGACCTAACTTAATTCACCATCGCAATCTTGGTGGAAGTGGATTTAAATGAGGATGAATTTTGAAATTAGATCTTATATATTTTGATAATAAATTTAAATTATGTTTTAAGTTGCTTCAATCCAATCTAATATTTTATATTCTCTTAAATAATATAACTTTTTTTTAACAATTGTATATTAATATTAATTTTTTTATTTAATAAATATCATTTTATATAATTTAATATTATATTTATATTAATATTATTTATTTTAAAATATATATTAAAAATATATTTAATTTAAATTTTATACTTATTTTATTCTTTGATTTAATTATACACAATATTAAGATATTTTTTCAAAGAAGCTAATATTTTTTCGAGTTTTGATCTTATCCGAATTAAATTTGAATAAATGATCTTGGGTTGTTCAGCTCTAATTTTCAGTTGATTCCTTACGCTTTCACTATTTTATTACTCCAACCAACATAATTTTGACAACGATGGTACATTCAGTTATATGGACCACATTGAAAATGAGTACTACAGATAGGGACAAAAATATATGAAAACGTTAATAATTTAATTTCCCATTTTTTCTGTATGTATTTAATTGTTTAGTTTTAATGTTGGGTCTTTGTTGTTTTATCAGGCTGATGTCTGTAATGCCTACCAAACACTGAGGAAAGGTGGCCTGAAAGAAGAAAATATTATTGTTTTTATGTATGATGACATCACTTCCAATGAGGAAAACCCAAGGCCTGGAGTCATCATTAACCAACCGGATGCAGATGATGTTTATGAAGGAGTTCCAAAGGTAAGTTATGTTAGTTTTTTAGCATCTCATATCTTATTGCTATTTCGAGTTTGATAGATGCTAATATGGAATGTTTTATGGCAGGATTACACCGGTAAAAATGTGTTGGATTCCCTCCTTAATTGTGGTTCACAAGTCACAATGTTTGGGGGATGAACATGTTGGGAAGCCCGCTAGGTTTCTCTTTATAAGAGGAGAAGGGGTTAGATAGAGACAACACATCCAAGTGAAGAAACCCTAAGAGAATTAGAGTATTTTTTTGTATTCCTCTTTAAGAGGAAGAGATATATACAGAGATGTTTGTATACCATTCGAGAGGGTGAGATTCGTTTGAGAGATCTTCGGAGATTGAGGAAGCTTTTTGTAATCTACTTTTATAGTAGAGATCTTTTCTTGGATTAGGTCGCGTGGTTTTTTTAGAGGTTTTCACGTAAAATGCAGTGTCATCTTCTCTCTACTCTTTCGGTTATTTTTTTCTTTTATGGTCTTGCCCATTTTTGGCGTTCACGGAGGAGGAATAGGCATTCTTTGTTTAAAAGGAGTGGTATCGAGCTAATGGTTCGAAAAGTCATAGTCTGTGCAATTCAAGATGGAAGGAACATTCGCTTCATGATGGAGACATGTTCAAAGTTAACTGCAGATAATTATTCCTATTGGGCCAATGATGGAAGACCATCTATACTTTCAAAGATTTGTATGAGCCAATCACAAATGAGAAAATGCCGGAAGGGAAGACTGAAAAAGATTGGGAGATTCTCGAATCGTAAAGTTGTTCTTTATGATTTGAAAATACATCGACAAAAACTTGTTTGAAAGCACGTGTTTCGACTATATCAATACGTATGAGTTGTGGACGAAGCTTGAATCTATGATTCAAAAGAAAACTCCTAGAACAAAGCTTATCTTGTCGTCGAATTGGTAAAATTAGATGCTACGACGATCGAGAATATGATCGAAGCATTTAAACACCTTCAAAGGTATTGTGAATCAATTAATGAAGGCAGATATGAAGATTGATGATGAGTTACAAACTCTTCTACTCCTTAGTTCTCTATCCGAGAAATTTACACATTGGTTGTCATTTCTCAACAACTCAACACCGGATGGAAAGCTTAGTGCGGATACTATTATAGATAGTTTGCCGAATGAAGAGTCCAAAAGGAAAGAAAGAGGAATGAGTAGTCACCGTGTTCCAATGTTGTTGAGAATAGAGGAAGGAGTGAGCATAGAAAGCAAAGGAAGCTCGTGGAAAGTCACAAGGAAGATCCAAGTCTCGTCCCCCAGAGGTTTGACATGTTTCTATTGTGGAAAAATTGGCCACAAGAAGCAAGAGTGTAGATTCTTGAAGAGAGACCGGAAAATTTGGATCACCCATCCCCGACGAGATAGACCCCAAAAAAGAAGTTGGAAGAGAAAACCACAACAAATGGTGGCATCGTATCTGACGGAAAGGTATTCCTTATTGGTAAAGATAATTATCTAAATGTTGCTTTTGATGATTGCACTTGGATAGTTGATAGAGGAGCATCCTTTCATGTTACTCCTCATGAAGGATTCTTCTCATCTTATCAAAAAGGAGATTTTAGAACAGTAAAAATGAACAATCATGTCACAAGCAAGATTGTGGGAATAAGAGAAGTGACTTTGATAACAGAAAATGGAAACAAACTTGTGCTAAAGGAGGTAAGGCATGTGCCTGAGATACGCCTAAACCTTCTTTCAATAGGTAAACTAGATGATGCTGGAATGAACAACCAGTTTGGTGGTGGAAAATGAAAACTTAGCCGAGGAAGCTTAATTGTTGCTCACGACAAGAAGGAAGGTTCTTTGTACATCATGCAAGGAAAGATATGCAAAGGGGAGACAAATGTTGCTCAAGAAGAAAATAAGGAGATGTGGCATAAAACATTGGGCCACATGAGCGAGAAGGGTTTAGAGATCCTTGCGAAAGATCATCTCCAAAGCATAAAAGGAAAACCATTTGGTTTATGTGAAGATTGCCTAGTAGGTAAGCAGCACAAAGTATCCTTCCATAGACCTGATAGTGGAAGAAGAAGAAAACATATTCTGGATCTTTTACATTCAGATGTTTGTTCAACATTTGAAAGGTCCCTTGGTGGTGGTGCTCAATATTTTGTTACCTTTATTGATGACCACTCTAGAAAGCTGTGGGTGTATCCATTAAAGAGAAAAGATGAAGTCTTTCGAGCCTTCAAGGAGTTTCACGCCTCAGTTGAACGAGAAACTGGTAAAAAGTTGAAATGTTTGAGGAGTGATAATGGTGGAGAATATAGAGGTCCATTCGAGCACTATTGTAAGACTCACGAGATCATACACGAGAAAGTACCTCCCAAGACACCTCAAATGAATGGTGTAGCTGAAAGATTCAATAGAACGATTACCGAGAAGGTTATAAGCATGTTGTCTCATGCAAAACTTCCTAAGACATTCTGGGGAGAGGCAATGCTTATTGCAGCTGATTTGATCAACTTATACCCCTCAAGACCATTAAATGGAGAGATACCAAAAGAAGTATGGACCGGTAAAAATGCCTCATATCACAACCAAAGAGTTTTTGGATGTAAGGCATTTGTTCACATTCCAAAAACTGAAAGGGCAAAGCTTGATGCTAAGGCAAAAGAATGTGTATATCTTGGTTCACCAAGAAATGAATTTGGTTTCAGATTATGGGATCCTGCAAATAAAAAGATTGTTCGAAGCAGAGATGTGGTGTTCTTTGAAGATCAGACAATCCAAGACATCAAGAAAATGGAGAAACCAACACTCAAGGTGAGTAATGATCAAAGTCCTCTTGTGGTAAACAACATAGGGGGAGAGAGTCCTCAGACAGAGCTAGATCAGGAGCGACAACTTGATGAGATGACTGAAGAACCTGATCAGATAGATCAACCTAACATGACGCTAGAAGATCAAGCAATTGAGAATGTTCAACAGGAACCCAAATTGAGACGATCAATAAGAGAGAAGCAACCGTCAAGAAGGTATTTTTTAGATGAATATGTAAATCTTACTGATGAAGGTAAACCCCAATGTTTTGCAAAAGCCATTGAGATGGAAGACAAAGACAAATGATTGCAAGCCATGGAAGAAGAGATTCAATCCTTAAAAGAAAATCAGACATACAATTTGGTAGAATTACCAAAAGGAAGAAAAGTATTACAAAACAAATGGGTGTTCAAGCTCAAGAATGAAGAGAACAATCCAAACCCAAGATACAAAGCACGAATTGTCGTGAAGGGATGCAACCAAAAGAAAGGAATAGGCTTTGATGAAATATTCTCACCACTGGTGAAGATGACATCTATCAGAGCAATTCTCGGTCTAGCAGCAAAACTAGACCTAGAGATTGAACAATTGGATGTCAAAATAGCATTCTTACATGGAGATCTAGAGGAGGAAATTTACATGGAGCAACCAGAAGGCTTTGAAGAACCAAGCAAAGAACACTTGGTGTGTCGTCTGAAGAAAAGCCTTTATGGTCTAAAGCAAGCCCCAAGACAATGATATAAGAAATTCGATTCTTTTATGATCCAACATAATTTTAAGAAGACCTCTGCAGACCATTGTGTGTTTGTGAAGAAATATGAAAATGGTGAGTCCATCATACTTCTCTTATATGTTGATGATATGTTGATTATGGGGAATGACAAAATAAAAATAGCTGCTCTCAAGAAGGCATTGAGTAAGTCTTTTGCCATGAAAGACCTGGGTGCAGTAAAGAGGATTCTTGGAATGAAAATTTCTAGAGATCGTTCAAAAGGAATGTTGTGGGTATCTCAAAATGATTACATTGAGAAGATTCTCAAAAGGTTCAACATGCACAATGCCAAACCTGCCCGTATTCCAATTGCTGGACATTTCAAACTTAGCAAATCTGAATGTCCAAAGAATGAAGAAGAAAGAGAAGAAATAAACAAGGTGCCCTATTCTTCTACCGTGGGTAGCCTTATGTATGCAATGGTTTGTACAAGACCAGATATTGGCTATGCTGTAGGAGTTGTGAGCAGATTCCTATCAAACCTAGGAAAGGAGCATTGGGAAGCTGTTAAATGAATATTAAGATATCGAAGAGGAACTGCCAAAAGAAACTTGTGTTTTGGCAATGAAAATCTAAAGCTCATTGGATATTCAGACTCAGATATGGCAGAGATGTGGATTCAAGGAAGTCAACATTAGGTTATTTGATTACTTTTGCAGGGGGAGTTGTTTCTTGGCAGTCAAAACTTCAAAAATGTGTGACATTGTCTACAGCTGAAGCAGAGTAGCTGAAGCAGAGTATGTAGCAATCACTGAAGCCTCAAAAGAGATGCTATGGATGAAGAACTTTCTAAGAGAATTGAGACATGATCAAGATGATTATGTGGTGAACTGTGATAATCAAAGTACAATTCATCTGACCAAGAATCCCATGTTCCATTCATGCTCAAAGCATATTGACATCCGTTATCATTGGATACGAGAAGTGTTGGATAAGAAGGAATTGAAGATAGAGAAAATTCATACAGAGTTGAATTGGTCTGACATGATGACTAAGTCAATGTCAACCAAGAAGGTTAAAGATTGTTGCCAAGGTGCTGTTGTTGTGGTGCCTCCCAATTAAGTTAGGAAGGGGGAGATTTGTTGGAATTCCCTCCTTAATTGTGGTTCACAAGTCACAATGCTTGGGGGATGAACATGTTGGGTTATTTTTGGGCTCCCAACTATGTGGACAAAAGCTCAATACTCTCAAGCCCGCTAGGTTTCTCTTTATAAGAGGAGAAGGGGTTAGATAGAGACAACACATCCAAGTGAAGAAACCCTAAGAGAATTAGAGTATCTTTTTGTATTCCTCTTTGAGAGAAAGAGAGATATATACAGAGAGGTTTGTATACCATCCGAGAGGGTGAGGTTTGTATACCATCCGAGAGGGTGAGATTCATTGAGAGATCCTCAGAGATTGAGGAAACACTTTGTAATACTATTTTTATAGTAGAGATCTTTTACTGGACTAGGTCCCGTGGTTTTTCCCGAGAGGATTTTTCACGTAAAAATTCTGGTGTCAACTACCCTTTACTCTTTCAGTTATTTTTTACGTTTCCGTACACTGCCCATTTTGCGTTCACAGAGGAGGAAATAGGCATTGCTGTTTCCCAATAAAATGTTACTGCTAAACTTTATTGCCGCTTTACTTGGAAATAACTCAGCAATTACTAGTGGCAGTGGGAAGGTTCTGGATAATGTTCTCCATTATCATATATTTGTATACTACATTGATCATGGAGGTCCAGGGGTACTCGTTAGTACCTCTGAATTTTTTCACAGAAAATTTTAATAAGATTCAAAGTTATTATTAAGAAAATCTAGAAGTCTTACTTTGATTGATTCAAAATAATTCTTGAAACAACTTATATAAATAAGAATAACTTTCATATTTTATAAGTTAGTTTTTAAAGTTAATGATGATGATTATCTTATTATATTATATATTTGTGAATTGAATAATTAATGTTACGATAACTTATGATACAAGTGTCTATTCAACGAATAGTTATACAATATATTCACTATGTCTAATACTACTTGTGTTTATAATTTATAAAATCATCCATTGTAGTTCTATAATCCCTAATTTCCTGTTAAATCAAATCCTCACCTTTTTTTATTGAGACTTTTTTATGTCCCATGATTCAGTAGATTGAATGGGCTCTGTATTTCTTTTTGAATTCTTTTTTCGTGGATAACATTGAGGGTAAATTATAGTTACCAAAGGAAAAGGAAAAAAAGAAGAGGGAGAGAGGTGGAATATATGATCTTTAGTGTTTTTGCTATCCAATTTGTCTTGACCATTATTTCTTCTGTCAACATTTTCTATTGACTCATTACATGACAAAGTGGTTCTTCCTACCAATAAATAATATTAATATTTGCTCCTTTCTATTTCTTACTTGATCTTTTTTTGGCACACGGGAATGGATTTTAGGGATGCTTGTTGGTCCTTACTTACATTCATCTGATCTGATTGATGCCTTGAAGAAAAAGCATGCGTCTGGAACGTATAAAAAGCCAGTAAGTTACTGAAAGTTATCATTTTCTTAATTTTGGTATCATTCCCTGTTTAAGTTGTTTAATAATATCATGTTTAGATTTTGATTATATTTTAGGTAAATAATAAATAATTATCCCCCAAGAAAAAGAAAAAGCTTTTGGGAGGCTTTGGCTATACGAGTATAATAAGCTGTTTTGGTCAGAAAATAGGCTAATTTGAACACCCACTAAATCTCGATTTATATAATGGGGGTGCATATCAAGAACAATAGCATATCAAGAAAAAAGAAAAAAAGTGAATCGAATACTAAACTGATGGTCTAAACATACACACAGCTGTCTATATACATGTAAAAACTAACTGATGTAAAACAGAAAACTAATAGACAGATATGGTAACAGCAATGGTGAAGGTCTTCTTCCTGAAGATATCAATACTTATGCAACAACAGCTTCAAATGCAGAAGAAGTTAGTTTTGGAACATATTGCCCTGGGGATGATCCTAGTCCTCCCCCAGAACACACAACTTGCTTGGGTGACCTGTATAGTATTGCTTGGATGGAAGACAGATATATGTGCATAATAAGGAAACATAATTGGATCATGAATGAGATTAATGTGATGCTATACTTATATACCCATGACCCCATGCAATCACAATGGAGTAGTTCAATGCCTGTGACTACTGTATTGTGTCTGTTTCTATGAAAGTTGTATATACCAATTGTTTGTACTTTGAAATGTTCTTTATAATAACATTATCTTCATTTTTGTTGTGGTTAGATCAGAAGAAATTTCATTTTATATATGTAATGTTGTAAATTTTTTAGGGGTTAATTTCAATTTTCTTTACTATGAGCAGTGACTCAATTTGCGAACAGAAACTTTGCACCAAAAATATAAACTGGTAAGTTTTTGTTGCTAACTTGACTTAATTTTTTTAATTAGATGGATATAAATTGAAGAATAAAATTCAGTACCTTGATTGCTTAATTACAAGTAAGATTTTTTTGTTTTTATTAAATTGTTGTTCTAATTTTATGGGTCAAACATTGGTTAGATGTGTGAAGAGTTGTGTGAGTGATGCCTTCTTTACTCCTTATGCTTATAGGTTAAAGAGAGGACTCTATATGGAACTTCATACACTGGCTCTCACGTGATGCAGTATGATGATGTTTTCTTCCGGTATTTGGGTACAAATCCCGCTAGTGATAATGTCACTTTTGTGGAACAAAACTCCTTGTGGTTACCTTCAAAAGCAGTCAACCAACGGGATTCTGATCTCATCCATTTTGGGATAAGGTATCCTGTTTGCTCAATATTTATTCTTTGTTATGAATTAATTGCTTCATCATGTCTTCATCAACGAACATAAGCTATGAACTGATAACGGGAACAAACCATATTGTTTGGTTAAATTAATGTTCCCGAGTGTTGAGAGTAGAAGTGGAAGAGTTAATGAATTGGATAATGGATACCATAACCGGACATTTTGTATGCAGTAGATATCATATCTGAGGAAAAAATTGATAGACCAGTATTAGAATTTGAACTTAAGACGTAATTCAATTCTATCCGTAATTAAAATAAAGGTGAGAATAATCTAAGTTTTATTTAAATCATATAACTAATACGAGGGACTAAAAAATTTGGAAAGTTGTGTACGTTTCATGCCTTATTGCTATTGAAACATGGGAGAGTTGCGAGTAACCTTTTTTCCCTTGAATGTTTGGCACTAAATTCTAAAACTACAAGAAAAATGGTTGTAATCTGGTGACAAATTTTATTATTTGGGTGATTAATTTTACTTATTATATTGTATATCTTCTTGGCTCATCTTCACTGTTTATTTTCAGTTCCACAAATATCCTGGGGTTCTGCCAGGAAAAATGCAGCTCAGAAACAAGTTCCGGAAGCAATGTCTCACAGAATGCATGTAGACAACAGTGTAGAACTTATTGGGAAGATTTTATTTGGCATTGAAAAGGGCTCAGAAGTACTCAAGTCTGTTAGACCGGCTGGATCAGCACTTGTTGATGACTGGGACTGCCTGAAAACCATGGTATCGGTTGTTCTGAATCGAATATGATAGATAGACATTTCGTATAAAAATATGACATTAAAATCTAAGCACCAATAGGTAAACAACTTTTACAACATACACTATCAGAAAACATGTTATAGTTGATTTTTAAGATAGTTATTATGAGAATAAAAATAAAATATCTTACATCATGATTTTTAATTGCTTGATTTGTAAAAAACATTATCAACATGTGTATTGTTTACTCTAAAAATATAATACAATAAATAGCAGTTGCACGAATAGTTATATTATCTTTTAATAAAAAATTATTATATATAATAATTTTTTTATTTTGATAATAATTATTTTAAAATTATACCTATTGTAATTTTTTATTAATCTAAAATATTTAATTTTTTTACATTAGATAGAAATTAAATTCATAATAGAATTAGATTCATTGTTTTTTTTGCTTGACCCTTGAGCAATGATGAAGTTATGCTTTGTGATGGGTTGTAATAGCAAAATAACCTCTTTGCGCACGAGCCTTACGTTGACTTTACGTTGGTGGGAACCTGGCCAACCTTCCATCTCAAACATTGTTGAACTTGAACACAAGATTGACATTCTTTGCTTGATTACACTAGAAAATCTTCTTATTCACTTGAAAATACTTTACACCTTAATCTATTTTTAATGTAGATGAGTGTTAAAAATAATAATTAAAAAACAAAGGATTATAAAATAAATAGTTATTAATTACTCTATATCAAAGAACATTATTCATATGTAACCACTATATATTTGAAGAATTATTTTCATTATGTGTATTTAGTGTGTTAATTGTAATGTTTATTAATTGCTCTGTTATAAATAAAATATAAACGTACGTAACTAGTGAGAAAAAATTAATAATATTATTCTATTATATAAAGTTTCCTTTAGTTGTTTTTTTTTTTAACAAAGTAATATCAGAACTTAGGTTCTAGTGAATCGAGAGAAACACTTAGTAAGTTGAGAGATACACTTAGTGAGTTGAGAGATGACAAGTAGTGGCTTGAACTTGTTTCAATTCTCTCGTCTTACTAGTGAGAATTATGACAATTGGTGTCGTCGTATGAAAATCTTGTTAGGTTCCCAAGATGCTAAGGAGGTTGTGGAGAAATGTTATATCCTCCCTAAAGATGTGGCTATTTTGTCACAAAATGAAAAGGAGATTTTAGTGAAGACGAAAAAGAAGGATCGTCAAGCACTTACCTTCATCTATCAAATTCTAAATGAAGTTATGTTTGAGATGGTGTCTAATGTATCCATCTTTAAAGAAGCTTGGGAGATTTTGAAAACTTCCCTTGAAGTTGTTGACAAGGTGAAGAAGGTGCATTTACAAACTCTACGAGGAGAGTTTGAATCCTTGTGTATGAAAGAGTCTGAATCAATTTTAGATTTTTTGGCAATAGGATGATGATGGTAATGAACCGAATGAAGTGTTACAGAGAGAAGATGGAAGATATTCGTATGGTAGAAAAGATTCTTTGTTCTTTAACTATAAAATTTGATTTTGTGGTTTGTGCAATTGAAGAGTCAAATGATTTAGAATCGATGACAATGGACCAATTGAAGGGTTCACTTTAAGCATATGAAGAAAGGTTCAAGAGAATACATGAGGAACCTTTGGAGCAACTCCTAAATGCCAAAACTTTTTTGAAAGAAAATGGAGGTGAAAAAAAATCAAAGAGAATGTGGACGTGGACATGGACATGAATGTAGCCAAGGAAGAGGAGGGAGAGGTGAAAGAGGAGATCATGATAAATTTTATAATAATGAAAAGAGTTATCAACCTACCAAAGGTCGTGGAAGAGGAAGAGGTAGAGACAATTTTGGTAAAACAAATGAAATGAGGTATGATAAATCTAATGAATGTTATAATTGCCATAAGTATGATTATTTTTCTTGGGAGTGTAGAACCAATGTTGAAAAAAAGACCAATCTTGTTGGTGACAAAGAAGAAGGTGAATAGCCAGCATTATTGCTAGTAGTTAATGAAGAAAGTGATGATAAAAGTCTATGATATCTTGACAATGGAGCAAGTAATCACATGTGTGGTTACAAGGAGAAATTGGTAGAGCTTGAAGAGAAGGTGAAGGGAAATGTTTCCTTTGGTGATTCTTCCAAGGTGCAAATCCAAGGAAAATGTACTATCTTAATTTCCTTAAAAGATGGTTCTCACAAATTCATCAAGGATGTCTATTTTATTTTTAAATTAAGAAATAATATTGAGTTTGATACAACTTGTTAAGAAGGAGTATGAAATCCTCATGAAAGAAAATTGTTCGTGGCTTAAAGATCAAAATTCTAATTTGATTGCTAACTTGTTTATGTCAAAAAATAGAATGTTCACTTTGAGAATTAAGACCAATCGAGAAAAATGCTTAAAGGCTAGCATAGAAGATGAAGCGTGATGTTGGCGTATGAGGTTTGGGCACTTGAACTTTGGAGCACTTAAGACCTTAGGAGATGAGAAGATGGTGAAGGGGATGCCTCACATCAACCATCCCAATCAATTGTGTGAATCATGTATCCTTGGTAAGCATGTAAGAAGAAGTTTTACTAAAGAAATTGAATTAAGAGCAAATGAGTCTTTCCAACTTGTGCACACCGATGTATGTGGTCCAATTCGTCCTCCTTCATTTGGTAAAAATAAATACTTTTTTTCTTTTTACTGACAATTTTAGTGGGAAGACTTGGGTGTATTTCTTAAAACATAAAATTGAGGCATTTGTAATTTTTAAAAATTTTAAAGCTCTTGTAGAAAAAAAAAAGTGGTTATGTAATTAAGGCTCTAAGATCCGATAGAGGTGGAGAATTCACATAAAAAGAATTCAATGAATTTTTTGAAAATAATGAGATTCATTGCCCTCTAACAGTTCCTAGAATCCCACAACAAAATGGGGTAGCGAAGAGAAAAAAATAGAACTATTTTCAACATGGCTAAATATATGTTGAAAGCCAAATCTATACCCAAGGAATCTTGGGCCAAAGTTGTTTTATGTGTAGTTTATTTGTCTAATTGCTCTCCTACAAGGAATGTCAAAGATCAAAAAAGCGAAAAGTTGACAATTTTAAAGTCTTTGGGAACATTGCATATGCTCATGTGTCCAACCAAGGAAGATCCAAGCTTGATAATAGGAGCATGAAGCATGTGTTCATTGGTTATGATACAGATTCAAAAGGCTACAAGTTGTATAATCCAAACAATGGAAAGATAATTATAAGTAGAGATGTAGAATTTGATGAAGAGGCATGGAATTGGGAGAAAGAAGAAGACACTTGTGATTTCCTTCCATGTTTTGTAAAAGATGATCAAGAAGTTATAATACCAAATGAGTTTTCTATTCCACTTCCGTCACCAACTCCTTCAATTCATGAAGCCTCATCTTCTAATAGGAGTTCAAGTAAAATGACATGAAAAATGTGAAGCATTCAAGAAATATGTGATGAAACTGAAATTATAAATGATTTATTTTGTCTTTTTGTTAATAGTGAACATCTAACTTTTTATGAAGCTATGGAGAACAAAAGGTGGGGACAAGCCATGGAGGAAGAAATCAAAGTTATCAAGAAGAATGACACTTGAGAGTTATCAAATCTTTCTAAGGGTCATGAAGCAATTGGAGTCAAGTGGTGTTCAAGATCAAGAAGAATGCCAAAGGAGAGGTGGAAAGATACAAAGCAAGACTTGTTGCTAAAGGATACAAGCAACAACATGGAGTTGATTATGATGAAGTGTTTGCACCAGTCGCTCATATGGGACAATTCATTTTTTTATTTTGTTAACAACGCAAATAGGTTGGAGAATCTTCCAACTTGACATCAAATCAACTTTCCTAAATGACTATCTTAAGGAAAATGTCTATGTTGAACAACCAATGAGTTTTGCTATCAAAGCACAAGAAGAAAAGATCTTGAAATTGAAGAAAACGTTGTATGGCCTAAAGCAAGCACCAAGGGCATGGAATAGCCGCATCGACAAGTACTTTTAAGATAATGGGTTTGTTCGTTGCCAACATGAGTATGCTCTTTATGTTAAAAATTTTGATAATGGTGATGTTCTCCTAGTTTGTCTTTATATGAATGATCTTATTTTTATTGGAAATAACCCAAATTTGTTTGAAGATTTCAAGAAGGTTATGTCTTGTAAATTTGAGATGATAGATGTAGGCCTCATGTCCTACTACTTGGAATTAGAAGTGAAACAATGAATAATGACATTTTTGTTTCTCAAGAGAACTATGTAAAGAAGGTGTTGGAGAAATTTAAAATGTTTGATTGCAATCTTGTAAACACACCCATGGAAGGTAGCTTAAAATTATTAAAGTTTAATAGTGGAGAGAAGGAAGATCCTACTTTGTTCAAAAGTCTTGTAGGAAGCTTAACATATTTAACAAGTACAAGATCATATATTATGTATGCGGTTGGTGTAGTTTTCCACTTTATGGAGTCTCCTACCTCTACTCATATGAAGGTAGCAAAGAGAATTCTTCGTTACCTTAAAAGTACACTTGATTTTGACTTATTTTACTCTTCTTCTAATGAGTTCAAACTTATGAAATTTTATGATAGTAATTTTGTGGGAGATGTTGAGATAGAAAAAGCATTACTGACTTTGTGTTTTTTTATGGATGATTATACTTTTACTTGGAATTCTAAAAAGTAAGTCATTGTTACATTTTCTATTTGTGAAGCTGAATATGTGGCTGCAACTTCTTGCACATGTTAAGCTATTTGACGAAGAAGATTTTTGAAGGAGTTTAATATGAACCAAGAGGAGTGTACAAAAATTCATATTGATAATAAATCTACATAAGTTCTTGCTAAAAATCCGATGTTTCATAAATGAAACAAACACATAGATATAAGGTATCATTTCATTAGAGAATGCGTTGTCAAGAAAGAGGTAGAGCTAGTTCATGTAAAGACACAAGATCAAGTTGTAGATATTTTTACTAAACCCCTCAACTTTGAAGATTTTAGAAGATTGAGAGGAAGACTTGATGTACATAATTTTCTTAGAGAATTTTCTAATTAAGAAGGGATGTTAGAAATAATAATTAGAAAATGAAAGGTTGTAAAATGAAGAGTTGTCGGTTACTCTGCCTTCACGGAACATTATTCTTATATAACCATTAAGTATTTGAAGAGTTATTTTTATTATATATATTTAGAGTGTTAATTGTAATGATTGTCAATTGTCCTGCCATAAAGAGTCAAAAATTAATAATATTCTTTTATTTTATAAAAACACATATATATTTCCATGAATATTCATGACTAACCAAACGATTTTCAACCATTTCTAGAAATCATTATCAGTAATTATGGAATATGATTTTTTTTTTCTTACCAAATCTCTCTAAAGGAATGTTATTTTTTTTAACAATCTTCTTAATATTTTATAAAAAAATATTAAATAAAAATAAATATATTTAATATTCTTAAAATATAAAAATATTTATAATGATTGTTTACAATTTTGTTTTAGAAATCGAACCGAATCAACCGGAAACCAATTTGGTAATTGGTTTGATAATTCCAAAAAACCCTAAACAAATTAGAACCGGTAAAAATTGGTTAAATTGGCGTAGAAAACTGATTTGAATTGTTTTTTTTTTTAACTTTAATCTAAAACATTTTTAGGATAAATAAAAATACATTTAAATATTTCACATAGATGTAAATGATTTTGTTAATTATTTTTTTATCTTATTAAAATACAATTTAATCATTTATATTAATTTATAAAATTTTCTAAATTTTTATTTCTTATAACTTTATATTATTTTATTATTTAAAATATTATATTACATTGAATAGTACAAATTTATTTACTACCAATTGATTAAAATTTGGACCCGATGTTTTTACTTTCTATTAACATACCACAACTTTCGGGGATACATCTAAAAATTGGGAAATTATTCTTTACATGTTGTAAGGAAAGGAAAATGATAGTAGCGTGTTTCTTCTTCTCTAAAATTTGAAGAAAAAAATGTTAATAAAATAGCTAAGTAAAAGTGTAAAATGATAGTAATTGTTTATTTATTAATATTTTATAATATTTCCAAACATGACTCTAGTTTATTAAAGAACACGTGTATTATCGAGTATATATATATATATATATATATAAAAGAACACGTGTATTATCAATAGGATTATTCTGGATTTTTCGAATGAGAGTTCACGAAATGGTTCAGGACTGACAAAAGCAGTCTGCGTTGCTCGCCATTTTGCTAAAGCTTGATTGTTACTATCTTGCTGTAAAAGTGAGAATTTCTCTTTAAGAGGCAAAGTTGTAGTAAGGAAAACAATTCTCCTTTTTTCTAACAGTAATGATATTTTTATTAATTATCTTCATATTTTATAAAACAAATATTAAATACGAAAGTAAATATACTTTTTTTTAGAGAGAAAGTAAATATACTTAATATCTTATAAATATAAAAATATTTAATACTTTCTAACAAATAAGATTATGAGGAAACAATAAGAGAAAATTTTAAAATATTGAGAATATTTAAAAACATTATTTTCTAAAAAACTGGCTATTAGTCTATTACGAACAACTTATTTGTTTTGTTAATGTACTCTTACTTTTTAGGTTGTTATATAATTTGTACCTATAGGAATAACGAAGTAAATAAATTTGACTAACTTTTAACCTATTTTAAAAGGGTGGGTAGATTAATCCACTAATAAAAATAGGCTGAGAAACATAAAATTGTGAAAGTTTTTTTTTTTTTAAGTATGACCATTGAAATGTATTAAATGTTATATTAAATTGTTTTTTTATTTTAATAAGAATGACCAAAATAAGAAAATTTTTTTATCCTTATTTTTGTCTATGTATGTGCGAGAAACAAAAGTTTCTAAACTTATATAAATATGGATTGATTTTTTTTTTAACATGTATCATATTTGCTTTTGTTTGTATTTGTTGTATTCTCCAAGACTCGAATTGGTAAAACTTCAAAAGTTTTATCTCTTTTAAGTAAAATGGAGGTTCTTCAAGCTTGTAGAATAGATACTAGACTTATTTTAGTCAAATTTCTTGAAGCTTTTAAAAGTTTTCTAATAAGATGAATTATGTTATAGACAAAGTTAGAAGGTTTAAGACAAACAATGTTTCGACAAGACTCACCAAAGTAAATTTCTACTAAGATGAAGTAATCAATATTTTTACGCTTAGAAGATATTAGCTTTAATGCAACAGAAGTGTTCTTATATTTTATTTATTATCATTAAAATTCAAGGATGCATCATGTAAGACCTAACCCTCCTTTTGTACATGGTTCTATAACTATAAATTATTCTTTGCCTAGTAGGATAACATTAATTTTTAAACTTTGAATAATAATATATAAAGAAAATCCTTTTCACATAAACTTGCATCTATCCATAGTCATTTTCTACCTTAGTTAGTTCACTTGGGAGGATTGATTAATTAAATTTATCTTTTTGAAAATATTGCCAAGAACCTTCCTTTTTTGTCTTGCTTCCTAATTCAAGTTATTTTCCTTATTTTATCATGATTCTATGAAATAACTATCAACCAAACCATTCCAAATTACCCACTACTAACACAAAAAAATGAAAATAAAAACCAATGCAATGATAGTAATTAAATGCAAAAGAAAACTTCAAACAAAGAAAAAAGCCAACAACTTTATTCCACAACTAACAAATATAAAGACCAATGCAATGACAGTAATTAAATGTAAAAGAAAAACTTCAAACAAAGAAAAAAAAAACCAACAACTTTATTCCACAACTAAGGAGAAGGTAGAAAACGTATTTAAAAATGTGTTTGCAAGAGCAAATAAAGTGTCCACAAACAACAAAACTTCGTACAAATGACTAAAAATCAACTACACAAATTAAAGAAGTTTGTTAATAAAAATAAAAGAATGGAAGAATAAAGGGGAGTGATGAAAATGAGTGGTTTTACCTTCATTGAAAATAATTATCTAACAATTAAAATTGAAAATGTACGATTAACAATCCAATAGTGATAGTTATAATGTCAACAAAGAAGTTTTAGTCTTTAAATATGATTTTCGACGATCAAAGAGGCATGGAAACATCATTATAACTATTAGAGAGTCAATAATAAACATAATGTGGTAATATTAAATTAATAATTCATTAATGAATGAGCTTCAACATGAATAAAAATTGACATATGGCAAAATGACACTTTAAAAAGCACCCTTAAGAATCTCAAGCTATGTTAGTTTAATATCTAAAAAATTATAATAAAAATTGAGTTATTTCTCACTTGTTAAGAAGATCTTGTTAATTAATTAATATCTAAAATAATTTATTCTTAATTTGTCACTATTATTTTCAAGAAATACTATATAATCAAATTGTTTTTTAGTTTTTTACTTGATTATTATGTATTAAAAATTTAATATCGATCAAGACACTCTCTCATCATATTACATTGTCTCCTAAAATAATGATAAAAAAAACTATGAACTATATCGATCGATCATAATAAATTAAATATTTGATTATACATCTCAATTTCAAATTAGTTTATTTAAGATCTTAATCTTTAATCGCCTTTTAGAATCAATGTTCATGGAATATATATCATATCACCCATGGATAACAATTGACCAATTAATAAACAGGTCAAAATGAACTTAATAATTGACAATAATAAATCTTAAATATGTTGTCACTGATTAAACCCATTTAGATACCATGACCCCTTAAGTTTCATCGATAACAGAAAACTACCTCAAATGGACCCCTACAAACGAATAGAACACTCCATCATCCTTGAATATTAGTCTTATGCCTCTAGAAGACCTATTGATAGAACACCACTAAAGATTAAAAAATAAAATAAAATTTAAATACTATTTTAGGTAAAGTTTGAAAAAATATTATAGACAAATGAGATAAATTGATTTATTAAATATATCTATTATATAAACAAACTCATAAATTATTACGAGTTAGGTGCAAAACACATTTAGTCTACTTCAATTATTAGTTATAGGATGAGAACACACTTTTACAAAAAAAAAATTCATATATTATTCATTGTATAATTTTTTTTTTAAATAAACTTATTTTTTATTAAACTTGTATAAAATCTATTTAATAAAAACATACATAAAAGACTGTGTTCAACAACATTGTTTGTTATTATTATCAGTATTAACGTATATACGTAAAATAAAAAAAGCAAAAGACCCGACATCTGATCAGAGATTGCAGCACAAGAAATGCAGATCGAAGAGAAACAATGTAATATTAGAACTAACCAACATCAGGTTAACTAACCCTAGTTAACTTGCCATACCCGTCATTTCTGGGCGCGAGAATGAACCATACGAAAGTAAAATAAAACAAAACAATTAAAAAAAAAAACAGTAATAAATAATAGGGATCTGACGGCTCTGCAGATTCCGTTAATTGGGAGTAACGTCGTTAGATAAGTTAAACGGCAGAAGGGCTCGCATAAACGACGTAACGGGTTCCTATGTATGGTTCGAGCGAGGGTAAGCCATAGCCGTCAGATGCATGATCTACGGTCAGCAATTACCGGAGCGTGGCAGAAGATGTATATAAACAGAGCATTTCGTTCTATCACTGAGAACAAAGAAGAAGAAGAAGAAACACCCTCTACCCTTCTTCCCTCTTTTAATTTATTTTTCTGAAGACTTTTTTAATTTATTTATTTCCACCATTTTCCGTTAAGCCAAACTGCGACGCGAATTCTGATTAGTGAACGGTGAATGTTGAGGATCTGCTACTTTTTGAACATTGAATAAGGTTTCGTGTCGATGCACGACTTCAATTTTTTCAATTCTATTTTTTCTTTCTTTCTGGATATGGAGTAGAAATTTTTAGAATCGAATCGCTAATTCGACTTTGTTTTTCTGTTCGTTTTCCTATTTGCAGGTGTGTTAGAGGAGGATTTGACAGAATTTGTCAGAATCACATTGTTAATTTTCTTCTGAAGATTTAATTCGTTCATTTACGATATTTTAAGGTGCTCGATAATTTATAGTTTTTGAGGTTTGGAATTGAGGCAGAGGAAGAGTTTTGTTCGCTTCCTCTATTTCGTGTTTTTTTTCTGTGCTGAGTTTTTTGTAGTTTTCTTTTTCGCATATGCAGATACATTTCTCTGTAAAAAAATCGTCGAATTTTGGAACTCTGCACTCTCTGCTAGATTGTGCCTGAGTTTGGACTTGTGACCATGGTTGCAGATCGAAGCTCTGAATTGTCGTTATTAGTTGGATTTTAGGAATGATTTGCATTTTTCTAAGCTTTGGAACTGAAACCAGCGAGTTTTTCTTGTGCGCGTGTAAGGGCTTGGGTTTTTGACGGAATCGGATTAGTTTAGGTGAGAAATTATTATATACTTACCTGAAATCGGAACTGAGTTGTTGATTTTCGTCGTAATGTTAATCCAATTTCGATGTTCATTTTTGGTGCCTTGATTTTTCTCTGCCTCTTCATCTCTTTACCAGAGTCGAAAAACCATCTCGTTTTCTTTTGGTTGCTAACAGCGTGCATGTTTTCTGCAATGCTTGATTTTGATGGTTCCTTGCTGTTTTAATTTCATGCCATTGGATCTCTTTCCCTTGCAAATATTTTGGATTTTTGTTTTTGTTTTTTAAATTTTCTATTGCTTACAAACATAGTGGATTTAAGTCCTCTGTCACTCTCTGTTTTGGTTACGATTCTTTCTCTATTTGTATGTGCAATTTCTTTTTCAATTTTTCTTCCTCCTCCCTTTCTCCGTTTGTGAATCGAAATGTTACTCAATTGGCTCTTGAATTGGTTTAAAGAGCAAAATCTGAACAGCCTATCTTACTCAATCGTTGAAATCTACAGAGTCAAGTAAATCGATTGAATGATTAATGAGATAAATGACTGCCGAGTCCAAGAAGAGAAGCCATTGAGCCTTCCAAGCTCCATTACATTAATCGAATTTCTTTTTTCTTTCATTTTTTCCGTTTTATACATATTATTATTTCCCCTCAAATCATGGCTGAAAATCGTGTCCATGTGCAAGCAAATTGAATCCTATTATAGATTTGGTAAAAGATTTTCACAATCTAAAACCCAGTTGTCCCTCACAATTTTCATCAACCACTCTTGTCTTGACCTCGAAGAAGATGCTCACGCCGTGCGATTCCCCTGGTTTTCATTTTTCTTTCCCCTCTCGAAAACCGTAGACCATCCAAGTCCATCGCACCTGCTTTATTAAACCAAAATACAGTAGCTACCAGATGCGTAAGCGTAATAATGCATCAATATATGATAATAATAATAACCTTGGCCTTAGTTCAGGGTAGATAAGCTTGGACAATGGACAGTATCCCGTTTTGTTACGGTAGTGGCAGATAATACAAATCCAACACTAATTTCAAGTTTGTTGAGTGTAATGATGTAATCATATATTCTTTTTATATTCCAATAATGACCCCGGTAACTTTACCCCATTAATGATGATGATGACAGGTAGCGAGTGGCGATGGATAAAGAGTCGCACAACAATCACAACCATGGCAATGGTAGCGTTAGAGAAAGAGACAAAAGCGGAGGAGGCGATGGGCCCGGGTCGTTGTTGGTAAGGGGTGGATCCGATGGTATGAGGCAATCAACGACGTCGGATTTGGTGCTGCAGTGGGGTAACAGGAAGCGACTAAGGTGCATGAAGGTGCAGGTCAAACACGACTCTTCCTCCAACCCGGTTCAGAGGACAACGGTTCGGAGAGTAGTTAGAACCGAGAAAGATTCTTCAAATATTAGACCCTTACCCTTACCCTTACCCATACCCTCCGTTACTAATAACAACAATAATAATAGTCATAATAATCAGAGTAACGGGTATCTGAATCTCCGTCAACGCTCCCCTTCACCGCAGCAACTTCCTTCGCGCATTCTCAGGTATTTTTGTTGCATCTTCCCTCGGCTTTCTTTATTGTATATTTATTTATGTAGAGAACTTGAGATCCTTATAGAGTTAAAATCATCGTAAATTATATTAAAAAAAATAATTGTGGTTAAACTAGAGTGGGATATGCTTTTTTTTTTCATAATTTTCAAGAAAAGAAGGTTGTACGATTTGGGAACAGATGAAACCTAGTTAGAATTTACATTGATTTAATAATACTATTGAATTCAAACCAAACTAGTTTGATTTTTTAGGGGTTTGAATTAGATCAATTATTTTGATTTTTGTCATATTTTTTAAAAGAGTATTCCTTTAATTTTTTAACTAATAAATAAAATTTTATTAACTAAAAGTCTTATATTGTTACATAAATTATTTTAGTGACAAATTTTTTATTCAAAAAATAACATTTAATGAATAAAAAGTCAAATATATGATAAATATAAAAGTCATTACATCAGAACTTGATTTAAATTTTAAGTTAAAATAATTTTTAAAGTTTTTTTTTCTAAAAATACAAATATATATGTATATAATAAGATAAAATTATAATTTTTTTTAGAAAAAATAAGAAACTAGTATAAATTTAATATATTTTCAATTTGATTTGATTTGGTTTGAAGAAAAAAAAAACAATTTTTTTATTTTTGATTTTTTATTAACAATTTGTTCAAGATTTTTTTAATGAATTAGCAGTTTGAAATGATTTTGCTTGGTTCTTGGACATTTTCAGACGGAATTTTCTTTGTTCTTATCGATATTTCAATTTTATTCCTATCCCATACTTGGGTAACGGCTTCAGATCTAGTCAAATATCCGATAAGCTTGTAGGAAAAAAATAAATTATTCATAGGATTTGTGTGGAAGTGGTGGATTCATGTCTGCCACGAAATTTTGTGCGGGGGCAACTATATGCGATGAAGCCAACATGTAAGTCTCGTATATGAATCACAGAATCTTTAGCTTCAAATGTTACTGTGAATATAAAAAATTTGGGCGGTGATAACACCAGTTGCATCGTGTTTGGAAACGTTGAAAAGGAAAGAATCGTGTTTGGGAAAAGTATAATTATTAGTTCCTTAAAATTCAAAATATGGAAAATCACGTCAAGATCCGAAACCAAACATGCTATTAGATGATCATCCTGTCCTTTTAAGTAGGATTGAAGATATTTGCTGCATTTGGGCTGAATATTTATCATGACCATGAGGCTTATATTTTGCCCACTCTCCAATTGGTCAGGTCCTCGCGGATGTCTCATCCAAATTAAAGAGGAGCTCACGGTAAGTGCGTGAGGCCATCTTCTTTTCTTCCCTCAAAATTTATTTGGAAATATTATTGTCACTAATTTAGGAAGTTCTCTTTAATGTGATACTCTAATGAATAACGATTGCCTTACCAGTGCCTTTATTTTGGCTCCTGATTAGAACTGTTGAGGCTAATGCTTTAGAAGCAAATAAATAGAAGGCAAATAGTTGTGATAGTTTTGCGTTTGTGTGGTTGGGCAGGGCAGTCTTTGATAACAAATCTGATGATCTAAACTACGGTGAAGATCTAAATCCAATCTTGCCTTTGCAACAGATCGAAATTTTGATATTTCGTAGTTGATATTCATAATATATATGTCATCTTATGGTGCTGTGTTTTATCTGTCTACGAATTGAACATTTATTAAACCCTCTTAAATCTTACTGTGTGGCATTGAGTTTGGTGCTTTTGTCTCTATGTTTGTGATTGATATTCAAGAATGCCCATATTCGTCAACTAAAAACTGGGGTGAAGTGAAGGGTGGTAAAAAGAGAAATAGGAAGAAAAGAGAAGATTTAGAAATAAAGTGATAAAAAGAAAGGGATTAGAAGAAAACGAGGTGAAGTCTAATACCAAACAATAGGGTATGATGTCTAATGATCATGGAGGTCCACTTCAATCCTTGAAGATCGTGTTTCTTTGGAAAAGTACCAGATCATATTCTAACCGCATTGCACTTTGTGGATCTAGGTCTACAGCACCATACCGGAACCCCTCATTATCATAAGGATTGCTCCTAGTCTTTGTGGAAACATGGAATGGGGGATCTCCTTCCACGTGTTCATCTAAAGTCATCTTCTACAAGAAAGCCCTTTGTGGCCGTTGGATGAGGTACCAGGTGTTAGATCTGGTACGTCCCATTCTGTATTTCAACACGTAGTAAAGTAAACTCCATCTTCTCTTCAACGGCCAATAAGCACTCTAGATCCAACGGCCCCAAACTCGCCGTGGAACCGTTATAAGGAATGACATGCACAAATCTCGCAAATATGCATCTAAATCTTTTCATCTTAGGAAGTAAAATAAAGTTAAAGACACACCAGCCCCCGGTTTCTCGATACAAATACCCCCGAAGAAGCCAAAATCAGCGCATATTTTACGCAAAATCCGTTGATATCCCAACCTCTTCAACCCTGCGATCTACCACCAAGGTCAATTTCGTAAACCCACTAATACCCTAAAGTTATTTTTTGTATAATTATTATTTTCCCAAACAACAAAAAGTGCTTCTCATCGCATATTTATTTTCCCTGTTGATCACGTTCTCACGGTTAAGAAACAAACATATGGGATAATAATCATTTGTGGGTTGTGCTTTATTTTTTTTTTATCCATCTTATTTAGGAATTCGGAGACTTCGAGTGCTATGAGAGGAGGCCAAAGCAACGGGACTGTTAGGGGAATTGCCTCACCTGACAAGGGTGTGCACGATAAGAAGGGGACCCATAACAACCACCTTAATGACAGTAATAACAAGTCTGTGGTCTCACCAGACACCGCACATGACAGTAAGAAGGGTGGTGGGTCGCCGTCTGACAGTGGGGATGCGACGGTTCCGCCTGTGTGGCCGCCCAAGTTCGTGATTGCCTTGAGTAACAAGGAGAAAGAAGAAGATTTTCTAGTCTTGAAGGGTTCAAAGCTTCCTCAGAGACCCAAGAAGAGAGCCAAATTCATTCAACGAACCCTCAATGTAAGCTCCACTACCTTTGTTTGCTTTATGTTATTGCTTTTCACTTTAATTTGTTTTATTTATTTATTTATTATACCTTCTTGATGAAGTTTTTTTTACATGAAATCTTTTCATATTTAAACGTAATTGATTTCTTTTTAAATGATTTCATCCCATCAATTTAGAATTTGAATGAAACGCTTTGTTAGAGCTGTTATGAAAATCAACAAGAAGGGTGGTATAATTTTCTGTAGAAGTTGTTGCGTGTGACTTAAAACATAGTTAGCGCGCCTTAAAACATAGTTAGCGCTTAGGGTTTTGGTAACCATATTATGTGAAATTTTTTGTTTTCTTAACTACATACAAACTTTAATATGATTCATCTATTTAATTTCTATGATGAGAGACAGATACAAAATTTTCATCTCACGATAAAATTGAACATCAGAAAATCTTTTCAGTTTTGTTTTTTGAAAAGTAAACCACTATTTTACTATCTAAAAACATATATACATTAATTTATGAAATTAAATAATTTGTAAATATGTAATCTGTCAATTACATTAATTTAAAGTTAAAAACATGTGTTATTTAAAGTATTAATAATAATTATTATTATTATTAAATTTTAAGATTTAAATGAAATTACTATATATTTTAGAAAATTATTTTGATTTTAAAGGCTAGTATAATAATGTTATATACTTTACAAAGTACTTATATTTTTAACTTTGAGATAGAGTTTTTGGTATGCCATTTATTTTGCTTTTTTAAATATTCTGTGGCTCTTGTACGGTATTCCGCCTCCTCTCTTTTCTTTTACTTTATGGACCTCTCTGCCTGGAAAAGCTATAGACAGAGGGTTGGCAGCTGTGGATGGGTTTACACGCGTCAGCTGAAGTTTGGTTCACGGAAAATACCGTGGGTCCAAAACTCCGAACTCTAGGTATTTTAACTAAATAAAACACTGGTTAAAAACTTTTAATAATTTTTCAATGAAAATCACGAAAATAATATATGAATGCACTAATGTTATTTTTTTCCGTAACTAGGATCTTAGCTTAGCATTTGTCAACAAACAAAAAATTTTCTATTTACGATAACCTACATAACATTCGTGCATAGTTTAATAGTTTAATCTTATACTTTTTTAATGATAAATACTCCATTTGGTCTTCTAGAGTTATACGAATATATTAAAATGATTTTCTTTTAAAACTTTTGGTTATCGAACTAGTTCTTTAAATATTTAATTTCATGTTAATTTTTTTAAACTATTACTTTATTAAGTATGAGAATGGTGATGTTTTAAAACTTTGATGGACTGATTTGTTTAGAAATTTTTTAAAAGATAAATATGATGATGTTTTGGATTTTTGAGTAATCAATTTAATAATTGATTTTTTTTAGAACTAATGTAATAATGCCTATAACTTAAAAGATCGTATTGAAGGTTTTTTTTAATTTTTTTTACATGTAATTATTTTAAAATTCATTTATGTTATTTGTTATTATTATAACGTCATAAAATTCATTTATCTTAATTTTTATATAAATATTAAATTAAAAACAAATAATACATATATAATTAAAATATATTTTATTTCTAAAAAAGGTCCCATATGTTTAAATACAAATTGCATACTGATGATTAAGGACCTAAAAGCTCCCCCAGTACTATATCCTGAATTATGTGCCTTACAAAATAATAAATATTGTGAGCCTGGAAAGCAAAAGATGCACCTAATTAGGTGTCACGTCCACCTCCAATTAGCGTAATCAATCTGTGATGTGGATTCGGCTTCTTTCTGTGACATACATTTTATTAACTTTGTTATACACTTAATTAGATGGAGAAATTTTATGTTATTCTAATACTCTAATATAAATATAATTAAAGAGAAGTGTTGAAAGGTAACTTTCATTAAATTAACACAAGCATTTTCCTAAATAAGGAAAATAATCATTTCCCACCTAAGGTGTCATCCATAGAATAAAGACATTTTTACACTTCATATGAAGGAGTGTGAAATAAGAGTGGGGACGATAGAGATAGTAAGGAAAAAAAAAGTGAATTATGTGATATTGATGCAAAAGAAAGGGAAGAAGAGTAATTATATATCATCTATATATTAGAAATAATTTGATATTATTGTTTTTTATCATATCATATTTATAATTCATTTTATTTTAAGATTTTAATATTATATTTATATTTTTCTTTTAAGATGTCAAACTTTATTGGCGTCTATGCATCTTTATCCAAGGAAGAAGGATATAAAAAGAGAGTTAGTGTATATAAAGGTAAGAGAAAGGAAAGTGAGAAAATCATAGTAGCTTGGTCTATTTAACACTATTTTGAATTGGGTTTTGTGTGAGTTTGTTCACAAGGGTCGTAATTTTGAATGTTTAATAGACTTTTCATAAACCAAAACTAAACAGGGGGAACATGAAGAAGTGGGTGCTCCATTGACGTGTCCAGGTTTATATAGTGAGTTCGTGACCTTGGGGTTTAAAATTGTAGAAACATCCTGGAATATGTCCTCTGAGCTGTCATATGAATGAGATGGCCACACCTTTTTTGTTCTATTTTGGAGACGAGAAAGGACACCAATATATTCCGGGCTATTCAATATTATAGAAATTTATTGAATTTTATTTTATATTTAATGAGTTTTACGTATAATTTAATAGTTTAAATTTAATTAATAATAAAGAGTGTTTAAAATAAATTATATTAATAGCCCTTCTCCTGTAACAAATTCATGGAAAATCATATAATATTTGGTATTTGTTAGTTTCTTGACAACTTCCGCCCATCGTTCATTCTCTTGTTTATGTTCCGTTTTCATTTGTCATTGATTGGTGGTCTAAAATTAAAATCTCCAATTAACTTTTTGTTCATTTTGGACTGTGTTGCAGCTCGTAAGTCCAGGCACATGGCTATGCGATCTTACTCTTGAACGATATGAAGTTAGGGAGAAGAAGATAACCAAAAAGGTACAAAAATAAAGGGCTTTACCTGCTTGTGTATCATATCTTGATACATAAAATAATTGCTAACTAGTGTTTTTGTTATTTTTGCACGTAAAAAAAAAAAAAAAAAAACCTAATTTGGATTTTTATGCAGAGACCAAGGGGGTTGAAAGCAATGGGCAACATGGAGTCCGACTCTGAATAGAAAGCAAGGCAAATGAGTAATAGTTGTTTTCTGTAGCCTAAGGTGTAAGAAATGTTGAGATATTGTAAAGCATGGCATCGCATCCCAGCGTGCCAAGAAATCGAATTCAAATATAAATTACTTTCCCTTTGACCCTGATTTTCTCTCCTTTGTCTTTTTCGTCCAACCTGATTTTCTCACCTATGTTAATTTTTTTGCATTGAGAAGCGTCTCACTGCAATTATTACGACGGGGACCCATCTTCAGCTGAAG
This sequence comes from Mucuna pruriens, assembly GCA_025330945.1. Taxonomy (NCBI): domain Eukaryota; kingdom Viridiplantae; phylum Streptophyta; class Magnoliopsida; order Fabales; family Fabaceae; genus Mucuna; species Mucuna pruriens. The sequence goes on along the minus strand of JAENHJ010000271.1, from coordinate 1,618,503 downwards.
GATGACTTCAAGCTATGTTCCCACCTTATTGGTGGACCCTGTTTAAAACTATCACTATTGAACTCTAATTTTAATTTTAAAACTTGTTTAAAATATTGGGTTTAAGATGTTAAAAAGGAGAATACTTTATATTTAGAAAGTACCTCTTTAAGACTTATTTGTGAGACAGAAAGGTCTTTGCTTAGAATTTAAGTGAATATACTTATTATTTTTATTTAATTTTGTAAAAGTATTAATTGAATAAGGCTATAATTAAAAATACAAATAATTATAATTTTTTTTTCTTTCAACTGGGCCTATGCTTAAAAAATCCAGAGGTAAGTCTTGGGGTTAAGACCCCTCACACGTCAGTCAAAGGCAACTTTCTACTTGCTCAAGAGAGCAAATGTTACTTTTGCTTATTAATTTTTAGTTGTGAAATCTTTTTATATTTCTCCATATACAAATAAAAGGTCGGGGAGCAGCAGATAAAAGATATAATAAAAAATATATATTATAATTTAAATGAAAAAGTAAACATTAAGTATATTTTTTAATTTTTATGTAACTGTTTTAAAAAGGAATTGGAATTGTATTAGGTGTATTGATAGACAATAAATAAAATGGAGTAATATTAATACCATATAATGTTAATGAAAAATATTTAATATTTTGGAATTTAAAAATATTCACCAGTTTCATTATAAAATAACTAAGAAAATATTGTAGGAAAATTTTGAATTATTGAATTAAATGTTGTTGGCCAAAATAACATCATTAGCATGATAGATGTTTACTGGTTTCAACGTTGGTCAGTAAAGCCATTAAGTTTCAGGATGTAACGGGCAAGTGCTCTAAGTAGACAAAGGAACATAGAATTGATGTTGTCTGGAATCAGTCCTTAAAGGATACATTTTTATAAACTCGATGCAGTTGATGCCTTCATTGGTAACCCATAGACCACTACTTGTTCGGTTTGAGCAGCAATTATCAAAGATAAATGGGGCAAATGAGTTCGTAGGAGAACGACGGACATTGAAATTAACTTAATCTTTTTTTTTTCGATCAATCAAAAATAAAAAATTAATCTTTCGAAATATCAAATTTTATTTAAAAAACTAATATTACTTAACAAAATATTTTACATATATATAAATTTAAGAATTGAATTCCTGACTATATATTTAAAAAATAAAATTAACTATTAATCATATCATTTATATTAGTCAATTGATTTTATCTTTGTTGCGAAGTTTAAACAGTTAAGGGATGAGCTGGTGTTAATTAGCTCTCCAAAAGAACTTGGTCCACATATTTGAATTGCTGATCCGTTGGAAGTGATACAAAAGATTGTCCAGTGATTGCACTCTTCAAAATTCAAAGAGAAGTAATGGAGTTGTTTTTTTTAATAAAGAAATAAAGAAACTGCTTTTGCAAAAGTGAAAGAATCGTAAGAAATGTTTGTACTTTTAAAATGTTCTTACCATCACTTTTTCTTTTTTGTAGTATCTCACGACAAAGTGATCCCCTTTCTAAAGAATGGTTAAACACATGATTGTTTGTTTAGGGACAAGATGCCGTTATTCCTTCTTTTGATCAATATAAATAGCGAAAAGTGGAATAATTTCAGGGATAGATTTGTTATTTGCAATATTTCGTATACTTTTTCTTCTTGGTATAAACACCAAGAGTTTAATTTTAGCGAAAATGTATACATATAATATCTTAAAAATATAAAAGAAAAATCACTATTAATAAATAAATTAATAAAAAATATTATCAGAAAACTATAGAACTATCCTTCTCAATTTCATCCATTCAGCAATGAAGAGCGCAGGAGTATTAATCAAATCCTTTACACGAAAATAATCAAAGGTTGGGTACAAAACCAAAGGCTTTAGATGGAAGTAATTGGAGGAATTTTATTTTTGTCAGCGTTGCTTTCAGAGACCCAAGGCTTACATGGGAAATCACACCGCGTCTGTCCTCACTCCTCACTGCCAATATTGTTTACCGCGCGTTGCAGTTTAGCTCTAAAGCGTAGTAATTATTTAATTTTTTTAATAAAGTACTGTAACATCAACAAACAAAAACGTTAGATAGAAGTAATTATAAATAATTAACAATGTAGGACTTCTAGTAAAAAAATTGTTTGCACAAAAGACATCTACAGTATAAACACTTCTCATTCAAGCAATAAAAATAGCGGCTATTGAATATTTTTTTTTTACAATTTTTTATTTTATGATGAAAGTATTAAATATACTTAATCTCTTAAAAATATAAAATAAATTCAATATTTATTTATATAAAAATACTCCTTTTATATTTTTATAAAACTTAAATTTAATTTTCGCTTTAGTTTTTTATAAGAATTAATTTAAAATATTTTATTATTAATTATCTTTTTATAAAAATATTCTTAATTATAAATATATTGAAAGTCAATAAATAATAGTAAAAAAGTATATTAATATTTTATGTTCTTTGAAATTTTAATTTAAAAAATATTTTAAGAATCTTATTTTAACTATTTCCATACATAACTAATAAAAAAATAAAATAATAAATATATTAATAATAAAAAGATTAAAAATTAAATATATATATAAATTTAAAACTATTATCTAAATAAATTAATTTTTTTAATTACAATGAATTAGTAAATTTAATTGGGTCGGACCAGAGGGAGTAGATATTTGTGAACAAGAGAATTATTCTTGGTGTAATTGACAAGCTTCCGTTGAAGGGACACGCACGGACATAATTTACCAAAAGAAAAAGGTCGAAAGGTATAATTTCAAAGAACCTTTAAGAGGACCTATGAAAAAAGTGACCACTAACTCATTCTATTCTTTTCCAGAAGACGTAGTTCAGAAGATTTCATTTCAATGCTGCCAAGTTACAAATAATTAATAAAGGATCGTCATCTGTGCATAACGTGTTATTGTGTATACGTACCATGCTTCCTTGGTTCATTATGTTTCTTAAGTAAAATCAGTTAAGATAGAGCAATTTAAAAAAAAAAAAAATTACACATTGCAACGAAGTATCTCGATCATCACTAAAATTTTTCTTCCAATTTTTTTTTTTTCATATTCACTGATTAAAATTCAAACCTTTGATTACATGATTGAAATTATCTTTCATCAATTAAACTTTTGATAACATACTTGATCTAAATTCAATATCATTTAAACTAATCACTTATCAGTTTAATAAATTATATATAAATATAAAACAAGAATGAGTTTAGAAAATATGCACGGTCACAGTAAAAAATTACACAATATATACATATCTTGTTTTCTCATTAGGAATAACATTAACTATTTATATACTCAATTTTAAATTTCAAGATTGTTTACATAAATATAAAACTAGTCTTAGTATCACATCAATTCAAATTAATTAATTTATTAAAAATAATTTTTTATAATAAATAAATATTATTTGTTGTAATTTTTAGATAATATACCCAAAATTCTAAGTTTGAATTTTCCTATCGTAATTGTATTGTTTTTACAAAATATTACTATAGATATTGCTATTTTAAATAAATTAAAATTTTTAATACGACAACTCGTGTAATAAAAAAATGACATTAAAAGTCGCGTATTATTCAAACTCTTATACTCTAATTTCAATTATTGTCCAAAATAAATATAATAAATATAATAAATTAATTGTTTTGTTTATGAGATATAAATAACTTGTACTCAAATACAATATCTTCAGTTTACATCGATAGTTTCTTTTTTTTTTCAAAAAAAAAGGCAAGTAAAAATCAAAACCAAAGGCTTTCAATTTCGTAAAAACAAATAATTGAACCAACATATAAAAGTTATGTTGCTCTAAAAATAATACAGCGAGTTCAAATACACAGATCCAACGGTTTGAATTCGTTTCAACAAACAACTTGTTAGAATTGACTTGAATTGAACTGAAACCTCAACACTCGCTTTACACGAAGTTAGATTTGAAGAAGAAACTATGTTGAAGCATTTTAGTTATAAGTTACGTCAAACCAAATCCACCTCTACGAACATTAACAGCAAACAAGTAGAAACAGTAAAATTAAAAGAAACGAAGCAGAAATCTGAATATAAAAGAAATCAATTATGTACCAGAAACAATGATAAAAATAATAACAATACTACTCAAATCATAAAAGCAATATAGATCCAGAAATCAACATATGTAATAATCTCTACATAGCAATATCAATAGAGAGAGAGAGAGAATTATATACTACTGCTAGTCAAATCTCGACCTCTACTAAAAATCCACACAGCACAAACATAAGCTACGCTCAGATCCTGAGACCAGATCCGACCGCGAGAGCGGCGACGGTGGCAACACAAGCGGCGGCGAAGGACGGCGAAACGGCGGCGGCGGGAGACGTAGGACTCGGAGCCGGAGCTTCAGCGGCGGAGATGACGGCGACGAGCACCGACATTATGGCGAGAAACATCACTTTGGAGAAAGCCATTGGTGATTTAGCTTTTTCTGTTTCTGGTTGTTAGGGTTTGGGTTTGGGTTTCGTTCGGGGCACTGAGACTTCGGTTGTGTTGTAGAGCATGTGAAAGAGGTGGGATATATAGGAGAGAAGAGACGTTGAGGGTAGTTCGGGTAGCTGCCCGAAGTACAGACTGGCGATAGGTCCGTTGCCAGCTGGATCTGCTTCTGTTCTGTATTCAGATTTCACATGACGACCTTGCAACGACGCCGTTCCTCATCAATTGCTTGCCCCACTCGCTCTCTGTCACACAGCTCCTTTTTCTTTTTTTAAAAAGTATATAACTATGAATAAATAATATCTGAAAAAATACCTATATAATAATTGCGTTAAAAAATTATATGATTATTTAATTAAAATTTACTTAAAATTCATACTCATAACCTATCATAATTTTTAATTATTTGAAAATATAATTTTTTTTATTTATATTAGTGTATAAAAATTAAATTTATAATATATATATTAATAGTGTACAAAAATTTATACGGTCATTTAATATATATATATATATATATTAAGTTTATTAATTTTTATAATATAAAATTTTATAGTAACAATGTTTATTAAACCTATTTAATTAAAATAATTATATAATTTCTTACTTGTTTTTATTATAATTTTTAATTATTAAATAATATTAAAAAATATTATATATTAGTAGTAAAAAATAATTTTTTAACTTTTATCATAAATACTTTAAAATTATACTGATGATAATCTGTAATTACATAATAATTAAAATTATTTCACATTATCAAAGACGATTAAACTTATAAAATATATATTATTTTTATATTTTTAAATATTAAGTATATTTATTTTTTCTTCAAACATGTAAAAGAATTTATAAGAAAATGAGTAAAAAGAAATATACTATTACTCATTTGTAATTGTAATCAGCCAATTGAAAAACTATTTTCTATCTTTTTGTAATTATTACACAGTTTGGGAAATGCCAATAGAGAGGCGCGTGGGGAAATACGGGAACAGACGACAGATTAAGGAAATGAAATTTTCGTGCGTGTTTATTATTTTAATGATAAGGTAAGATTCCTTCTATAGTAAGCAAATAAAATATTTATTCTTTACTTATTTTATATCAAAATTTTAATTTTATTACACGAATATTTATAAAATAGGCATATTATTACTTATTTGATTTTAAAATAAGTTAACTTTGAATTATCATTCTGATAAAGTAAGATTCCTTTTTAGGTAAGTAAATAAATATTTATTATTTACTTAGTTTATATCAAAGTTTTAATTTTAATAAAAAATATTTAGAAATAAACATATTATTACTTACTTGATTTAAAATAATTTAACTTTAAATTACTCCTCTGTTTTATTTTATCTGTCATTTAAAGGAAAGTACATATTTTAAGAAAATAATTGATCATATTGATTTCTATAATAAAATAATCTTATTTAAATAAAACATGTTTATTTTATAAATAATTAAATACATTGCACAATTGTAATTATATATTTATTGGAATATTTATTTCTCATAATAAATAATATTATTATTAAAAAATAATTAATAATTGAAAATAATAAATAATGTGAGAGAAAAATATTCAAAACATGACACATAAAATAACAGGAAAAGAGCACAATTGTAGGCATTTTGTATAAGTGACTAATATTGAATAATGATGCAATTGAAAGTAGGTGTTGGAGTGGGGACCACGGAATGGAAGGGGCCCGCGTGGGACTGTGATATTCACCTATTTCCACCTTCCAGAACCTTCTCTGTTTCTATAATGTTATTGTTAGTCTTTTTCTTTTTCAATAAAATTGGTAAGTATAAATGGCAGTTTTTATGTTATTTAGAGGTAGATTCGAATCCTATCGCAAAAAACTATGTTAAGAGGAATATTTTATGGTTCATGAAAAATATTATTAACTACTTATGAGAGTAATAATTTGTAAACTATGTTAAGAGGAATATTTACTGTTTAATAATTTGTACTTGTTTCATGAATATAAAAAATAAAATAGTATTATTAGTCTAAAACTTATCTAGTCGTCTAATTAAGGAAAGAGCATTGATTAAGAAATAAAATTAAAAAAAAAAAACTTATTTTCAATAAATCTAAATTCTCAAGCAATAATAATAAAAAAGAGAAAATAAAAATTTTATATTGTCATTTAATCACAATTTATATAATAAATTTGTTACTTTTATAAGTTATCTCTACATCGTATCAATATATAAAATTTTTATATTATTAATATATAATTATTAATATTCACGTGAATGTTTTACAAAACTCGTGACATATTCCCTATTCAATATAATTTTTGTTATGACAAATTATCCAAGATGTAGAATGCAAGTATATATATAGTCTAATAAATTCAAGATAATCAAATTAAAAGATAATACGAACTAGTTATTTTAAATTAAAAAAACAAAATTTTAAATATGAAATCAAATTTAAAATAATAAATGACATCTAATTAGATCATAACCCAACTCCGGTATTATGATTTGGGACAAAAAGTTCAATAAACACATTTTAACTATAGTTTTTAAAAATTGAAATAAATTATATCTGAAGTGTTCTATATTTTTTTTCAAACGATTATTTACTAATAAAATATATTTAGCCAGTCATATATATATATATATATATATATATATATAAAAGTTTGAATAGAAAACTAGAAGTAGGATGGTAGGATGGGCTAATCACATTGTTAAAGAGTCAAATTCGTAGGCCTACGTCCACCACAAATAAGCAGGTCTACACTCCTTTTTCGTTGCATCACAAATGTTATTATATATATACAAACTATTACCCAATTTAATAATTTAATTTATTATATAAATTTTATATATCTAATCATTAAATTAAAAATTTCTTTTACATATATGATACACGCAAATTTTTATATTAATTCAAATTTTTGTATAGATCAAAACTAATAGAAAATATATTTTTTAAAATATACTAAAATATGAAATAAAGTAATATAAAGTTACAATTCAACAACTTTATCAATAAAATTGTTATTTTATATAAAATTAAATAATAAAATTCACATTTTATATAAAATTAAATAATGTAATAATTGATATAAATTATACATTTATCTCTTTCCATACATATATTTAAAGAATAAAAAATCACATAGTTAAACTAGAAATTTTAAAAGAAAAAACATAATTAAAAATTTTCTAACAAAAATTAATCATCAACAAAAACAATAAAAATTTTGTACCAAATGTCATAGTGATCTAAAAAAATAATAAACTAGAAATCTTAATCAATTACTTACATGGAGTCCAAAAATTTCCAGCCACACTTTTAACTTTTGTTTTAACTTTTGTTTTATGAGAATAATAGTTGTGCCTCTATTATTTCTCATATGCTTGTCATATATACTAAGGACAAAAGCTATGGCCACTCTTGCTTCACAACTTCGTCATAATCTATGCAATTGTAAAAGCTTAAAAAGTAAAAAAGATAAAAAACAAAGATCCAAGCAATTAATATTAAACAAAAGTGTGATCAAATACGTCTCCTTTGTACATTCAAAAATGACTCACAGCTGTATATGAAATGGGGTCACTCTACCACCTAGTACTCTCCACTAGGTAACAATAATCATCATTTCATGCCATATAATGAATTTTTCTAGTTTCTAAGGGCTTTCTAATACATTTCTATTATTTGGAGTTTAATGGTCATGCACCGATATTACAACCGATATTACACTGTGATTCAATCATAAATCACCATTGATATAATTTTGAAGATAGTTAATATAAAAATCAACAGGCTTACCATACACAGGATGAGTGTGAGTGAAAGCCTATTTTCTCTATTGTTTTTCCTTGGTTGCTAGTGAAAATATTTGTCAAAAGTCTAATACCTTTGAATCCACCATATGTAACAAAGGTTCCAAAGCACTAGGAGAAAATTTTCTGGCAAAAAGAACACAAACTGAAGAGTTTCTATTGTTGTATATGCATTTGTGACCTCCACGAACTCTACTGAAAAACTCCTCAGTGATGTCTGTTTTACCAAATGTAGCTGGGTGAGCTCCACCCCTAGACCAGTCCACCCAAGTTATGCTCCTATTTGCCAACATATTCCCTGCTTGGATGGTGAGCATGGTGGGGAAATAGTGCTCGTCCACGTAACAAGCCGGCCTGCAATATTGTTCAAATTTTGGATAAAATGTGATGTCTTCGACTATATTGATGGCGAGCTTTCGGTTCACTTCGAACCACTGAGAGCCCTTGCGCCACTTGGTGATGTTGACCAGAGGGGCCATGTTCTCATTGTAGCGCCCTCTTCCGAATGGACCGGGGTCGTCAAATGCACCGACAAAGCTTGTTTTGGATTTCATTATGTAATGGTAGACAAAACTGAAATTGTAGAGGGGGATGCATGATTCAGACAGCAGAATGAACCACTCGTTTGAAATGTCAAGCAATGCATTAGCGAGAAGTCTTCTTTCAGCATCACACATGCTCATCCTTCCCCACTCAGAAACCTGCACAAGAAATACCACAAGTCCATCGTCAAAGGCGTGAATAAATTGGACGCATGTTCACAAGAAATTGACAAGAAACCATCAACTCCTGCACAAAAAATTTCACGTTCACAAGAAAGTTAATATAAACTGGAAACTAGTGTAGGCTTGCATATATGTACAATGTTTGGATGAAAAACTCAATGCTAAGAAAAATGTAATAGAGATTAAGCAAAAATAAGTGACAAAGTTCTGAACTCTAAAATGCAGCAAATTCATGGAGTAAAAAAACTCATAATACATTCATGAGATCTTAGGTTCAAGATACGTATTTCTGATATGACTGAGATATATATAATATGGACAAAAGAATTAATCCATGGCTCATGTTTAACACCTAAGTAAAAGCGATCGATGCAATAGTTATCAGAATCTTGTAATTCGATACAATTCAATTACCTACCGATTTGTAATTTTGTATCATAAGATGAATCTTAAATGACTTTGTATCTTACGATCCATGAATGAATCTATGCAATTTTGTATCATTGATACAATTCATATACTTTCCCTTATTTTACTTTTCCTTCACCAATTCTCATGAAAAAAATTGAAAAGTCATATAAACTTAAATCGTTAAATGAAAAGGAATTGAAGGGACACTTATAAACATATCCTATTTGATTATTCCACTACTTTATTTGTCACTCACTCATTTAATGCATGTATTCTATTTAGCTATTTAATTGCTTCGTTTTCGTTCTTCTAACATGCAGGCTTCACAAACTTAGATACAACTGTTAGAGATATGGTAGATATCTAAATATCTCATTAGATTAAGAGGTTACAAATATCTAAATATTTCATTAGGAGGTTGCAATAGTCATCCTGCTAATGTGGAAGCTTAGATTCAGGGAGGCACTTTAACAAGAACACTGGGTATGTAAGGCTGTGAATCCATAATATGAAAAGCAATAACCAACAACAACAAAAGCCTTATCCCACTAGGTGAAGTTGGCTACATGAATTACACAATGCTATTGGGTTCGGTTAAAGACCAAATCCTTAGAGATATTCACCTCTCTTAACCACTTCCACCAAAGTCCTTCTAGGTCTCTCTCCCCTCTTCATAGGGCTATAACCATGGAAAATATGAAAAGCAACAACCCTTGAACATAAATAGAGATATAAAATTAATCTTGTGCCTTTGTCTAACAATGTAACCTTTTAGGAGAGTTAGTCCTTTATGTAATATTAAAGCCTCCATGACCAAGTGATTTGGAGTTAGATCCTGTTCACCCTTATTCTGCATTTTTAAGTTGAATTTCAGCACAAAATAGAGTGTCTGATATTGTTTACACCTCAAGGACAAATGGCTCTAGAACCATTCTTTGCCTTTACCTAATAGCTTAAACTTTTAGAAAAGTAGGTCCTTGAGCTTGACAAACCTAACTAAAACTATATATGATGATAATCTATTGAACAAACTTTTACATCTTCCTGTAAAATCCTAAATAAGGGCAGACCATCCAGTAGGACAATATCTTAACCCCAGCTACACACTTCACTTAAGAATTACAAAAGGAAACAATGAAGAAATAATTGCCAATTACTGCCATACATTTCCTAGGAAGAAAGCTCAAGCTTAGCCCCTGGATAATCTTCTTTTTAGCTTTCTCCCAAACTTATATCATGTCTTTCACATAGAACTTTACATAAGATATGCAGTGGCAATGATATTTCGTGAACAGACAATTCTGAACTTGTAACAAGGAATACATAATAAGGTAGTAACTTACTGGTTTCTTTGTTCCCACCCATCTTCAAGGCTAATACATACCATGACTCATCACCATGTATACACCCATTCCAAAACCATCTTTATCTTAACAGTAAAATTTCAAATTGTTCTAATAGCACTGCCATTGAGAGATTACTAAACTTTTTTATTCAAGCCTATTAGAAACCTAAATTCAAAACATGGTAAACCTGCATGTTTTGCATCCCCTCATCAGCCTCTTCCTAAATTCCTTAGCCAAAAATCTAGAAACGCACTAACCAACACACACTGATAGAAAATATTATTACCACTGGACAGAATTCAGAAAGTAAGATACAGCTATAATCAAATGCAGACATGCCACGATCCGTGATACTTGCACAAACAAGGTCTAAATAAGGGCCTAAAAGAAGCCATAAAATTTGTGAACATCTCCCTGTAATACATGAACAACGCAAAAGCAAAAACTACTAAACTGACAGCAATTAAGCATTAGCAACATCAGATCAAGGAGCTGTCAACAAGGGAAAAATGAGCAAATGCAGTTTCATCAACAAATAGTATATATGGCCATACCTTGCTAGGGATTTGCCTGTTGTAGAAGACAGATGAAGGAGGAAACTGAGGTTGATATGAGGGCAGTGAATGAATATATATGGAAAAAAGCATCTCATGCCCCTTGAGAAACCTCTCCCAAAGGGGTGCCAGAGGCAATGGTCCCTTGGTCAGGAACATGAATGCAATCTTGGGAACTCTGGGAAAAGGGTAACCCTTGATCCTTGGAACAAAGGAAGCCCTCCACAGAAGCTCTTTGTCACTCATATTGTGGATCAGCCTCAAAGGTGGCCTAATCCACTTGTCCAAACCACCCGGTTCCTCATAATAACATGGCTGAAAACTGGAACTCACTGTGGTCACCACACTCTCAATTCCAAAATGCTTCACAGTGTATATGCTAATCACCGAAAACACAACGCAGAGGGCAAGAAACAACACAAGTAGCCGCAGTGGTCTCATAGGCAAACCCTTGGACTGGTTCATTCTTTCCTTTCCCTCTTCAAGGGCCACACCCCTTGATTGCATCTTGCTCAAAAATTAAAACAAAAAAAATTAAAAAATTAAAAAATTCCTCTATGGCAACCACCCTCTACTACGGCTCTTGATTATGTAAGATCCAATTTTGAATGCAAATGAAGTCACCACTGAATACAAAGGTGTGAAATTTATCACATGGTCATCAAAATTTCAGAAAATTTTGTACCACAAAAAATCACCCTGAGATCTAACAAGGGTGCCAAATCAACTCTTGAACATGTGATGTTGGGAATAACAATAAAACAGCACATGGGTATTAGCAAAACAAGGATTTTCTCAAGAACAGAAGCAAAAGGTGGGAATTTTTTTTTCTTTATCTTTATTTTTTGTGCGTGTGATCTTACCAAACCAAGATGAAAGGGGTGGTGCAGAGTCAGTGGAGCGAGGGAAGGAATATATAGTCAGAAGAAGAAAAAGGGTAGTGCCACATGGTTTTGACTAGTAAGCGTGGATTTTGGAGATAATTGTGATGAATGAGTGAATCTGGATTTGTTGTTAACCGTTGCGTGTTCCTACGACTTCTTGTATTCAGAATTGCAACTTCGTCATGTCGTGGGGAATAAGGATACCGAATCTTGAAGCGGGTCTCGATTTTTCTTACTTTGTGTTTAATGTCATTTATTTTGGACTCACATTAAAATGTGTATTTACAGTTTTGCATGAAGTTTACTATAACAGCCTCTTTTTTCTTTGTAACTTCCCTTGTTCTTTTCCTTTGTTATAAGGTAGGAACAGTGTTTTAAGAAATTATTTAATTTTTTTGGTAAAAGTAATTGCTCACTTAATTTTGAAGGATTTTGTATACAGTTTTGGATTGAAGATTACCGTATTAGCCATTAACAGATATATGGATGTCAGATAATTTTTTTCATGTGACTATAAATTCGATTAATTATATGTATGAAAAAAAAAATCAATTCTTTAGACCAACGTCAGTATTTTGAGAGACACATTGAGTACACCCAGAAAGATTATCATATTAGTGTCTATTTTTTATAACTTCTCTTATTCTTTTCCCCTCTTTTTTTAAAGCCTTTTTCTTTTCCTTTGTCATAAGGTTAAAAATGAATTGAGTTAAATTTTGTGTAAAAATGTCTGCACCGTTTGAGTGAATAAATTTAAAATAATGCGAGGAATGCTTTTTAAAATAATTATTATAAAAGAATAAAATTAATTTTTAATTTAATTTTTATATATTGTTAGTATAAAAAAATTATACTATCAACTAATAAAAAATATTATTGATATGATTTTTAAAATGATTATTATAAAAATTAACAAAATTAATTTTGAATTTAATTTTTATATATTGTTAATATAAAAATTATTATTAATATGACTTTTAAACTAATTATTATAAAATTAACAAATATAATAAACATGCATATTAGTTTATAACTGATTCACAGTGTAAAAGTAATTTATATTATCCCGTTTACACTATTTACACTTTAACTTTTGTCATTTCTCTTGTTCTCTTCCTTTGTTGTAAAGGTAGGAATAGAATTTTAAGAAATTATTTATAAACTTTTTTTTGTAAAAGTAATTGCTCATTTGATTTTGAAGGATTTTGTTTACACTAGGCATCAGACCTGATTGTTAAGGTAATTGTCCTTGAATAGTGGGTGGGATTCAATCTTTAGAATTGTGTATAGAAAAATATATCTTGAGAACGGTTAATTCCTTAAATAATTTCATAATTTTAATAAATTAGTCGTTGACTCTTAAATGAGAAATACCTTGAATTCACCCAAAGGAAAAATTATCATATTAGGTGTTTTACTTTCTTAGCTTCCCTTATTCTTTTCCTTTGTTATAGGGTAGGAATAGTGTTTTAAAAAATTAATTGAGTTTAATTTTGCGTAAAAATTTCTACATTGTTAAGTCAACAAATCAAAAGTAATGTTTGATATAATTTTTAAGATAATTAATATAAAAATCAATATATTTAATTTTAAATTTTATTTTTATATATTGTTGGTATAAAAAGTATATACAGTCCATTAATAAAAAATTATTATTAGAATAAATTTTAAAGTAGATATTGAATAAGTAAATAAATATAACATCATGCATATTACTTATCACTGTTTATGATTAATATAAAAATCATTTACATTATTTGTGTATAGACTATTTACTTTTTAATTTTTGTAACTTATTTTATTATTTTTTCTATGTTGTAAAGTAGGAATAAAGTTTTGAGAAATTATTAATAAATTTTGGGTAAAAATAATTGCTCATTTAATTTTGAAGGATTTTGTTTACTTGTTTAGATAGAAGATTATCATATTATAATCTACTATTGTAACTCCCCTTGTTATTTTTATTTGATATAACAATTTTGAGATTAGCCTACCTTCACTTAAGAATTTAATTATTGGGTATACATTGACGTTAGTCACTTAAATAAATCTTACTTCAGTTTGAAAGATACTCTGAATGTATCTAAAAAATAATAGCAATTTAAAAAGTTAATTAGGTTTAATTTTAGTATGCTATAAATATAAAAAATATATATATTATTAAGTCAATCAATCAAAAATCATGTTTGATATAATTTAGAAAATAATTGAATTTAGTTTTCATATACTATACATGTAATTATTGCATGATAGTACAAATTTTTTACACCACATGTGCATTTAACTTAAATTCAAATTAATTTATCTATTTAAAAAAAAAATTCCTCATATAATTTTGAAGGATTTTGTTAACATCAGTTTTTAAGATTGATTTTTATGTAATAAAAAGTAAAAGAAAATATTTGGAAAAAAAGTATTTATTATATTAGAAATATAAAAATATAATAAATGTTTTTTTAATAAATTTTCATTTTTTCTCACAAATATTCTCCTTCTAATAAATTATCATTTTTAATTACTTAAAATCAACCTTAAACTGATGTTAACGAAATCAAATATTAGAAGAGGATGATTCTAGTTTATTATCACTGTTAATTTATAAGTATACGATATCTTTATCTTTTCTTTGTTTCATAATATTTGCATCTTAAGGTATTGTAGCAAAAATTTATTATATTTCACTAATTTATTTACTAAAGTCAATTTAAAATTTTAATATTATTTGTAATTTAATTAATTTTCTAATATTATGCATTCTCTCTTCATTAAATGTAAGAATAAATAAAAGGTTTTTCAAAATAAGAATAAATAAAGGCAAGACAGAATTTTTTATCTAATGTGTCATAAACACATAATGTGAAAGTATTAAATACATTATATTAAATATTTTAAATTATAAAAATAGAAAGCATTGAATGACTTTTGTGTTTTTTGTATTGTATTTTTTTTTCTATTTTTAGCTTCTCAGCATGTGTCCATATACACGTTAAAAAAAAGCACTAAAGATTGAAAAGGCAACAATTAATAATGTATTAATTAGTTAGAATGACAAATAATTTGAAAAAAAAAAAGGACTACGAATAATTTTTTATACAACAATTTTGTTTGGTATGGATGACTTTTTAATCAAATAAAAAAGGGATGGATATATAAGTGAGGGAGAAAAAACGATATTTAATAGAGAAAAAAATTTTCAAGAGTGAAGTTTTATGTTTTTGACGTGTTTCATAAAAGACCATTTATACCTTTTAGCATCCTCCTTTTTTATATATATAAATATATGATCTATTTTTTATTAGCTTTTTGAAAACTATTTAAATTTTTTACATCCATGTGTAGTTGTGTACAGAAAAGAAATACTTTAGTACAAAGGAAATATAAACACGCGAAATTGTTTTAACTTTTCAAATTTTGATTATCCAATTGTGTCTAATTTGGAGAGAAAACTATGTGGCTCGTAATTACGTAGAATTATCTTTAGTAGAGAAAACTATTTTTTATTTTGTTTTTAGACATCGTTTATGATTTTGAATTTTTATTTGTAATAAGAGAACGTTCTCCATTTTTAGTCACGAGCTTTAATTTGTTAACTCGTAGTCTTTTATAACCAAAATCGATATTTCATGCGTAATTCTCGAGACCTAAGAGATTCACTTTTTGTCGTTAATTTCGTCTTGTGTCATTTGTATCAATCGGGGGCAGCATAAAAGACCAAAAAAAAAATGTTTGCCTTTACATTGCCTTCCATTCATTAATTAGATTTATCGAGCTAAAGTAAAATATTTCAAACAAAAAAATTGTCCAACTATACAGTTACATATCAGTGAAAAATCCAAAAATTTTATGTTATAAGAAAATTCGTATTCGTAAATTGGTGAAGATAATATTCATAATATGAATTGATTTTTAATACTGTATATTAAAATATAAAAATAATTTATAATTATACATTCAATTATATGAGCCCAATTTTTACTGTATGTGTAACGCAACATCCGCGCAGAGCACATAGATTGCTAAAGACGACCGTTAAACTAGAACTTTCCCCCACCAAATATTTCATTCGGTTTCTTATTTTTCTCGCTATGACCATTTGGGGACATGAATTTGGACTTTCGTGCGATTATAGCAACTTCAGCCAAAGGATCCATCGTGGTTCTTATCAAGTTTCAACTAATCAGATTTGTGAATGCTATCGGCCAATACCACTAGCACAATTGACAACCAATTTCAATTTTTTGTATAAAAATTGGTTTATGAATGTTCCATATTTTACAATTATTTCTAAATTTTTAAAAGAAATAACTTCTACGGAATAGTGAAAGTAAATTTATTATTTAATTTAGTACATTGGAGGGGAAATGCCCAAGCAAATAAAAAAAAAAGACCACTACACAAAGGAAATGCTACCACGTGAGATTTTGACTCGGTCTAAACCTATTTTTATGATCTACTAAATGCTACTCTATTATTCTTTTTTTTTTTCTGATGCAATTTTCCTCCATTCCTCCCCTCATCCATCCACTTTCAACTTTTTCATCTTTTGTCCCGAGTCAATGAAATATTCTTTTTCACTGTTCTGTTATCCAAGTCTCACGCTTTTGCTACAATTCCAATAATAAATATGTTTGCTTGCTTGAAAATTCATCAGTTGAATTTTATTAAAAATTATAAAAATATGCAAATTTTACTTTTTATTTAATACATTTTATTTATAATTTTATAATTTATAATAAATTTTAATTAATACTCATGAGTGTATTTAAAATATTATTAAAAAATGTATTGCTGACACTTTTCAACTTGTTTTTAACAGCAAAAATCTTGTTAGTTTTCATAATTGACCTCCTTAAAAATTGAGACCTAGACTTGGTAGTGAGAGAGATGAGGGAAGACCATGCATCGAGGACAATGAAGGAGAAAATATCTAATTGTCTACACAGCAAGGCAGTATGGACGTCCAGTTAGTTATTCTTAGAATAAACCAATATCTAATGGGAGCCATTCAAATTATTTTGTTGAAGGTATGAAAATAAACATTGTTTTTTCTGTGGAGTAATAGGTGAGTGGAGAGTCCCATATAGAAGATAGGTTTACATCCTCAAAAGCAGGTAGGTAGGTATAAGAGGTGTCTAACTATTAGGAATTGGGGGCATGGTGGTTGCGGATTGAATTATATCAATTTTAAAAAGAAAATTCATTCCATATAATCACTCTGATTTTCTTAATTTAACATTCAATTGGTAAACACATTTGAAGCTGGCATTATCAGTAAATTTCTAACACTGATACCTCCTCGATGTCCGTAAACACTTCTCCTGATTAAAAAAATATTTTATCTGAGCCAATACATCATTTCAGTTGGGAGACCAATACTTCCTTATGGATAGACACTTCTGTCATAGAGACAAAACATTCATCTGTTGATTTTTTTTTTAAAAGTGACCAACTCTTTATAAAATAATATTTCTTAATATTATATTGTTAAGTCTTATTATCATAGGAAAAAAGTGAGCATCAATAATACAAAAGGTAAGAATTATTAATTTAAATATTTTATTATGTTAACAGCTCATATTTCATTTCATTTGAATTTTTTTTTGGTCTATGTACAGTGGCATGTCCTGGTGTCTAATATTCTGGCCATTAACCGTGTCACAATATCTGTGCACTTGTCATATCCGGTGTTCATTTCAGAAGCTAAAGGCATTGAAACAATACACAATTCAAAAACATGAAATGAATAGTGAACTTCAATCACCTTAATTTGTTTTAATTTTTTAGATATTGTATTGTAATATATAATTATATTAAAATAATTATAATATTAAAGTGATCTAATTAAGTAATCAATTGAACTTCCCATTAGGAGAAATAATGAGAACTTTATACGTAAACCGAGAAATAATAAGAACTTTATACGTAGGCTAACACATAAGAAAAAGTTATGGTTCCTTATGCACCAAACCGAAAATACGTAAATAAGTTCTCTGTTTTCCCCATAAAAAAAAGAGAAACGAAGATCCCTAAAGGAACTAAGGTGATTTGGTTGAGAAAGACCACAAACCAACAGGTCGCAATCACTGAAAATTACGCTGCAATCTCCTAGAACCACAAATGGATCCAGATATTTATTTATTTATACATTCTTATTTATAGTTTTGATGATCTAGTATAACGACAATAGATTATAAGGAATTTAAGGGTAGAAAACCTCCAATATGAATAAAAACACAAGGAACCTAAAGGTTGAAGGTCTCCTATAGGAAAAAGAAATAAGAAACCAAAGGATAGACAAATATTTCCAACAGCTGTTTTTCCTCTTCAATAAATATAATAGGGTTAACATGTAATGTGAGAAGATCCCACAAATTTCTTGCCTAATTATGATGCAACCCATATCACAAAAGCTCAACTAGAAGAGAAGAGTCAATTTTATACATCAATAAAATATTCAAACAGCAAACCAGTTCTCTCTACTTGGTCACTTCAAAAGTAGCTCGAAGATTGGATATCATGACTGGGCACTCTCCCTTCTCATCATACTCGGCATATTCTCCACTTGACAAGTCAACGTTCTCAAACTTGGTTCCCTCCAGCTACAAAAGTACAAGTTGCATTAATTGGAAATAGGACCCACATGCAGAAAATTTATGACATCACCAAACGTCTAGCATGTGTTAAAAATATTGCAATCAGGTGGGTAAATTCTAGAATCAGAGGATAGAAACATAGAAAGTATTACAGAAATTACATAGAAAAGAAGAAAGCCAATACCAAAAGCTGGAGAACAGCTTTCCGCACCAGGAAAATCTAGTACACAGTACAACTTTTGCATGAAATTTGATTCAAGAGGGCAGAGAGGGACTGCATATCTTGCAAATCTCACCATAATTCGGACTTGTAAATTGTGAAAATGAAAATGATTTTAAACTTGCTCACATTCTCATATAAATATTGTTTTAATTTCTTATGACTAATGAATAGAAGATATTGAAATTAATCAATATTGTTTTAATTTCTTATGACTATGGACTAGAAGATATTGAAATTAATCAATATTGTTTTAATTTCTTATGACTCGAATAGAAGATATTGAAATTAATCACATCAAATTCATCCCAGTCTTAAGTTCATTGATAAACTTTCTGGACATGGTTTCCAGCATTAATAACAAGGAAAAAATAAATCAAATCATCAATAGTAACCACCAAACCAAATCACAGGAAGCACATGATTAATTATTTCAAAGAGATCAGAGATATGATGCCATTATGCACATGATTATTTGTTTCAACAGAGAAAAGTGGGTATGCACATGATTATTTGTTTCAATAGAGAAAAGTGGGTATAAGAGCAATTTACAATACTCACTACTCAGCTTATATATCAGTAACATTGAACAATCAAAAGTGACCAGATATATGATGCCAAAAATAATGGAAACATAGCACTCAAAATAAAAAGAATACTCACCGACTCAACTTTCCACCCATCACGGAATACAAAATCTACTGGCTCATAGCCCCTGCAGTCAAATACCATCAATGGGGCAAACTTCCCTGATTCACTGATTTCCTGGGTGAGTGGTTTACCTTTGCCTTGGATCATTGTAACAGTTCCATCCCTGCCGCAAAATTTGCACTGCATACCAAATAAAGGATATTAAGAAACCACCAGCTGCAGGAACAAACAGTTCGAAGAATCTCACATGAATGAAAATACTACACTTAGTGCTTATTATTAAAAGTTATGCAGCAGAATCATATAACCTTTCCAAAATCTTTCTTCCTATGTGAGAGACAGAAAAACAACTACATAAGCAAAAAGCCAATTGTGCTAAGTAAATTGAACTCTGCTCAGCTGTAACATGTAAGTGAGCTTACAAAGTTGTAAGTTAGATTAGTAAAACCTAATTTCAGTTTTAAAACAGCAAGAAAATAATGACCCCTGTTTCCCCTGTGTTTCTATACTGCACTAATTTCACCTAGTCGAGAAAAGAAGTCAATCCTGCTCGAACCATAACAATCAAAATCGCAAATAATATATTGGATCATTTTGCTTTTCTTGTCTTTCTACCATGCATAGTTTTTTATTGTTTTGGTACAAAACCACGTGTATCTTCCACAAGAGGTAATTCTACTCGACCTTGATAGAACTACTATGAGTAACAAAGTTTTCTCTCCAAGTATCCAGAATCCGAGTCCATATAAATGAATGTTTTCAAACCTAAATATACAACTGCATTAAATACTCATAGAGAGAATTTTGTCACCTATACTATATTCGAGCAGGATTTCTTCCCACAAAGCATCGTCATCTCATAAAAAAACTGAAAAATACAAAGTTACGTACACATAATAAAATGAAGTTAATGGTCATGTACTAATATTTACAATAATTTTATATAATCATCCTATCACAAATAATTATTTGTATGACTTTTAAGATTGATAAAATAAAAATAAACAAATTTACTATAGCGTGTGATTGGTTGACATCGTAAAACTATTTTATATTATGATGGTATGCCTATTTTCTCTAATAAAATTAAATGATAAAAGGAAAGCATTATCAAATTAGAAAGAGAGTATGAATTCAGTCCCTTCCCTAACGCTATTAATTGAGATAGTAAGTAGGAAGTGGAGCTAAGAAATATATATTTGGGGGACTTATGTTGTAATTAGCATGTTTGAGATGATTCAGGAACAAAATGGATGGATTTATTATTGAATAGAGTAATGAAAGTAAGGGTGTGATGAAAGGCAAAGGAGAAGTTAGGTTACCTTTTGAATGAGATGAGTAGTGCCCTTGCCAACGGGGAGAGGAACGGTGTCGTTTAAGGTGACGCAAGTTTCTTTTTGGCTGAGTTCTCCGCATCTGCCGCATTTAACCTGTGATGAGAATTGAGAACGATAAGAGAATCGAAGAAAAAGGAACAATAAAAGATGATGGAGGAGAAAGAAAGGGACCTTGAAGAGGTAGGAGAAGTTGGGGTCATCGCACCCACCTTGGGGTTCCAGATTCGTCAGATTCTCAAGCTCCGCACCGATCATCAGCGTAAAGTTCACCATTTCTTCTCTCTCTCAAACACTAACACTTTTGCTTTCGCTATTTGCTTCTTTCGATTCAATCAATGGATGCTTCCAGATGCTCAAAATAAATACTAATATTTTCTCTAACAATATTTTTTTAGCACAATAATTTATTAAAAATTATACATTTAACCAGCTTTTTTCTCTTGATTTTATGATTTGGGTTTTACTGATCAGTATTTTTAAGATACTAGTTTAGAATTTATGTTAGAAGTTGTATTAAAAATTGCATAAAAATACATGGTTACAATTTTTAATAAAAAAAATTACTTGTAATTTGTTGAGGAGTACCTTTATGATTTAGTTATTGTTTTGTTATAATTTTTAATAAATTTTAATAAAAAATATATTTAAAATAGTGTGTTGCTATTTCAAGAAAAATATATAAAAACAGACCCGGACAGGACAATCCATGAGTTTTGTATGCAAGGATGTGTAATGATTATTTGATCCTTACAATGAGTTTAATGTAAAGATTTTTTTTATAAGTAATGTAAACAAAATATATTATTAAATAGTTAAAAATTATTTATCATTTTAGAAATAATTATTATGAAATTAATAAATTTACTATATATAATAGTTTGACAGTGTAATATTAGTATATTTTAAATAAATTAAAAATAATAATAAAATAATTTCTTTATGTTTCATTTGTTTTTATTTAATTGTATTTTACTCTATTATAATTTTACACTTTACTAATTTATTTTATTAAACTTTACTTTTTCATTAATCAAATTCCTGGAATTTGGATTAAAGACATTATCTAGTTTAAATTTAATTATTGTGATAGTAATTCTATTTAATTCAAACTTTATCAAAATTAAATAATACAAAGGTAAATAAGAGATGAATTTGTGAAATATAAAGATACGAATATAATTTGTTTTTTTAATAAGGGCTATTTTAATAAGTGATAATTCTTTTTTATTATAATTTTCTATTGTTTTTGAAAGTTTAGTTGACTTTTGAAACTTTAGAACATCAAAAAACAATTTTTTTGAGTCAAATGTTAGAGTGTGTGTGTTTAAAATTTTATTTTATCCATTAACATCTTAAAATTAAGAATGATGTGTTTAAAATTAACCAATTGAGACATTAAGAATTATAGACAGAGAGAGAAAAAGACAAATAGTCTTGGAAAAATTGTTTATAACTATTTATTATAGTTAAAAAATTCATTATAAAATATAACACATTTAACCTTAAAAGATATGTAATTTATATATAAAAAATATAATAGAATTTGAACACATCTTAAAAGTAGTGTAATTTTACTATTTTGTAAAGGTACTCGAAGTTAATTAAAGCGATTACAAGTTTTAAAAGTTAAATTTAATATGGTAATTAATTAAGCTTGAGTAGAGAGAAAGCAAGTGAGACTTTATGTTACTTCCTAATATAGCTCATTCTTAAAGAAAAAAATATTAAACCAATAAAATAATATAACAAGATATCATATTTAACTACCAAATAAATTATTAAGATAATTTTTTTAAAGTAAAATAAAAATAGTTAATAAGATTCTAATTTAAGATCTTATGTATACTACTCAAATTTCATCATTGAGTCAGTTCTAATAGTTCAATTAATATACATTAAAAATAAATTTAATGTATAATTGAATTGAAATTTGAATTATATTTCAAATTACGTAAGTTTAGTCTAAACTAATATTATATATCTTTTAAGATTTATAATTTTATGAAATAAAGTAAAAATAATTATTCTACATCTTAGTTTAAATTAATTTTTTATGTGTAACATAGTTCTATTTTAGAGGTTTATTATTTAATAAATAAATATATATATTGACTAAATCTGTTCATTTTATATTAATCACAAGTCAATGATGTTAATTGAATTGGATAAGATTCGAGTCTAAAAAAAACAACCCAATTCACGAATGGGCTAAACTAACCTTGATTCAACTTGATCCACGAATAACTCAATTAATTGTGTTTAGTTGTCTTTTTTATCACGAAATAAAAGTCAATTTTTTGTCTCGTAGTTGATTTTAATAGAAGTAAGACTTCTTGCTTATGAAATTGATTCTAGATGTGACCTTATACTACTTTTTAAAACCCACTCATAGTTATATTTCAAATAAAATAATTCTTTAAATTAACTCTTAATTCTATTCGCTTGGTTAACAAATTTGCCTGCAAGTACATTCCTTTCCAATTTATTCTTCCCTGGTCCCCTAAAGGGGATCGCTTATACTAGAAATTTTAAAATTTGCTACAAAATAATTTTGTGGCTAATTTTAAAATTAATAGTTAATTTGTAGCTAACTTATAATAAAAATAATTAGCTACAAAATTACTACAATATTGAATGGTAGCATGAAATAAGTAGCAAATTAGCTAGGAAAATAATCTTAGTTAATTTGTAGTAAATTTTTTAAAATTTGTAGTTATTTCCTAGCTAATTTGTAGTAATAAGAAGTATAAATGAATATAACTTCAATTTAGCTAGAAAAAATAATTTTCTAGTTAATTAATAGTTAATTAGTTAGGATTTAGCTACTAATTTAAATAGTAGCTAAAATTAGTAGCAAAATAAAAAAAATTCTTGTAGTGTTAAGGCACCCCTCTAGTGGTATGGTCTCTCCTAAGTCCTAGCAAGTATAATATAAAAATTAAAATAAAATAACTTTTGAATCATGTAAATCAATTTCTTTTAAGATCAATTTTTTAAAGTCACTTAAAAAAGTTAAACCAAACAATCATAAATATGAAAATTAATTTTTTATTTTAATAAAATCTTGAACCTTTCTTTTCTGTTTTATTGAAAAAAAGAAAAAACTCAAATTAAATTTAACAAGATAATACTCAAATAAAATATATAAATAAATAATAACTCTTGTATTAGGAGTTGAGTTTATAACATAGAACTAGAGTCATATATCTCATCTTGAATTTTTTTTTTCTGCTGCTTTTATTTTTTTTAATTTTTTTCTCGAGAAAAAAAAAGAGTTAAATTAGATCCAAAATTAAATTGTGAGAAATTTATTAATGAGATATTGTTTTTGAATTTTTGATTGGTTGGGGAGGTGGCTGATAAATGAAGCATGCATTTGCATGTCAATGATCAAGTCATGGTGTAAACAGAAGTTGAATGACATATAGACGGTAACTCATGCAGACATCGCTAGCTAACTTATGGTTAAGTAATGTCTATAATTCATGACTTCATGTGACCAATAAATGGCATTTCTTCAATATCTCACTCAAGTGTATCTTTGTCTTCCATTTCAGTTTTGTGTCAAAGGATCAAAATAATAGATTATTGTTATTAAATTTGAATGGGAAAGGTGTTGCATTTTCCATGCATGGGATCCTCAACCTTCATTCTCTTGGGGCTGGTAGTCACAGTTTACGGTTTTGTGGACCCTGGTGGCTCGTTGTCAAGACCAAAGATTTTGGAGGTTGAGAGAAAATTAAAGCATCTTAGACAACATTCCTTAAAATCTATTCAGGTAAAATCATCTTAATCATCGTTTATTGGATTGTTCTTAACACCATTATGCTTTGAGAAACACCTAATTAGTCCTGTAACTGACCAAGCATTTTGATCAATGAAAAATAATTTGAAGTTAGATATACCATGATCAACATGGTGTGGCATAATATTTTCCAACACGTTATTAAAAGTTTGATTTTAAAATTTGTATATATAGAAAAATATCTGTTGAAAAAATTTATATTTTTAATAGATCTCGGTACCATAAGAGATTAATCTTTGCTATTAAATCGGATATACTTTGGATTTATATATATAAAAAATTAAATATACTAGAGAGATATTAGATATTGTTGGGTGCATGCGAATATTTTCTAATTTGTTGCACTAGGTGCTTGGTCTTCCCTATACAAGCTTAATTAATTTTATGTTATTGCCAATTTTTCTTCATGCTTGTAGAGTGAAGATGGGGATGTAATTGATTGCATTGATATTAATAAACAACCAGCCTTTGATCATCCCGCATTGAAAGGTCACAAAATCCAGGTGAGTGACATTTGATATTCTTTGTTTATTACCATGATTTTTGGATTATTTTTTATTAAAATGTTAATTAAGACTATACTCATATATCACAAGAATATAGGTTTGAGTTTTGCTACCTACATAAGAACTTAGTTGGTACGTCCTATATAAATATTTTTATAAATGTTGATTGAATTTGATTGGTTCCTGTAATTCAACTCACTTAAATTTTTGTAAAATAAAAAATAATAATTTTTGGGTCCTAGATAGCTTAGCTTGGTAGACTAATTACAACTACTATGTGAATCTGCATTATATAATCAGATGGCTCCTAGTTATAATTCAGCTAAGGAGGACATAACAGAAGGAAACAGAACTATTAGAACAGGAAATAATGCAAAGGGTGCCAAAATGATGAAGCAAAGGGGTAAAGAGTCAACTCTGACTGTGACTTCCCAAGTATGGCAGAAAAGTGGAAGGTGTCCAGAGGGAACAATACCTGTTCGAAGAATACGAAAAAGAGAATTGCTCAAGGCTCGTTCAATTGAAGACTATGGAAGGAAAAGACCAAGCTTTTCTCACCATTATGTTGCTCAACTGAATAATAATCTCGAGTCCTTTGTACAACTTAAAAACCACTCTGTAAGTTTGTGTTATAGTACTGCCACTTTTCAATAAACAACTTCATTAACTATAGTTGTTTAACATACTTTTATCAAATGAGTTTGTTCATAAGTGTAATTCTGAATCTGTCTCACATAAACTTAAAAAAGTTGATGTTAGATCTAATTATTTATTACTAACTTTATTTCATATTTATTGATGTTTAAAATTAATGTACACGGGAGCATTATGGATATAAAATACTATCGTAGTTGAATTAAAATATCCTTATTTAATATCTTATTATCCATAATAAATTACTTTTATAACAATTGTTAAATAGAAGTATAAGTAAAAAAAAATTCATAAGACAAAACTTAGGTAGTAAAACATCAATAATTTTGAAATAAAAAGAAAAGAATAAAACATATAAATATGAAACGAAAATAATATACTTATCAAAATATAAGGTTCATAAATCACTTGGATAATTGTAAATAAATTCTTTCAAATATTTATTATAACACATTTTTTATTAGTGAGTTAACTATTAAATAAATAATTGATTCCTCTCACTTTAGAGTTAAAGAAAGTAAATAAATAATCTCAATTATAGATGATAAATAATGTGTTAAGAACTGAAAGAGTGCCAATTAAATAGAACAGTTATACTCTTGTTACATATGCATAGCTTAGTTTTTCCAAGTTTTTAGTTATAGTTTTCTTGTACTGGGAAGAACTAACTCTTTTGCTTCGTTGATTTTGATGAAACCTATGTGAAACAGAAGGCAATATTGTTTACAGATGGGTATCGATACTTAGGAGGTAAAGGAGACATTAAAGTGTTCAACCCTACTGTTGAAAAGGACGATGAGTACAGCACTGCCCAAGTTGCTCTCTTAACAGGACCATACAATGACTTTGAGTGCGTTGAAGCTGGATGGGCGGTAACAACTAACTTCTTCTTACTTCTTTTTTTATGCCTCCCAAAAATTTAGTTGTGCTTGTTGCTTAACTGCAAAGTTATTGTAACACTTTGGAATGAAAAATGTCCTCCAACTTAAAGTATCATTTTCTGAATACTTTATAGCAACCTCATGGCTAAAAGTTACGACATAACTTAAATATAGTTTCTAGCGCAATGCTGAAAAAGTATTTATGCTTAACTAGAATCATTAGGGCTTGTTAAGGACAAGGTGTTTGTTTAAGCACTAGTATTTATTAATATTTGTAGAGTCAAACAAAATAAATTAAAAATAAAAATTATATAATAAAAATAAACAAATAGTTGTTGGGAAGGAGAAAAATTAGGGAATGTGTTGAATCATATTTGTGGGGTTAAACAGAATAAATTAAAAATAAAAATTTATATAATAAAATAAATAAATAGTTGTTGGGGTGGAGAAAATGTAGGGATGTTTTTAACAATATTTGTGGGGTCAAACAAAATAAACTAAAATTTTTTAATATTATATAAGAAAAATAAATAGAGTTGTTGGGAAGGAGAAAATATAGGGATGTAAAGTTATTTGTGAGACCTATTTAGTAAATTTTTAGAGTTGTTAAATTAGAGGAGTGAGCTGCTTAAATTATAAAGTAAATATAAGTGATATGCAACCATGACCCCCATCTCTGAACCATAAAAGTAAAAAAATAAAAAAAAAATTATTGCCATGGAAATGAGACCAATAAGCAAATTTGCAACAAAATCTAATCTCATGGGCGCAAAAGCCCATGCTTTTTACTAGCTACTTTGAATGATTTTAAAACAAGTTGATATATAAACATAGGAGCAATACTCAACTAAGCATCGTGAAACATGTGACTATTGAAATGCCCTAAAAAAGAAATACAACAAGAATTATATCGAAGTTCTTTTTTTTGGTGAAGTTATATATCGTTGCACGTGATTAAGTGTTTAAACCTTTTCAACTTGAAACAATTCCTTATCTCTTCGTTCAATAAACTTGCACCAGGTAAATCCCGGTGTGTATGGAGATAGGCAAACTCGGTTATTTGTATACTGGACGGTAAGTTGGCAGTTGCATCAACCTTAAAATTTAATTATATACTAATCCTTTTGTTTGGGACATAAATAAGAGGGAACCAAAATACATGAATTACTAATCTTAATTTAATTAATATGTGTATGCTACACGATATTTAGATTCATTTTCAATTTTCATTCTTTGTTCTACTTTGAGGTCTAGTAATTTTGGAACACCAATTTTTGCAGGCCGATGCTTCAAAGAAAACGGGTTGCTTTGATCTGACTTGTCCTGGGTTTGTTCAGACCAGCAATGAAATTGCTTTAGGAGCTGCAATTTATCCAATATCAATTCCTGGTGATCTTTCGTACCAAATAACTATTTACGTCTATAAGGTGAGTGGCATGTTTAGTAACAACTATTTTAGGGGAAATAATAGAATAATTTTCAAAGACTCATTCCAAAAGTCGATAAAATTAAGAGAATATTTTTGTTAAATAAGCTGAAGTAAACTTACATAAGATACACAGATGGAGCATAATTCATTTAGATGTCTATTTCTAAAAATAGAATCCACCACTTGTAATATAAAAGTTTGTTTATCGTTAAACACGTGAATCAACTTATTTGAAATTGTCTCAGCTTAACAAATAATTTTGATAATACTTTATCACCTATGGATGTTTTATTCAACTCAACCACAATTGTCACTGTCAAAAGATATATATATATGGTCTCAAACATTATAAATACTTTAAGGCATACTATAATTATTTGTGAAGGGTTAATCTTCATAAAATCTTTACAATAACAATGTACCAAAATTAAACTATTTTTTATTTATTTTTCTTTGTCATTTCCCTTTACATTAGGATCCCTACACGAATAACTGGTGGGTGCAGTATGGTGAGAAGACCAACATAGGTTATTGGCCACCTGAGTTATTTGAAAGGATATGTTACCATGCCCAATCTGTGGAGTGGGGTGGTGAAGTTTATAGCTCAACTATCGGGAGCACTCCTCACACTGGAACGGACATGGGCAATGGACAATTTGCTTCAGTTCCTTCTAGTTCGGCTTCCATAACAAGAATGAGAATTCATGACAATTCTGAGTTCTTAAAGATCCCAGAATGGGTTGCTGATTACTCTGATGAATATAACTGCTATGATGTTCGGTTTGTGGCAGATTACGCTGAAGATCCTGAGTTCTATTATGGGGGGCCTGGTAGAAATCCAATGTGCCCTTAAGTCATCACTAAACTAGTGTCTACCCATTACAACTTAGAATGAAGTGGAGAGAGGAAGTTTCTTCAATGATAGTTTCTTGCTTTTTTTTTGTAACATTTTCTTGAAATGCCTCGTTTTTTAGATGAAAAATTGCAGTACTAGTTAGAAATTTACAAATCACAATTAACAGGAAAATTTTAGTTGCATAATTTATTTACAATATTTAAGGCACTATGTTTTGTTCGGTTTTAAATAAATGAAAGAGAAAAAAAATGTTAGCATTACACTTTGTTATTTTTTAAAATTATAAAATCAAAAGAGAAAAAACTAAAGTGAGATATAGAGAAAATTATTATTTTCAATAAATTTTAACTAGCAATAAATATTATATTCAAGAAAGTGTGTTAGAATATGATGATAGTCTTTCTTGAAAGAAAATATAATCCATAGTGTAGTGTGAAAAACATGAAATAAAAAAAGATGTAAAAATAGTGTGAAAAAAAATCAAAATCCATATTTAAATACCATCTCTTGTTAATTAAATATGGAACAAGTAATAGTTGCATAGATATTGCAGAAATTTTGTAACATTAAACTCAAATTAAGTGTGTGGAATCGTTTATTCTCATATTTATTATAAAGTTATGAAAAAAATATTTTTAGATATATTTTATTAGTAGGAATGCACTATATTTCTCATTCCCACAAAAAAAAAGGTAGGTATCGTGCATTTTCATGGGAATAAAAGTTACTTTTTTCAATAATCACTACTTTTATTCCATTATTTCACATTTCTTCTCTTACTTTTTATTTTTTATTTTTAATTAAATAAAAAATTATTTTTTCTAAATTTTATAAATACCAATAAAAGATGTTCATGGGAATAACATTCCTAGGCAAGTGATTTCCGAAAATATAATATCATTCCTTCAAACAAACATCTTTTATAAATAAAAAGTTAATGTTAGAGTGTACTGTGTATATCAACGTTTGGAGAGTAAATAAAACGTGTATATTTTCTCCTAGATAATTCGTTTCGAGTATGCACTTTATCTTAATCACTCAATCTTACATAAATTATCTTATATAATTAAAATTAAGTCTATTCACCTCTCACCCTAATTGAAGTTGCGAAGGACTAGAAACAAATTATACATTAAGCAAGTTGTAAACAAGCTCTGTAGTAACAAATAAAAAGTGTAAACAAGTTACACAAAGTAAATAGCTTGGCCGGTAAGGTATGACAAAGTGGCCAGTAACTTGAACTTTTTAAATATATCACAGAAGTTTGATTCCTGATTATGCAAATAGGATACTGTATGTTACTAGAGAAATTTTTCCTTAATTGACACTCTAATTTATTAGAGGATTAGTTTAATGATTACTAGTTATGAGTATACCCCTAGGTCTAATCATAGATCTAAAAAAAATAGCTAGCTGTCACCAAAAATAAAATAAAATGTCTTGACTCTTGTTTGGGGGTTAAATCTATTGAGGTCCTGGCTTTTTCAAGCCTAGCATACATCACCTTTTTGCATTACACATCACTGGTGTAAATACAATACTGCAACCCCAAAGGACTGTATCAAAAACTCGTATTCTAATCTAATCTGAACCCACAAATCACAATCATGTCTCTACTAGTCAAGCAACATATAGGGATCAAAACTCAATATCAATAAGCAAAATGAAAATGTCACTATACACGGAGACACCATGCACTGATATTACATTTGATTAATTTCAACTTTCCATATAATTATAAATGTAACAATATCTACATACGAATATGCTGTAATAAGGACAAAACCAAAAGGAAAAGTAGAATAAAATAGCAAGATACATATTGTCAAACAACAACAACGTACAGGAACTTGACGCACTGTACAAAGTATGTGTTTGGTTCTCTGATGTCCATCCAAACACACTCAAAAGCTCCACGTCCATAAACAGGACTAGACTGAATCATGCTGTTTTCTCTCTTCTTGGATGGATTGAAAAATTCTAGCTGCTGATTCATTTGCAGATTTCCGGTTATGTGGTACAACTTTGATGACTTGCGTTTGCGGTCTAGTTTCAACAGAGTGTAGAGAAAGAGAATGTGCATCGCTACCTTCTGCAATTTTCCCTGCTTTGATTCCTTGTGCCATTTCACTAGGACTACTTGTTGTGCTCCCTTGTAACCCTCTCTTCTCCTTAGATGCCTGAGATTTCTTGACATGTAAGGTAGCTCCATTCCTCTGAAGTGGTAAGTTAGATGAGCTTTGGTTATGATGAGTGTTGAAACTGACTCCCTCTACTGATGAATGACCATTTTGACCATGAGAACCTTGTACAGCAAACTGGTTAACCTGTTCAACAGCTGACCCTGATGCTGCTTGATTCATTACTGGCATGCCAAAGGGAGGGAAGTAGGTGTGACTGGTCGGAGGAATGAACGGTGAAACCCCAACTACTTGATGAGATGCGGGGAATTGATAGGCAGGATTCATGAAGGTATGTGGTGCTTGACCATGCATTGTTCCCATAAATCCGGGCCCGGGATACGGCTTGTAGACAAGCCCTTCAGAAGGAGACATGACAGGAATTAGCCACTGGTGTCCAGGTGACTGGTTGAAACACCAAGGACTGGTTCTATTATCCGAAGCTACATTTGGCTGGTGTGGATTTCCGGATAAAGGGGCATGATTTGTAAGGTGGCTACCATTTTCCAGGGATGAAAAAGATGTTTTTTTCCCAACTGCATTCTCAGCAGAACATTCTGTTTTATGGTTTAGCTTTTCAGAGTCGTTTTTCCGCTTAGGATTTTGTTGCTGAGGTTCAACAATAACCTCCAATGATAGATTTTTAGGATTTTGTTGCTGGGGTTCGACAACAACTTCCAATGAGATGTTTTTAGGAGTAGATCCCGTAAGAGGAAATTGTCCCATGAAAGCACCATCATCGAGCATAACATCTGGTGATGAAGCAATCAGCTGTTGGACCTGTTTAAATTAAAAGAATTAATGTGTGATTGTGAATGAACAGACTTGAAGGGTGAATGCCCGTGTGCGAGAAAAGTTAAAATGCTTCCCGTTTTGGAATTTGGACTAGCTTGAGATAATTTTTTACCTTAATCAATCTGTGCAATTCAAACACTTGGACTGCAAACACTCTCTGTTGACTGTAGAGAGGAATGGGAGTTCAATCAAGAAAATTGCACAATACTCATCCAAAAGGTAAAAGCTCATCTAAAGTGAAAGTATTTTTACACACTTTCTTACTTCAAAGGAGCCAAGTAAAAGTTCATAAGATGCCAAATAAGGATAGCTCATACAAGAAAAACAAATTATATAATTCATATGAAATATTTGTGCAATTTTGTCATTTCTGGTTCAAAAATAAAGACTCAACTCAACCAGGAAGCATAAAGCATGCAATCAAATATGGTTATCTTCTTTTTGGGCATATGTACATCAAATCATACAAAAGATATCAAATGTATATGAACTATCAGATGGTACAATACCAAAGCTAACTACAGTTACAATGTGTAGTTGTGTACTATTATAAAGAAAATTCCCAATCAGTATCCGTAAATATCTTGAACACAGAAAATTAAGACACTAGAAAATGGGGGAAGAATAAAAGAAGAAAAAAGAACCCTTTGTTGTAAGCCATAACATCTATTTAACGACTCATCAAGTCATCATATACTCTCCAAGTGCCGCTATCCTGCATTACTCGGTCCCCTTCTTAGCCCAAGTCCTTCAGTGCATTAAGGGAAAGCAGTATAGTAAGGAAACTCACCCCAGTGGTACATGGAGAACCAAGTAAGAGGGAACCAAGATAGGAATATATCCAAATAGTGAAATGATCTGCTGTCATAAGGGTAACCCTTCAACACATTAAGACAATCCAGTATCCACCATTAAAAAATTATTAAGGACTTTGAACATACAAAACAAATTTAGAAGGGACCCCAAGATAATCAGATTTTCTTTCTTCTAAGTCACACACATAACTCCTCAAATGAAAATATCCAGGGCATTTACCTAGTATAGTTACAATGCATAAAAGAAACCACTGCAACTCCACATTTTTAGAAATAGGAGTAAGGAAAAATACCAACAGCAAGTGGCAATAGGGCAAAATTTTGACATTTTGCAAACCACACCTCATATCCAAAGCAAATATGCATGCAACAATATGAAAGGGACCATAATAAGGATAATCAAATCAGAAGACAAATCAAACTTAGGGTTTTTATTCTAAAATTGTGCACATATGCACGTAGAAAACATGTTATGACTTTTTTCATGACTATTATAAATTTATATTATACACAAAAACTCAAAATACCATCCAAGTAAAACGTGTAAGGGGTTTCACAGGGAAACAATTCAAGTTTGAGATCACCACACCACAGAAACACCTGCTACTGACAATCAACAAGACTTACTTGGCAATTTCTCGTCTTGCTTTCCAGAAATGTTTTTGACCTAATATACCTACAACATCATCAGGAGAAACTATCAGACTTGATAAATTTGTTACAGTGGAGATCTTGGAAACATCACCACTTTCATCAAAATTCCCCTTCTGTATTGGGCCTCCAGTCCCAGTATCATGATATTCAGCATCATTGGTAGCCTCAAGTGGACTGGTTTGGTTCATTGCAGAATGAAATAAGCCTCTTGGTACAAGGGCATTTCCATTATCCACATCCCTTGTAGAGTTAAGGAGATCATCGTCATGTTCAATGTCAATGGATTGGGACCCAGCCACACACTCCTGCTGTAGGCAAGCATCATCCTGATGTAACCTCCTTATATTTGGCACAGAAAAATCTTGATCCTCTTGATTTGGAATCACCTTGGCTTGCATCACTAGACTGTCGATAATATCTCCACTTGATTTGTTTTTGACAGACATTTCTGGTTGCTGTCTACTTGTGCTTACTTGTGGATGCACCTCACTCCCACTCCTCACATCTTTTCTCATATCAACAGGGGGGGAGCCAAATTGTGTTGGATCCTTGTCACCATCATTTTGTGTTGCAACTGAACAAAAATTCCTGGCATCCAAAGGAGTGAACTTTTTCCCATTGAAACTCTCCGGCATTTTATCATTAGATTGACCAATCCTCGAACAAATATATGCATGAAAGTCATCTTTATCTACTTTTTTTCTCCGTTCAAGTTGCACCAATGAAGTATTTGACCTTGCTCCATCATATTGGCGAGAAATATAACTTTCAGCTCGATGAGTGGGCTTTTGTGAAGGTAAACGAGCTGAGTAAGCATAACTTCTCTCATGGCCATTCCCCTGCAAAAATGTTAATTCATGTTAGAAATATACAAAAAGCCATTCATGAACCTTCACCAAACACTTTAAATTTTTGGTATGATTACGAGCCCTCACAATGAACCAGTGAGTACTTCAAATATTGCCACACCATTCTTTTAAATAAAAGTCGGAGTAAGAAAACAACAAAAGCAAACATACAATTTAGTCCCTAAAAAGTGCCAACTTGTGCTTCCTTAGTCCCTAAAAGTTTTTGTCCATATAAATTAGCCTTACAAGTTACAAGGGATGAAATTATTTCCAAGTTGACAAACTAGGAAGGGTAAACCTGTTATGTTGACCCTTTCTATGAACAATTTGTTTAAATTTAATATTAACTCAAACAACAAACTCCTACCTAGGAAGAACATAAAAGGGTTAATTAAGAATCCCCTAAATTGACAAATTCTTAACACAAACATTTTGTACAACAGCAACAAAAGCCTTATTCCATAGGTGAGGTTGGGGTCAGCTACGAGGATTACACGACATCATTCGGCTCCGTTAAAAATAAAATCTTTAGAAATATTATGTATCATAAAATCCCTTCTAAACAACTTCCCCCAAAGTCCTTTTTGGTCTCCCTCCTAGAGATAGTGTTTGAATATAGTATATAAGTCGAAGACAACTTCCACCTTACAAAACCAGCTTATAAGATAAGGATTGTTCCTCACTTATATATTTTATCAAGCACTATCTCTAGTTAATGTAAGACTTAAATTTTTCTAATACATCCTCTCTAGTCAATGTAAGACTTAAATTTTCCTAATACAACCCTCTTCCACTTAGCACTGTTAAGCTTGATGATGTATGAATAATATAGTAAATACAGTTAGGTTTCTTACAAAGTGGTTTACAGTTACTAACAGAATAACTAAGGCAGGCTCTAACTGCCACCTGCTACACGGAGGTGATTATCCCTTACATCCCTCTCTCCCTTTTCACTAGACTAAAAACCATGCAATCTCCTCTCAATAAGATGAGTTCAGCTACATGATTCAAAACCAAATCTTCAGAAATATTATTTGCCATCAGATTCCTCTTAGCAACTTCTCCCAAAGTCCTTCTTGGTCTCCCTCTTACTCACAATTAAGTGAGTTCGGCTACATAGATAACACCACATAATTCGACTCAATTAAAGATCAAATTTTCAAAAATATTATTTACCATCATATTCTGCAAATACCCTTCATGCTTTCTCTCTCCCCCTTTTCACGACACTAAAAATAATTCAATCTTTCATTCTCCAAACCTTTAACTAAAAGAGAATCATAAAGCCACAAACCCAATTCTTACCTGGGTTGAGGAAGTTGGTGGAGGGACTATGTTAGAAGAGGAATTTGGGTTGAACCTTTGAGAGGGAACACTAAAGTGTTCATAGAGAGCCATCTTATTCCTTGGCGGTGCTCTGGGGCCTCCTTTCTCGGCATCGTTTACATGTAGCCTTGGGAACATTGGGCCCACAACCTTATCATCATCCTCGCTGCCTCTCTTCATCCCCATGCTTCTTCTCCCTAATTTGCAAACAGAGAGAGAAGAAAAGGCAAAATCGGAATCGAATCTGGAAGCAAAATCTAAGGGGAAGCCAGATGGAGAAAGTGGTGAGAGAGTTGACGTCAAGAAAAAGATTGGGCAATGACAGCACAAAGGTACGGAAACGGAACAGTGGGAGTTAGGGATTCTGGGACAAGGCTTCCAGCCAAGGTAAGAGAAAAATTAAAAGTGCGCTCTTGTGGGCCCCACTACAACATCTCGCTACACTTGTTTAGATTTTCTTGTCCACACTCTTCTTTTCTTTAATTATTGCTGCATCATTTACAATTTTAAATTAACTTTTTTTCTCTGTTTTTAAATAAAACTAAACAGTTGCTTTTTTTAATGTGTGATTTTCAAAATTTGTGTACGTATATTTTAAGGTAAAATAAATTTTACTTTAATAAAAAATAATTCTAAATTATTAAATATAAATAATTTATATTTAAATTATTATTAATATAAATTTTATATTAAAAAGTGTGCATGATAAAAAATAAGTTATAAATATTCATCAACTAAGCACCTGTATTAGTTATAAAATGTATATTAGTTATAAAATGCGTGGATCAATTGAAACTGACTTATTTTACTTTAATCCATAATAATTTTGAGTTCCAATCGTATAATTGTGTAAATATTTAAAAATAAGTATTATGTCATGTTCTACTTTACTCAGGTAAAATGTCTATGGTCTATAATATTTTTTTATCTCTTATTTTATTATGAAAATTTGTTTTGGTTATTTACTTTTTAAAAGATTTAATTTTTATTTACTTTAAATTTAAACTAATGTTATTAGTGTAAAATAGTGAATTTAAGTATAATTTTGAATTATTTTTTACTTAAAATATAAAATTTATTTTATTATATTTATCTATATAAAAATTATAAAATTCAACTAATATTCAGATTAAATAAGGTTGTAAATATAATTAAAATAACCAAAAAATAATCAATATTAAATTTTAAAATGTTAACGTACATTTTGAACTTATTAAAAGAATATTTATTTTATAGCCACTTATTTAAAAAATAAATAGTAAATATTTTTAAAACAATTATTTTCAAACATTCACTCTATGTTATAATAAAGATTTGTTTGATTTGTGATTATTGTGATTTATATGAATGGATTAGGAAAAAATGATGAGTTTGGTTTTTAGAATTAAGATTAAAATAGGTAAAAAAAAAAGTGTTTATAAGTAAATATAGGTATTATTGTACTTTATGTAGTAAGTATGATTAGCATATTTTTTTTATAATTTTTTTTAATAATCTTGTTCGAGTAAGATGGAATTACTGAAAGTTATAAAATTATTTCTTGAAATATTTTTTATTTGAACTTTATATCATTGATTATGGTAGAACAATTTTGCTTGAATTGATCCATATGTTTGATAATATATCTTTATGAAAAAACAAATTATGCATTGATAATATAAAATAATTTTATATATTTAATCATAAATAATATGTATGAGAAGTTTATTAATATTTAAAATAAATATATTAAAATCACATAAATAATGATTTATGACCACGTAAAAAATAATCTATCTTATGAGTATATGATTATCAAACTCTATCTTTATTCTCTGCTTGATAAATTTACTTAAAATCAATAGAAAATTTTATTTTAAAATAGAAAAACAAGACATTTAATTTTAGTTATGTGTTTAAATTAATTTATTTTTAAAAATTTTTATTTGTGATTCCTAAGAGAATTTTTTAATTTTACTTCTCAAAAAATACTAAAATAAACATGCATTAGTAACTTATTAAATCATATACAACGTTCGTTATATGTACACATGATAGAAATTAATCAAATAATACTTTATGTTACTATATAGTCAGAAAGTTGTTATTGAATAAAATTAAGCTAAATTCAAGATGATTTTTTATGAATAAAATAATAGAATTAACTTATTTAAAAGTGAACAAAGCAAGAATTTAGATAGTATGTATACAAATTTAAGTTAAAACTTTATTACTGTGATCATTTTTTTTATTTTAAAAAAATAAAAAAAATAATTTCAGTTGTTTAACAATATTAATTTAATTAAAATATTTAAATATAAATTTTAATATTCTATGTAAGATAATAGTGATTGTATTGTCCGACCGACGCTTACTGACCGACCATGACCGACCATGACCGACCAAGAGGAGCAACGCGCATATTAACCGGTGTCACCCTCAAATGGATCCCTGACCGTGTTAGAATGAAGAGTAGGAAGGAAACTAGAGTTGATTTGACATAACTTCATTATCGAGGAAGTTAGAGCAAAAGGAAATGTCCCTGACAGACTGAAAAGTAGTCCACCAGAAAAGCTTCACTCCTCTGACATCAACATGCTAAGTTGAAATGTGTGTCAAAAGGATAAAATAATTCATGATTCTCCCATAAATAGGAAATAAAGAGATTGGAAAAAGGGGAAGAAACCGCAAAAAGAACAATGATAATTTTTAAATAATTATTTTAAAATTTATATGTAAGATAATATTTAATTAATTAATAATATAATTTTTTACGATTTAAAAAATAATATAACTATTCTATACCGTCACTATGAATAAAGCTGGCCAAAAAGTTGCACCAAATATAATTATAGGCCTAAAAGTTGTACCGAATGAAATTAGGCCGAAAAGTTTCCTTCCTAAAATTTCATAAGCAAAATGTACCTCTTAAATCTCAATGCTGGAACTATCATCAAAATGGATCTTTAATCAAAGGACGACTCATAAAATAATTATTTATAGATGGGTAATTTGTCGTTTAATTTAATTATATAACAACTTAAAATAAAATCAAAAGTTAATTTGATGATATAGAAGCTTATCCAATTGCGTTGCGTGTCGTTTATTGACGTTGAAGCTCCATGGCTCCAAGGAGTGGCAAGAGCACTGAATAAAGCAAGATTCGATATGATCCTCAGTCGTCACAATCATCCCACCACCATGCAAGTGAGTTACATAGTTACTGCAAGTTTGGATATTATTTAAAAAAAAAAAAAAAAACTAGCATTTTTTCATATATTATTAGATTGGTCTCGACATTTTATGAATTTAAAATGAAACAATAGATAATTATTTTGTATATACAAGTATTTTAAAATATAAATATATATTTTAAAAATTCATAAAATTGATTCAGTTCAATAAAAATCAAATAAACTGATTTAGAAAAAAAAGATCGAATCAACTTATTGAATTGAATTAGATTTCAACCAAACTTATGAGTATATGTATTTATTTATAAATTTATTATATAACTTATGTTTTTTTTTTATTTCTTATATATTTGTAAAATTATCATATATATATATTATTTAATTTAAAATATTTTTTGATAATTATTTAAGTAAAATTATGTAAATATAATTATCAAGTTGTATACATTTATTTTTAATAAATATGTTTTGAATGTTATACTACTATTAGTTATATAATGATTTATAAATAAGATATTTGATATCATAAATTTTTTTTGTTAAGAGTATTATATATCTTACCATGTATCTAATGTTTTTTTAAAATATAACTAAGACTAAAAATGAAGACCAATTGTTTTTTATATGTAAAATAAAATGCATAAATTATCCTAGAAAGTATTTTTTTTCGAATATTCTTAGCTGAAAAATTGCTACTATGCATGCTAACATCAGTAGGAGATAGAATAATATTTTTTTTATAAATACCTAAATTATATTTTTTTATCTTATCTCAATATTCTTCTTTTTAAATACAGCTGCAATTGAAAGATTAGTAAGAGTTTATAAACATTGAATTTTGAAAACTTACTCCACAAACAAAAGTCAAGAAAATAAATATATAAATTAATTAATTAAATTTGTTTTCTTCATCAAAGTAATCTAATTTTTTTGGGGGTCCCCTCAGCCTTGAGTCCTAGATAATAACCCTTATGACCTATACCTAGGATCGACCCTGTATATTATATAAGTATTTTTAAATTTAAATAAAATCTATAAATAAAAATTTAAGAAAATAGTAAATATATTTTGGAAAAAGTTACTTTTAAATTAAAACTAAAAGGAAGAACTTAAAAAAAAGTAGAAGTTGTTTGTCAAATTTTATTTTTTAACTTAAATTTTTTAATTAAATTTGTTTGATAATCTTTAAATATTTAATTTTCTTTAAAACTAATTATCCCGTTTAATAACACAATTATTTATAAAATAAAAACATTGTGTAAGATTAATTTAATTTTCATAAAATTATTTTTACAATAATAAAAATAATATATTAAAATACAAATATTTACAACAATGTTTAAAAAAAATCAAAAGTTTAAAATTTTATTTTATATATAATATACACATTCTATATATAAAAGGAGAGTGACATATGCAACATTAGAAAAAAATAACAATAAAAAATCATGACCTTTAAGATTTTCTTACAAGAGGAGGCTAATTCGGGAAAGACAAAAAATAATTTCATTCCAAACATAAAAAAAAAAAAAAAAAAACAATGGAGATTTGAATGATGCTTCCCTTAAATAAGCCTGTGAAAAGCTCGATAGAAGGAAGTACTCTCGGAACTTTTTTAAAGCTATATATTTTTTAGTAAGCTATTTTTTAAAGGAAAAACATAGAAAAAAAATGAGCCAAATACTACCTTGTTATATTTTATAACAACTTTCTACCAAAAATGAAATATAATTCTACAAAAAAGATCTATTCTATAACAACTAGCATAAACACATGCACAACGTGCCTGTGTATATTTTTATTTTTTGTTTGAAAACATTATAGGATGAAGAGAAAAATAAAATATTTGAGAGAGTATGATAGAAATTTATGTGACTTGTAAGAGTAGATATTAAATTACAAACTAAGTTACTTGGATAAAATAATGTAATTTTTTTTATTATATTTATAGTATAATTAAGGATAAAAGTGAAGACAATAAGTAGTTATAAAAAGAAATGTCTATTTTGCAAAAAGATTTTGATATTCATGATTTTGTGTCATATTTACCCCGTAAACTATTATTTTTCTTTCATTATCTTATTTTTTATTTAGTACTTTATTTTTTACACCTTCCAATTCTAATTTTTTATTTTGTTTTTGTTTTTTTTTCTCTTCCTTTACTTTCACACACCTTCCAATTCTAATGGTATTTTGCAAATAATCTATTATTATTATTATTTTATTTTTAAAAAATATGTAGAAAGACACACAGGATCCTGCATTCAAAATCTACTGGCCAAATTTTGTTCACCTTATATTTTATTAATTTTAATACATAAAAAAACATTAACCATAGAGATTATTCTTATCTTCTCGGTGAATCTAATTCCCTCCACAAAACACCCATTTAAGGTTCATCACTTGCGTAACCTTAAAAGCGCAAAGGAGAGGCTGGCTCTCTTTTCATTGCACGATTTCACAGTTTTCATAAACCCATTTTTCTTTTACTTGTATTTTATTTGTAAATGATATACTTTTATTAGCTTATTGTGTGCTATCTTTTCGTTTTTAATTCATTTTTCCAAAAGTCTTTCTTTTTGGGAGTCACTTTATACGAGGAATAAGTTACTTTTTTATGATGTGGTTGGGATTAGGTTGACCAACGAAAATGAAAGAAAATAAACATCAACTTTCTTTTCTTTCGATTTTTATGATTGATTAGATACAATCGATTCTTCATTAATTAATTAAAAATTCAATGTTAAATTCATAAGATCGAAGTTTTAGAGTTGACTCTGCCTTTTTGGTTTATGCAGCAAGGAGTTTACTTCTTTTTTTTTTCTTGAGTGCTTTTAGATATTCTCTACTGAAGAGAAAGTACAAATGTGTTATAGAATAACTTAAAAAGTAATCTAAAAAAATAAGCTTTCATCTTCAACAAATTAAAATTAAGTCAAATAATTTAATAAAAATTATAATTATTATTATTTGTGGTTAACTGTAAGTAACCATATAAAATCGATTTGTTTCCATTGGCCATTCCATTACAGACCATAGTCTAAACTATAATTATTAGAAATTATAACTGTCCAAGGCTTCTGTCTCTTTTCACAACCATCTTAATTCAGGATTTATCTTTGTCAATGTTGAATCGTGTATTCTGAAATAGTTTCTGTGCAAAGCATAAAAACTGTAACATTAGGATCTAAATTGTACAAATCTATTTTATATAAATTTTTATTTTGCTTTTTAGAAGTGTATTAAAATAAATTAGTATATCTGCCAAATAGAATATTTAAATGAAATATCCTAACTGTTTACCGTTAACTATTTGACAAAATACATTTAATGAAAACACGTGTTAACGATTTAAATTAAATATTTAAATGAAATATACCTCTAACAATTCCATTTTGTTTTCACTCTTAATTTCATTTTTATTAATCAAAATTCAGTCTTTCCAACACTTTTTTTTTTTATTTCTCAATTGGAGCTTAAACTTGGAGTAGGGACATTATTTATGAGCTAGACCTGAGATTAAAGAAGTATTTCAAAGGAAAAGTTGCTAATGTGGAGGTATAAACCTTTGAGCTTATTGGAATTGAGACGTTGGTACCTAATAATGTAATCTTTTAATCATAGTTTGTAAACTATAATTTTCAGGTTTTAAAGAACAATATGCTAAAGGAAGAATTATATGGAAAAATCTTCAAAAGTTAATGCCAAGGCTGAGAAGGTTAGTTATTCAATTAAGGTTATATTTTGTTTTATTTTTACAATCATAGAAGTCTAAATCCATCAAACCACCAAATTCAATGTTTGCATGTAATGGTTTCTTGATCTATATGGAGTTATTTTTAGAAGAGATTGTGTAGTTATTTTGCCTATTGAACTGAAACAACTTAAGGCATTTTCAATAAAGACTATCAATTCTGATTTTACAATCCTTTTCCCTTTTTTTCTTAGATTATACGAGAAAGTATCAAACTGGGAAAGTATTAGTTCAGTCCAAATATCCTTGAAAGTTACAGTTAAAAATGTTTTTTTTTTCCTATTTCAGTTGTCACTTACTACACCATATTAATCTTTATAAATCATAATTAACAATGTCAGCAATATAGCATAGTATATGAAGCTTATATTAGTGCCTCATGCTTTAGAGTCCCATTATTTCCCCTTCCCTACTTATGAATTATGGAAATGGTCGTTACTTAATATCAATACAAAATATCATTTTCTAAAACTAAATTATATATTAATATTGAATTCTGACTGTACGGAACAAATTATCTTATACTTGTTAACAATATTATCCCATATCTTAAATATAAGGATGGTAAGAAAAAATTTAATATATTTCATTAAGTTGAGTTTTAATCATTAATTATAATAATCTTAAAATATTTGAAGGTTGATGCTAAGAAGATTTTTTTAAACATTACATGTATTTATAAGAGTGAAATAAAAGTCAACAAATTTCAACCACCTAACTAAACTATACCTCAACTAACTACATCTAACTAATTAACCACTTAAATTTGAGACTTCCACACACACTACTGCTTCAACATCAATTAAGGGCAAACTAGAGGGTGAATAAGGGAATTTTGGCAATAAAAGTCAAGGTTTTCACCATTTAACTTATAAGAGTTGATAGACGAAAAACGTCAGAGTCTATATTTTAGTTGTGGGGATAAAAATTTCATCATTTACACTGATGCTAGCAGAAACAATTAAGATTGCTCGGAGAGATAATAAAACTGTAAATAAAGATGAAAAAGTAATTTCTATTTAACTGAATAAAGATAATGGAGAACCAATTTCCTACTTTCAACCTTCAAGGCAAAACTATTTTTTCATTAAGAGGAGACGATGGAAACTGTAGGTTAAGAACAATTATGTTAGTCATTAGTAGAAAGTATGAGTAATAATTTGTTATTAGAATACGTGCAATAGCAATTATCATTAGTAGAACTAGAATAGTAGTTGTATACTAATATAATATGCTCAATAGTAATTGTCATATTCACATTTTACGATAAAAAGCAATTGCATATTATTAAATATATACGTGTAATATGATGAATAGAAAGATACATATTGTCTTCTTATTATTTAGATAGAAAACTCATCTCTATAAAACTGAGACTTAGAAACAACAAATATTGTCATTCTGAATATTAATTGTTCTTGGCATATATTGACATAATGCCAACCTCTGACTCCTTTCACCAAGTGCAAGAGGTCAATGGCAACAAGTTACAATTATATTGTCATAATTATCTTACTTCAAACATTGTGGCTTGGCTCAAGATCCACGCCATCACAAAATGTACTACTTAAACCATACTTAGCACTTAAGTACATGACTAATTTATTTGAAACTACTTATATTCAAGATGTTTCCAATGTTTATTTTAGTCGAGGTATTTAGTGTTTTTGTGTTGGGCTTATAGCCCCTTGTATAAAAAAATATAGCAAAGTGAATTTTGAAAGTAAATCAAATAA
Source organism: Mucuna pruriens (assembly GCA_025330945.1). Classification (NCBI taxonomy): domain Eukaryota; kingdom Viridiplantae; phylum Streptophyta; class Magnoliopsida; order Fabales; family Fabaceae; genus Mucuna; species Mucuna pruriens. Next base: position 1,574,058 of record JAENHJ010000271.1, on the reverse strand, counting down.
TTATTGATTTAAGTCAATTAGGTATATTTATTTAATGAGATAAAATACTATTGTCTATTTTTTTCATTCTTCAAACTATAATTTAATTTAATGTCAAAGAGTTATTTGAAATGATTTTTAGTTACAAGTTTTAAAATTTTTAAAAGTTAAAAGCAGTTTTTAGTTTTTAGTTATAGTTTTTTTTTTAAAAGTTAATTTTTAATTTCAAAATAATTTTATTTTGAAAATTTTGATCTTATTAAAATTAATTTAAAAGTATATTTGTGTGTTAGTAGGAATGATGGTGACAACGAGTAACAATAATAGTGGTGACAACAACGACGATGACAGTAGTAACGACAACAATGGTAGTAAAGACAATGACAGTGATAGTGATGATAACAATATGATGCGATGATAATGAAAATGATAACCATGATAATAGTGGTGATATCGGCCATAATAATGGTGATTGCGACGATGACAATGAGAGTAATAATTGTTAAATATATTAAGAAAATAATTTTTAAAACTAAAAACCAAAGTTCACAAAACAAATTTTTTCTTTAAAATGAATGTAAAAATATTTTAAAATTGAATTAAAAATCATTTCAACTCAAGTTTAATCAAACACGTTTTGTTTTGAAAATTACATTTAAAAACAGAAAAATACATCCAGCCCAACCGAATTCTTATTTATTAAATGCTATACCACTTGAACTAATAGATGTTATAATCTCTGTTCTCAACAAGTAAAACTTGTTCTTAAAAAAATTATTTATCCTTTTTTTAAAGATTCTTTTCAAATATAGCTTGGATTGAGTATTTTTTTTACTAAATCATTCTTAGTTTATAATAAATTCTATAAATTAGTAAAATAAATTTATTTTATCTCTAATGAGAATTGAAAAAGATGATTTACATACACTAATTAATTAAGTAAAAAATAATTAAGCAGAAAAAAATGAGATAATAAATCTTATTAATTTTAAGGATAATTTTAAAAAATAATATAAATTATTAATTAAATTAACTAACTTTATTAATGAATATGAATTAAATAATAAAGTATAAATATTTTGTGATGAAATTGGTAAATATAAACAATAACCGATAACACTCTAATTACAAGGATGTGAAAATGAGATATCTAGCGGTTTAACTAATTAAATTAATTTAAGAAGACTACGTTTAATTCATTTTCAGTAATTCTAACATACCTCAAAGATAAATACACTTTTGTTTAAAATAAGATTATCACAATTTATACCTTGCAGCTTGATTATTACAATCATTCAAAACGTATCCTCAAATTTTTTTTAAGATAAGATTATTCCATAACAAAATTATTTTTAAGATAAATAAATAAGAATATACTATTTTTCTTAAAAAAATACTATTATTAATTTTTTTTCACATATTTTTCTTACAATTTTGTTCGAAACATAATCTTACAATTTTTTAAAACATAATCAGACACTAAATATAAATATTTTTCAACAAATAATCAAATTTTGATTTATCTCGTTATAGAAACTAACCTCTATTACTACAAAAAAAATAGTTGATTTATTATTAGTTTAGTTAAAAACATGTCATAATTTTAACACATTAAATTAAAAATATATATTTGATTGAAATTAATTTCTAAACAAAAATAATGTTCTTTCTTAACATTTTTCAAAAAGAAAAACTAAATTTAAAATATATTAAATCAAATACAAACTAAGCAAATTAAATCAAAGTCATACTTTTTTGCTCAAGCAATCTTACCTAAGATTTTTTTCCTATTATTGATGTACTTGGTATCCATGTATAAAGAGCTGAATATCACGGGAAAAGCGTACCCATTTCATTTCTTTTGATTTCCTCGATAGAGAAAGGGAGCGAGTAGCAGAGTGCAGAGCAAGCGAGAGTGCAAACTGTGATGTGGTTGAACATTCACTCTCAATCACATGGCTTCTTCTTCTCCTCCCTCTCCCTCTTATCTCACTCATCTTCCTCTTCATCCACCTTCTCCCTCTCACCAACAAGGTCACTTCTCGCAACTCCATTTTCACCTTCATCTGTTTCCACCGATTTAGGGCTTCGTTTTCTTCAATTCGCTCTTTCTCTCCCGAACAACAACAACAAAAGAATCCGATAACTCGATAAATTTTAATTTCCAACTATTCAACACTTCGATCATTGTTTTCTCTTTTTGCGATACTAACTCTATCGTTTGAATTAGTGTTCGTGTTTGTATCGTGCTTGTGTATTCGGTTACGGTGGTTTGGAATTGACGAATTCGATTTGCGATTAGGTGAGAAGCGCGTGGAGGACGATGAATCGCGCGTTCCAATTCACATCGTGACCGCGGCGTCTCAACTTCCTGTGGAATTTCTTGAACCCTCGCCTCAATCGCAGCTCGTCATTGGCTTTGACTGCGAGGGCGTTGACTTGTGTCGCCACGGCACTCTCTGCGTAATGCAGGTCGATTCTCTCGTTCGTGGTTTTAGATTTCGGATTTGGTAATTGCTATGAGAATTTACAATGTTATTATATGCTGAAGCTGGAATTGGAATGTTATTTGTTAATGCGAGAGGGTCTTTGATATATGTTCTAGTATCTAAGTAAATAGGAATTAACATATATATAGATAGCAGTAAGTAGTAACCTATTACTGCTCTGTTGTGTTGTTTCGTGGATTGTGCATTGTGATTTTCGGCTGGTGATTGTGTCGTTTTAGTTTTCTTATTTTTAGGACAAAACTTAGATGCAATTTCTTAGGTGCTTTTAATATTATTTTTCGATCAGAATTAGAGTTTTACCTCGGTAACCTTTGTGAGATAAGTTTGTGGTAATTTACTTGTATTGCATTCTTGGCGTAGAATTTCAATTCAGTTTTGTGTTTCTGCAGCTTGCGTTTCCTGATGCTGTATACTTGGTTGATGCAACTGAAGGGGGAGAGGAGCTTATCAAAGCGTGTAAGCCTGCACTTGAGTCTAATTACATCACCAAAGTGATTCATGATTGCAAACGGGATAGTGAGGTATCTAATTTATTTGATTGCTTGCTTCCTTCCCCTGGCCCTCTTTTGTATATATATTGAAGTTTAGGGAACCTTCAATCAAAGGAAAAAAATGTTTGAGACACTTGACTTGTGTGGTCTTTAGCATTTACGAATTTGTTTGGCCATTTAAAGTGCTTATAAACTTCTTGTTTGTTTACTAGGCATTGTACTTTCAGTTTGGCATCAAGTTGAACAACGTAGTGGATACCCAGGTGAGCTTTCTTATCACTAGGCAGCTTTCCCTATTCTTTCCCATTCTTATAGATCTTGTTAAGTTGGCAGAAAAAATTACTTACACTCCCACACTAGCGCATATTTCTAATTACGTGGACCCAATTCAATTTTCCTTGATCAATGGTTGTTGACGTTGGAATGAGACATTGTACATCAGCTGATGTCTGTAGTAAAAATAATGATTAATTTTCTCTGGTTTTATGATTTTGCTGCCTAGATAGGTTTTTCTTTTCATTTGTGATTCACTTGATTGAGCTCATAAAAATCTAAATTCAAGTACATAGCCCCTATTTGTACTTAATGCTTTAAACAAAGATATGATTATTATCTTGGCAAAGTGTATGAGATTTATGTGTTTTTCCCTTAGGTTTATTGTCTATCTTCAATATACAGGACGTTCCCATCAACTTTACATTAGTTTACTTACTGACTAATTTTGTTGCAAATTTCTCATTTATTTAGTACATGATTAAATCACTCTCCTTTTGTGTTGCATGCGTTTGTTTTTATTAAAATATTGGCATTTATGCTTAGAATATTAGTATTTAGTCAACTGTATTTATTTGATTGCTATTCTCCTTGATTGGTAGTCCTTATCTCCTTGTTTGATTATATATCAATACTAAAAACAAGAGATCAGTGCGCAAGCATATACGCACAGTTTCTCACAAACACACTTTTTCAACTTGGCATCAGCATTCAGAGTGGGGCACCATTTTTGTAACCTAATTGTGTAACTATTATGCTGCTACTTTCCTAGAAAAAATTGAAACTGCTCTCCCATAGTGTTTCTGACCTTTGACTATCTCATTCCCTGTGCCTAAGCACCAATTCTGACCTCTGGAACCCTACCTTTTTCTTCCTATCCTTGGCTGCCATGCACTTTTCCAGCCAATATTAGTGTATGTGCTTGCTTTTCTTCTCCGCTGTGGTTACCTAATCTTCGATTGATGAATTGACCCCACCACTGGAGTTTGAGGATGTGCATTGGTTAAGACCCACAAGTGTTGCCAGGAAACTCCCATTTGCGAGCCATCTATGGTGGCTTTCTAGCCTCATGCCGCCATGTCAAACACCACCTTTGCTTGCCATCAGCCTGGATTGGCCTGTGTCCCTTTTCCGGCCCAATCCCCAGCCAGGATTTGCCACAGTTCAGCTTTCCCACTGTGTGAGAGCTCCTCCCTAGCCGATCTCTTCACATGCCACTCCAGTTCCACCATTCAACTCTGGCTCAGGCCCTTTCCTTCCCCTTAGCAACAGTAAAACATTGGGTTCTGCTAGTTCTTCATCTGCTGGACCTGCTAGCAATCCATGTACAGCTGTATCAATGTCAAATTCAATGCCTGCACACCTAAGCCCTGGGGACAAACTCAGACAGCAAACAATAGTACGGCTATTGCAGATGTTACAACTGCTAATGTTTCTACTTTCTACATATAGTTATGATTAGGGATATATATTTGTGTGTGTGTGTGTGGCAAACTTCTACTCTTGGAGCTCTAATACAGTACATAAAAATGGAACATGGTGGAAGAGAAAGGTCAGAGATTGTTTGAATTCTTGGTTAGAGATTTCTGATATTCGGCTTGAATGCCAATCATAGATGCTAGGGCATTTTTTACCATTAAACTGGTCATGTGGACATCATGCGTCCTTTTTCCATTGGGAATTTATGGTTTCAGTAGTAGAGGGTGTGTTTTGCACCATTTTTAAACATCGAGGACTGACTTGTTTATGACCTAAATTAACGGGCAATGTGTAATTTTTTCTCTTAAGAGTCATTCTTGAAATTGGACTTCTTTGCTTGTCCCTCTCATAAGTGAAAGGTGGAAAAATTGAAATACAAATAGGCTCCCCTAGCAATTTTTGCACGTTTATTTTTCTTGATTAGTATTATTAATAATTCCATAGAACTCTTACACTTGCATATTAAATATTTATATAACTTCATCCTTATGGTCTGTTGAGTGGTTAATCATATTCCTCGATTGGTTCAGATTGCTTATTCACTTATAGAGGAGCAAGAAGGACGGAAGAGATTACCAGATGACTACATTTCATTTGTTGGCCTCCTTGCAGATCCACGTTATTGTGGTACTATGCGTCGTGGTATCCGTTAAATGTTTTTGATGGTCGTGATTTTCTTAACGACCAGATTATTCTAGACATAATGATTAATAATTCCTAATAAGTTCCTTTGAGTCATTTGGTTCATCCCTCCACATTCACTTTGAGGGTTTGCACATGTAGGCATATCATATCTTGAGAAGGAAGAGGTTCGTGTCCTCCTTCGACAGGTTGGTTTTAGAATAATCTTGGCTGGAAAGAATAATCTATTTTATTTTCGTACTAAAAAGTTAAAATTGTTAGTCCTGCATGCACATTTTATTTAATCATGTGATATTATATTATGTTCAAGGTTTGATTGATACCGAACAGTAAAATGCATCTAATTGAAAAAAGTTTCTAAATGAAAGAAACAATAAAACACCATTAATCTTTATGTCATATCATTTTTTATTGATACATATAATTTATGAATTTTATTTATTCACCTGTAGATACTGGTTTGTATGTTCAGATCATGGTCAGTGAGAAGAGTTTCATGGGCTAACAAAGAAAAAAAAAAAAGAAATATTTATATAATCTACATCATCCAATTAATCTCTATCATCCAGTGATGTTTTTTCTAAATATTTTGTCAGGACCCCAAGTTCTGGACATACAGACCTTTATCTGAATTAATGGTCCGTGCTGCCGCTGATGATGTTCGTTTCCTTCTCTACATATATCACCAAATGATGGAGAAATTGAATGAACGGTCTTTATGGTATCTTGCAGTTCGTGGTGCCTTGTATTGCCGATGTTTCTGTGTGAACAGTAACAATTATGCTGATTGGCCATCTCTAGCTCCAATACCAGGTCTATAAAATTTGAATGAGAATCTCATATATAAAACATATTTCCTTATTTATATATATGAAACTAAATGGATACATTATATTGCCCGTTAGTTGCCTTTAAATTTTCCTATGCTTTCTGCCAGCAGAGTTTAATTTGAAATTGAAATAATATGATCTATGATGCCATTCATAATGTTTAACTTAAAGGTGATGACATGATTTGGCAGTTAAAAATTACCCTTCAAAAGTGAATATATGTGCAGCTCCTAGGTAAACTCATAAGGAGAGAAATTTGACATGAACTAACTGCAACTTCTTGGTGGAAGTTGGGGGTTGTTCTTCTCTGTTTTAATGTTATTACTCCTCTTGCAGGTTCATGCAAAATGAATCATTCAGTAAAACTGTGGTCTACTTTGATCATTAGATTACATTACAATTGACAATAAAGTATTTCATTATTAGCCTTTTATGTATATCTACTATAATGAATGATTTATGCCAGGAATGCATGCTTGTTTGATTGATTAATACTGTTGATTGTTTAAAGAATGTGCTTCTTTGTTGTAGATAAGCTGAAAACTGATGGAAATGGTCCTGAGGAAGAAATTCTTTCAGTTCTCGATGTTCCCCCAGGAAAGATGGGACGTGTTATTGGGAAAAAAGGGGCGACAATTTTGTCGATTAAGGAGTCTTGCAAGTAATAATTTGTTCCTTTCCATTCCCTTGGTTTAGTAAATACATGTCATTGTCTGTTTTAATTTTCAAATGCGTTTGTTGGTTCAGTGCGGAAATTCTCATTGGAGGTGCCAAGGGCCCACCTGACAAGGTCGGTATATCAGCATCCCGTGCCATGTGATTCATAAGCTGCTTGACAATTTTTTTAATCTGTCGGATGCTACTTTGGTATTGATTTATTATTTTAGTTAATAAAGAAAAAAATAAGATAAGATGAATTAAGTTTCGTTGCTCTCATTTAATTATCCAAAATTTGTATACTTGTTTAATTTATGGAAGAAACTTATTTTTTTTTTCTTATAAAAATTCTTATTAAGAAGTTTAATAGAACATGTATCTATGTACATTTTTCTCTGGTACTTTCCGTACCAGAACTACTATGAATAACTTGCAGAAAGTGATTTATATTATGTTCAATTTTTATTATTGTACATCTGTTGTCAATGTTGTCTTTGACTTGCAACCGATCATGTTATAATGGATTTGATTGAGAATCCCTAAGATCTTTGGAAACGTTTTATAATTTGAAGTTGATGGCATCCTTGAATCTGTTATTCAACTCTGCACTTTTTCGTTTATAATTTATTTAAAACATGAAAAAGTGTTATTAAACTATTATATGTTTTTATGTATGTAGGTCTTCATCATGGGAGCAGTGAGGCAGGTGAGAAAAGCCGAGGCCATGTTACGGGGTAGAATCTTGGATATGTAGTAAGGAAATGCGTTACTTCTCTTTCAACCAAACCTTAATAAAATCATTTTTCTAATGCAATAGTTACTGGCTTAATGCCTCTGATAGTTGGACTGAGTTGAGTTAGTGGGGGCAGGGCTGTGTTGTTCAATACCCGACATTCCTTTTTTCCATGCTTGTATCTACTGGAAAAGAGAACGAAAGAAAAAACAAAACTCAAATCAAGTTTTTTTTCAACAAAACTGAATGAACTATTTCAACTCGAGTTTAGGCAAAATGAATATATATTACGGATCCTTTCAGGAGAATCTTAAAATTTGACATAATATTACGTACAATCTTTTTCTGAATAGACATAAATAGGGGCTTATCAACGTCAATGAATGAATAATCGATAATTAATGGCTTAAAAGTTATAAATAGCTTCAAGATTAAAGAGTGCGATTATCGACCTATGATAAAAGCAGTATTATAAAATTGTATTGGATCCGCTTAAATTAGATGTAATGCCTAAAAAGGAAAAAAATGGGAAACCTTTATGTTGAAATAATTGATTTTAGATGTTTGATTCTGGGCATTATGATGTATACATTATTTTAAATGAAAAATTACTGGATCTTATCTCTAAATTAATTTTACTTGGCAAAATCTTAGTGTATAAATCAATTTTTTGGTTTGCTGCGTCAAGTTGAATGTTTTGGTTCGCAAGTTTGAATGCTTGATTATTAAACTGATTTGATTAATAATTCATTTATTTAGCTGTTTATTGATGAAACAAGTAATTGAGTAATGGGCGTGTTGTACCCTAGTTTTTTTTTTTTTAAATCTTTACGTAAATCGCGTAGAAACGAAAAGTTAACTTGAATATATATAATTGGAAAAGTCTAATGGAAGAGTTTACATGTTTTATTTTGTTATTAATACTATACTTTGGTATTTTACTTACAAATGCAACAAAGGGAAATAATATATTTCAATTCTTCAACTTTGCGGACCACTCCTGGTGCATGGAAATTTTTGGCTTTACTATATGAATAAAGATCATTTAATATAATTGATAAGTTTGTTAATTTTTATAATTAATTTCTTATATTTGTTTCACAAGTTTTAGTTTTTAAGTTTTTAACCCTCCTTATGTTTGCAAATGTTTTCTTAAATTTTCTTTGGTGTCTATAATGCCATGATGTTAGAGAATTTTATTTCAATAGTTGTCACTTAAAATTTTCTCCTCTCCCTCCCTCTCTCTAAGTATACATGATCCATGTTTTTATTTTTATTTTCAAAATCTATACTCTATGAAGTCCATAAGCTCTTGTACAAGAAATTTGTTTACCAGAGTGCTGTTTTTCTCTCCAAAAAATGTAAAACTTAAAAACTTGCAAAGAAATTTAAGAGTCCATTCTTTTAATGCTTGATTTGAACTGGGATAAAAAAAATAGAGAAGAAAATGTAGAATTCCCTTAAATTAGAATGTATCCAAAACTTTTCTTCCTTCTTACTTTTTACATTTGCTATCAATGTTTGATAGGCAAATTTAAATCTTCATCTTCATGTTTTCGCTGTTCTTTTCTCGATAACATTTCCTATTGATTATCAAGTATCAAACTCACCTTTGAAGGTAAACGAAGTAAATAGTACTACTACGTAATCAATATTTGGAATGATTATACGAATGAAATGTGAAATCCACGACATTTCCTATATATTTTTTATATAAAATTTTAATGAAAGACAATTTTAAAAAAACATCTTTTAAATGAAATCAATAAAATTATTATATGTTAACTTTCATGAATCAGTTAGTTTTACTTATATTTCAGTCCGAAGGAGTATGAAATAGTTTGTTATCAAATATATAATAATATTTCCACAAATATGTCCTCAATTTGCAGTGGAAGCTCCGTTAGATAATTTTAGATGACAGCATCGACTATAGTACTGCTTAGGCAGTGTGCACATTTAAATTTAAACAATTGACATAAACAGCAACATTAAAAAAGCAGGGCAGAGGAGTTAGGCACAATGGAACAAACAAGATTAAAAAAAAAAAAAAGGCAGGCTTGACAGGTTGAGCTCTAAGTGATGACTAACACGTCAACAGCAACCTTATAGTTGACAGGGATATTTTACAACTCAAAGTAGTGCCACCACATATATATATTTCGGCACTTTAGTCTGCAGGATGTTGCAATCTATCGGACGTAAAACAGCGTTTTAGACGCAACAGTAACTTAAAATTTAAAAATATGATCACAGTATTGTGAGAAATATATACGAACAAAACCATGCCAAAAAGCTAAACAAGCTCGGTAATGCTGACACACAAAGAATGAGAGAAAATGTGATGGGATGAATATAGAATCTGAGAATT